>SJYT01038479.1:126666-156989 GCA_006410635.1 Cephalophus harveyi | reverse complement strand
GGGGTCGCAAAGAGTCGGACACGACTGAGCAACTGAACTGAACTGAACTGAACAGAGAAGTAAGACTCAGGATGAAAACATAGATTCCCCACAGAAGAAAAAAATGTGTAGGGCCTGAAATTAAAATGAAAAAATTAAGGCACTTGGGCTATATCAAGGGGTATTTTTGTCATACACACACACAAACTTGCACTCACCCACACATGAAAAAAATTAATATGGAATGCATCAAATTGCAAAAAATTATATAAAAGAAATATGACACAAATTCTACACATTGATAAAACGCTATTCATTTATGAGCACAGAAGACATCTGCAGATAGGCAATTCGGCCATCTGCACATCTCATCTGAAGAAAATAATCTGAAACTGTTCTAACTAAACAATATCTGAGTCAGCATAAAGCTGCAATAAAAAGAAAAAAGTAAAACAGAAGCTTTGAGAGAAGCTGGAAAATGCAATGCGATAGGGCCTACATGGGGTCTCATTGATAAGATGGCTCCTTATGTCAACCTTGCAAACAAAGAATAAATTCACAGTGATCTGTGAGACTGACCAAATTGCCCAAATGGCATCTTGTTATCTCATTGATTCCTATCGTCTCAGATGCAAGACCACCAGATTCCAGACCTCCGGCTGCATGACCATCCCTTCAGAGAATTTTTCATTGGTGGGGTATAAAGAAGGACTCTATCAGAAAAGGAGGATGCTGGTTCTCCTTAGGAACCAGTCACCCTCTCTTTTTCCTTTTCTTGCCTGACTGCCTGGCTCGCTTTCTTTTTCTCTGCACTCGCCTTACACAATGCTGTTGCTGAAGAAACTGAAAGCAGTGTATTTACATCTTAAATGGAAAAAGAATTATAAAGAATATTATAGGATGTTATGCTATTACTTCAGGATCTGAGAGACACAAAAGAGGAAGGTGAGAATCTATGAGAGAAAATATGAACAAAATGTTTACCTGAAAATTTTGTTGTATAGCAATGAATCCCAAAAACAAGGGAAGAAAACAATCAATAGTCTATGTGGCATATTTGCAACATATAGAAGCAATAAAGTGTTAATATCTACAGAAAACAAAATTTCCCACAGATTGATCATGGAACAAGAAATAGGAAAAGAGAAAGATAAAGACATAGAAAATAAATAAATCAAATGAATGAAAACCAATCTCACCCTCAAACAGCTTAGCATAAGCCAGTTAATGAGAATGGTCAGCAAACACTGGGAAAGATACTATGTGTTATTAATAACTGAAGAAGTGCATATTAAAACAATGATAAAATAGCATTTGTTATCCACTAATTAACAAAAATGAGCAAAGATAATCATTTTGTTGAGAATGTACAAAACAGAAATGCTTTTAAATTATCATCATGAATAAAAATTGGTTATAAGTGTTTTGAAGAAAAAAACTGCTAGTATATAGCAGTTGAGAATTTTCTTATTAATAATCATAATCCATCAGTTTCACTGGGACCTGAGAAGTCGTTGCCAGGGATGTCCACAAGAGAGCTATTCTTGCTGTAAATAAGTGAGGATAAATAATTTATGAGACAAATAAATTTGATGACTACATTTTCATTTTAAAAAACAAACTTCTTTTGCACACATCAATATGAATAAATCTCAACAAGTGAAATGAGGCAAAATGTTGCATGACAGTTCAGTTCAGTTCAATCTTAATTTTCTGAATGTTGAGCTTTAAGCCAACTTTTTCACTCTCCTTTCTCACTTTCATCAAGAGGCTCTTTAGTTCTTCACTTTCTGCCATAAGGGATGACAAACAACCACAAAACCAAAACCACATAAAATAAAACAGTTAAGTATCTATAGCTCACACTTTAATGTGCCAGTAGCCTTGACAACTCTGCTAGCTGGCCAGGCTTGCTCAGTGGTATAGGACTCAGCTGAATATTGGCTGACGTAGGGATAAATAAAGCGCTGTGGCTGTGATCCATACGTCTTTAACCTTCTAGCAAGCTAAGCTCAAGCATATTCTCATGGGGATGACAGGCAAACAAGATGGAAAGTAGAAAAGCAGGAGAGCTCTTTCAAGCTTCTGTTGACATCAAGCCAGTCAACATCACTCTGCTCAAAATAAGTGGCATAGCCCCAAACTTGGCTAGTAATTTGCCAGGCACTAAGGTAAAATGAAAATGTGAAGTCTCTCATTCAGAAGTATTAAGAACCTCAGGACAGCATTAGTAGAGCATGAATCCAAGCACAAGGCCCTTCTAACCTTGAGCTCTTCACACCCATGATGTTGGCCTTGTGTAGATAAACTCAGACCCACAAGACTGAGTGTGAGGTGGACGTTGAGTTATACACACTCCACTTCTTGATGAGAGGAAGTCAAAGTTATATGGCAAAGAGTGGAGATACAGGGAAAAATAAAAAAGTTGGTGTTACTTGCATGCTTCATCATATTAAGGAGCACCCTTTCCTAGCCTTCTGAACCATGAGTGCATGTATGTTAAATCGTTTCCGTCATGTATGACTCTGGAACCCTATGGGACTGTAGCCTGCCAGGCTGCTTTGTCCATGGGACACTCCAGGCAAGAACACTGGCGTGGGTTGCCATGCCTTCCTCCAGGGAATCTTCCCAACCCAGGGATCGAACCTACTTCTCTTACGTCTCCTGCATTGGCATGCGGGTTCTTTACTACTAGCGCCACTGGGAAGCTCTTTCTGAACCATAAAGAACTGTTAAGGGACTATAGAATACTGTGCCATTTATATCTATTCAAACAAATCATCAGAGCATGATTTTTATTGATCTTTAGACATATGGATAAAAGACGCTTAAAATGTTGCAGAAGAATATGTATCAATATCATAATTGCAATTAGCACTGAGGATTGAGAGTGCTAAAGAGGTCTGTGCATGAGAATAAAAGATCTCATTATTGTGGCCATATACACTTTCTTTAACATGTAGGAAAAATGCTTATATAAGCATCATTCATGGCAAGAACTTGATTGTTTATATTATCCTCAGAAGTTTCCTTTTTAATTTTTATTCATTCATAGAAAAAAAGCCAATATAAAAAACAGCATGATTTAAACTATGGACTCTGGGTGATAATGAATGATTTGTCAATGTAGGATCTTCAATTACAGCAAATATATAACTCTGGTGGGGAATGTTGATAAAGGAGGAAGCGATGCTTGTGCTGGGGCTGAGGATATGTGGACATCTCTGTGCCTTCCCACTCAATTTTACTGGAAGCTGAAAACTGCTCTAAAAAATAAAGTATATTAAAATGATAACAAAGAGTATTAAGAAAACTAGGTGAACAGGCAAACCAGATACAGGAAAACACAAACAGTCAATCAATATTTAGAAAAATCATTTAGGGAAATACAACCTGACCTTAAGATGAGATACACTGTCTCATATACACTACATGCTTTTGAAAATCTAAAGTGCTAGTGTCTTTTTAGAAAGTAACTCTCAATATCTCTCAAAATCTTTACATGCTATAAAATGTTGGTAATAAAGAAGGCCTACATTAGAGGTGGTTGTGAAAATTAACTGGTTACTAGGTACAAATTAGGTGCCTAGAAATACGTCTGGGAAATGGTACCTGCTCAATAAATGTCACTTACTGTTGCTGTTGTCATTATTATTATTATTACTACTAATACTACTACTATTATCAACAGCCATCCTTCTTGATCCAGAAGCCCATTTACTGATATGAAGTCTATGAAACAAAATCTCTATTATGTAAGAATACAGAGATAAGGATATATATTGTCAGAGTTTATAGTGACAGTCCCTGGTAATAAACTCATTTCCCATCAATGGTTCATACTATGAGATTTCATCTATTAAAAATGAGTAAAAATATATACATAAAATAAGAAAATAAATGCTGTTATTAAATAAGACACTTGCAGAACACAATTTCCTTTCGTGAAAATAAACCCTTTTTTTGGGTAGGTTTCCTGGTGGCTTAGATGGTAAAGCATCTGCCTGCAATGCGGGAGATCTGGGTTTGATCCCTGGGTTGGGAAGATCTCCTGGAGAAGGAAACGGCAACCCACTCCAGTACTCTTACCTGGAAAATCCCAGGGACGGAGGAGCCTGGTAGACTACAGTCCATGGTGTCACAAAGAGTCGGCCACGACTGAGCGACTTCACTTTCACTTTTTAATGTTTTATTTCAGGTAAGGATGCAATTTAGAATAGAAAACCATAGAATGATAAACACAGGTTATTTATATTGGTTTCCTCAGAGTAAAAATAGAAATCTGCAGACATAAAAATATATACTATAGCAAAATGAGATCAAACAAGAGTGTAATACCAAGTAAGATGTTTAAAGTCATAAAATTATGTTAAATGACATGAAACAAACAAACTGAATTATAGGCAGATAAAACTAGTCCCTGAATAGCTGCAGTTGTAGATACATTTTAAGGAGCTACATAAAATGATTTTCATGGATCTGATATTCTTTAACATTTACATCATTAAACTACAGTTGAGTATGAATATTAGACTGAAAATCTCAAGATAAAGACTGGAAAATCTAGTCTGACATGAATCACCAAGACTTAACATATTAAATATAATCCTCATGCTCTTCAACATTTAGGCTCTAAATGTAGGCTCAGTCATTAAGAAACTAAAAGCAACTCTATGAAAAGAAGAATGGCCACTTACTGTTTTTCAAGATGGAGAGTACATGTTTTCCTGCCAATTTTGATGGAATAGGTAACCTATAACAAAGTATTCAGAGCAAAAGTAATGATTAGATATTTCAAAACCCTAAAAGTACATCTCTTCCTTCTTTTCCTTTTCCTTAGTCTATCTCACCAAATGTTCTGTTTTTTCACATTCTTCTCAGAAATCAACTTTTGACAACGGGAATCCAGGCTGCTTCAGCTTAATTTCACATTCATTAATTCTACTTCTTAAGCAGCATCATTAAGAATTTTAAGGTTATAATGTTTCTAATTTTTAAATTTCAAACCTTTTTTAGTACCAAATATTTGTGACTGTAAATTATGCTCCTATACCATTTTCAGAGTGCAATTCAAATTTTTCTATGCAATTTCTTCATTCTAGTTCATTGTTTAATTATTTAGCATCCATTATGATCTATGATTTCTCCTTCAGCCCATGAACCATGTGCATTATTAAATTTCCAAATACATTTTTCAGTCTTTTTGTTAAGTTTAAACCTAATTGTATTGTTCCCAAATAATGAGCTCTGTACGATCACTATATGCTTTTCATTTATTTTTACTTTTTCATTTATTACGTGTGCGTGCATGCTCAGCTGTGTCTGACTCTTTGTGACCCTGCGGACTGTAGCCCACAAGATTCTTCTGTCCATGGGATTATCCGGGCAACGATATTGGAGTGGGTTGCCATTTCCTCCTCCAGAGGACCTTCCCGACCCAGGGATCAAATCAGTGTCTCCTCTGTCTCCTGAGTAGGCAGGTGATTACCACTGAGCTACCTGGGAAGCCCCTTATTTTCCTTGTTGTGGTCAATTTTGTTGAGTGATATTGTATATACTTCAGAAGTATGAGAAGCATTCTTCAGAAGCATTATTTATAGTAGAGACAGAGCATAAGTACATCTTGATTACAAAAGCTTTATCTATTTCTGGGGATACTGACAAGTCTGGTTGCTTCTGATTCTTAGCTAAGACAAGGACAGTAATGCTCTGTTTAGGGTTCAAAACTCCCCTGGTCAAGGTTAGTTCTGTTGTTTTTCCCCAACTAGTTCAATAAGGCTGGCTTGGCTTCTTAAAACTTCACTGAAAACTTTGTAAGGAGTTCTCCCAAAGCCAAGATTCCTCCTATAAATCTTGTGGTTTTAAGCCAGAGACTCAACACATTCCCAGAGCAGAGAGATTGGGTTCATGTGGAATTAGTTCATCGGGGATGCTTCACAGATTCTTGATATTTGCTTGAATTCTTTCTCTTGCCACAATATAGGTTGTATCATTAAATAAAAACCTCCTACATGACATCCATAGAATCAAGGGAGTCAAAACAAAGAGCAGAAAGAGAAAAACAATACATAAGCTTCATTTGGTTCAATTTATTCATTGACAGAATGCTTATTTTTTGTTGTTCAAATGTTTCTTAAAAATTTTATGATTGGCCAATCAACATTTGAGATAACCATTTACATATCTCTCTATGGAAATGATTTGAAAATTTCTCCTTGTCATGCTATCGGTTTTCATGTCATATATGCTGAGGATATTTTATTAAATTCATACAAACTGGGAATTTTTATCTGTTTCATGTGAACTGAATATTTTAAAGTAATGACACTTTCTCATGTTGGGTGTGTGTCTATGCATGCGTGTGTACCAAATGCTGTCTTTTTCCTGCTATTATCATGGGTCCTCATGTTTTCTTTGTTAGCATTTCCCAGAGTATGTTCATTATACTCTCTTAAACACTTCAGCATCTCCAGATAGTCATTGGGGAGGGGCTGTCATAGCTTTTATGAACATAAAATTCCTGGTGTTTCTTGGTGCCACAAAGTGAGCCAGTCAGAAGTTGATGTATGGCAAAACCAATACAATATTGTAAAGTAATTAGTCTCCAATTAAAATAAATTTTTAAAAAAGTAGACCATTCAGTCTATAAAACCTGCCCCAGTGTCTAACATAATTTTTCAGTTGACAATTGCAGATGTTCCTCTCGGAGCTTGATGCTGCCGCTGCTGCTGCTAAGTCGCTTCAGTCGTGTCCGCCTCTGTGCGACCCCATAGACGGCAGCCCGCCAGGCTCCCCCGTCCCTGGGATTCTCCAGGCAAGAACACTGGAGTGGGTTGCCATGTCCTTCTCCAATGCAGGAAAGTGAAAAGTGAAAGTGAAGTCGCTCAGTCATGTCCGCCTCTTTGCGATCCCATGGACTGCAGCCTACCGGGCTCCTCCGTCCATGGGATTTTCCAGGCAAGAGTACTGAAGTGGGGTGCCATTGCCTTCTCCATCAGAGCTTGCTATTGGGATTCTAATTGTTGGATTCTTATCCGATCCCTGTGCTTCTTTACATCAATATTTCTTTCTTCTTGAAAACGAAGTGTCCTATCGAAAGTTGCTAACTCTTATTAAAACAGAAGTCGAAACCAGAAAAAGACTGACAGCTAACAAAATGATTCCAAGTCAGCATGCAGAAAGGCATCTCTTGTTAAGGCATAACCAAAAAATACCTGTTCGAGTGAAGCATTCATTTAGGATGTTCACAAGAGCAGAAGAGGAGAAGCCTGAAGAGGAGATGTGGAGAGGCCTCAGGAAGATAGGCATTGCTATTTTTGTGAATGGGAGTCAAACATAACGGAACTTTTCTGGTAGACCTTTTCAATATTTATCTTTTTTTTTTTTTTTTACAGTGGCTCGTCTGTTAATCCTACCAAGATGACTATTCAAGAAGGTTTATGAAACCATCTGCTGTGCTTAATCGCTCAGTTGTGTCCAAGTCTTTGCGATCCCCTGGACTCTAGCCTGCCAGACACCTCTGTCCAGAGGAATTTTCCAGGCACGAATACTGGAGTGGACTGCCATGCCCTCCTCCAGGGGATCTTCCTAACCTAGGGATCAAACCCAGGTCTCCAGTATTGGAGGCAGATTCTTTACTGTCTAGCCACCAAGGAAGCCCATGAAACTATCTACATGTCTAAAATGTGTTACACTACGTCACATATAAGATATCCAACAGTTAGGGAAAATAATGCCAGAGCTATATTATCATAAAAATAATCCTAACTCTACCCATAAGAGATAAAGTCAATTACAACTCTCATACATGCATGCATAAAAATATGCGTGCATGTGTGTATGCGTGGCTCTAAACCTTCAGTCTCCTTCAAATTTACTGTCTTTAGAAAGTGAGGTGGCCATTCACCTTCCTAACAAGTCTCTGTACTGTCTACATTTCATTTTACAAGATACATAATGCACATGTTTTACTATGTTGATCAAATAAAAAATTACATTACAAAGATTTATATATGCACATGTGTCTAAATACAGGCATGAAGATATTCTTTATATATTTTCATTTTAAAATCATGCTACAACATAAATATTGGTATGGCTTCTCTTACATAGAAGACATTTTTAAATGTACATCTTTTATAGAAAACAATCTGGTAGACTGTAGATGCCTTTTTGTGTGACAAGAACTCAAGGCATCTTTTCTCTCTGAGTCTATTTCACAACGTTCATCTATTACTTGAGAAATGAAAACAATAACACTGTCATTAGAACACAAAATTTCAACAAGGGACATGCATGCATTGATTTGGGTCTTGCACTCCAGTAAAAGAGAAAAAAACAAAACAGATTTTTAAAGTTATTTCTTAATTACATGTGTTTTTGGAATTCCACTGCCAATATCTGTCCCAGTCTTCTGTGGCACTGTAATCTGTAGAAGCTATGTCTGAGTCTGCAGTAAGGAAGAGGGAAGTGAGCATCCGCCAGTCCAGGGCAGCATTCATTCCTACCTGTCCCTTCCTATCCCATCACTTGCGGGTCTTCCAAGCCCCAGTGGACGCGCACATCTTAATTACATGTGTTTTTGGAATTCCACTGCCAATATCTGTCCCAGTCTTCTGTGGCACTGTAATCTGTAGAAGCTATGTCTGAGTCTGCAGTAAGGAAGAGGGAAGTGAGCATCCGCCAGTCCAGGGCAGCATTCATTCCTACCTGTCCCTTCCTATCCCATCACTTGCGGGTCTTCCAAGCCCCAGTGGACGCGCACACACACAGACACACACACACACCCCAAAAATCATACTGTGTAGAGTTTTAAGAAGAGGTCCCCAGGACCCCATCCAGGATCCTCTCCCTACCCCCACCCCCACCCCATCTCCCTGGAAGACCTGTGTCCCCGTCAACTATCCCAGTCCGGCTCTGAGCCCTCCGACCAGCGGGCCTGGCAGAACCCTGAACCTGGGCAGGACTCCAACCAAACCCGGGCTCCCTCAGCCTGGCCTGGGCTTCTGGGGCCAGGAGAGCAACCCCCTCCACCCCCGCGCCAAGGAACACTGTGAAGATGGGCCCCCCTCTTATCTAGCAGGGTCCTCACTTACTACGGCCCGCGGAGGCCAGCCGGCCCAGCCTTGTGAGGAGTAGCAGGAGAGACCACATTGCGTGACCGGCCTCGCCTCAGGGACGGTGGTCGCCTGAAAATGGTTCGCGGGGTTCACCAAGCGCGGGGAGCGGGGATTGGCAGCAGGACCTGGGAGGGGCGTGGCTGGAGCTGAGGGGCGTGGCTGGGGCTGAGGGGCGTGGCTGGGGCTGAGGGGCGGGATGAAACTAGGGGGCGGGGCAGGAGTAAGAAACTAGGGGGCGGGGCAGGACTAAAAAGAGCAGGGGTGGGGCTGAGGCGGGGTGAGACTGGAGGGCGGGACAGGAGAGGGGAGGAGCATGCCTGAGGGGCTGGTCTGGGGCAAGCTGGGCAGTCAGGTGGAGAGGCAGGTCTGCTGGAGGGTTGACTGGAGTGAGGGATGGAAGTGCAGCTGTGCATTGGGCCTCTCCCCAGCTTGGGATCCAGGATTTGCGGCCCTCTGGAGGGGTTCACCAGCGGCTAGGTGTATTTGGGAGTCACAAGGGAGACTTTTTTGAACTGTGGTGTTGGAGAAGACTCTTGAGAGTCCCTTGGACTGCAAGGAGATCCAACCAGTCCATCCTAAAGGAAGTCAGTCCTGAATATTCATTGGAAGGACCAATGCTGACTCTGAAACTCCAATACTTTGGCCACCTGATGCGAAGAACTGACTCCTTGGAAAACACCTTGATGCTGAGAAAGATTGAAGGTAGGAGGACAAGGGGACGACAGAGGATGAGATGGCTGGATAGCATCACCAACGCGATGGACATGAGTTTGAGTAAACTCCGGGAGTTGGTGATGGACAGGGAGGCCTGGCGGGCTGCAGTCCATGGGGTCCCAAAGAGTTGGACACAACTGAGTGAAGGAAGACTTCCTCCTGCCCAAGTGCACTTTATTTTTTAAAATTTGACATTTTAAGTGTATTTAGGGATAGCATAAGGGTTGCAAAACACTTTCTCCTCTTCATGTAAGCATTTTGTTGGCGAAGGGCTTAACTATATTAGTTGTCCATGTCATAGCGTTCTGGTACAATGGCTGAATGACTAGGGAAAGAAAAAGAAAATACAAATTTACAATCTGTTTAGTAGCAGACAGTTTCATACTTTAACTATATCTACTGTCAGATTTCTTTTTTAAGTCTCAGATCAAAACAGGCACTCAAAGGAACAGAGAGAGTGAAAAATAAAGAATGAGTGGATTCCAGATGTATAAGTTACACTTAGAAAATGCAGAGGAGCCAGAGATAACATCAGTTGTATCATAGAAAAAGCAAGAAAATTCCAGAAAAACATCTACTTCTGCTTCATTGACTACCCTAAACCCTTTGGCTGTGTGGGTCACAACAAACTGTGGAAATTCTTAAACAGATGGGAATACTAGGCCACTTTACGTGCCTCCTGAGAAACCTGTATGCAGGTCAAGAAGCAACAGTTAGAAACGGACGTGGAACAACAGACTGATTAAAAATTGGGAAAGGAGTACATCAAAGCTGTATGTTGTCACCCAGCTTTTTTAACTCATATGCAGAGTACATCATGAGAAATACCAGGCTGGATGAATCAAAGCTGGAATCAAGATTGCCGGGAGAAATATCAGTAACCTCAGATATGCAGATAACACCACCTTTATGGCAGGGAGCGAAGAACTAAAGACCCTCTTGATTAAGGTGAAAGAGGAAAGTGTAAAAGCTGACTTAAAACTCAACATTCAAAAAACTAAGATTATGGCAGCCGGCCTCATTACTTCTTGGAAAATAGGTGGGAAAAATGTGAAAAAAGTGGCAGATTTTATTTTCTTGGGCTCCAAAATCACTGCAGACAGAGACTGCAGCCACAAAATTATAAAAAGCTTTCTCCTTGGAAGGAAAGCTATGAGAAACCTAGACAGCATATTAAAAAGCAGAGACATTACTTTGCTGACAAAGGTCATATAATCAAAACTACGTTTTTTCCGGTAGTCATGTGAAGATGTGAGAGTTGGACCATAAAGAAGGCTGTTTTGTTCAGTCATTCAGTCTTGTCTACCTCTTTGTGACGTCATGGACTGCAGCACACCAGGCTTCCCTGTCCTTCGCCATCTCCTGGAGCTTGCTCAAACTCATGTCCATTGAGCCAGTGATGCCATCCAACCATCTCATCCTCTGTCATCCCCTTCTCCTCCTGCCTTCAATCTTTCCCAGCATCAGGGTCTTTTCTAAAGAATCAACTCTTCACATCAGGTGGCCAAAGTATTGGAGCTTCAGCTCCAGCATTAGTCTAAAGAGGGCTGAGCACTGAAGAATTGATACTTTCGAAATATGGTTCTGTAGAAGACTCTTGAGAGTCCCTTGGACTACAAGGAGATCAAACCAATTAATCCTAAAGGAAATTAACCCTGAATATTCACCGGAAGGACTGATGCTGAGGCTGAAGCTCCAATGCTTTGGCCACCTGATGGGAAGAGCAGACCATTGGAGAGGACACTGATGATGGAAAGATTTAGGGCAGGAGGATAAGAGAGCAACAGAGGATGAGATGGTTGGATGGCATCATCAGCTCAGTGGACATGAGCTTGAGCAAACTCCGGGAGATGGTGAAGGACAGGGAAACCTGGCATACTGCAGTCCATGAGTTCACAAACAGTAAGAAACAACTTAGCGACTGAACAAAAACAATTGTATGTATTTATATATGAATACATCGGAGAAGGAAATGGCAAGCCACTCCAGTGTTCTTGCCTGGAGAATCCCAGGGATGGCGGAGCCTGGTGGGCTGTCGTCTATGGGGTCACGCAGAGTCGGACACGACTGAAGCAACTTAGCAGCAGCAGCAGCATATAAGAATACATATTTATATGTATAAATATATAGCTTTACATTTATTACTTTACTGCTAATTTATCATTTAAATATGAGGCAAAATAATTACAGCTATGAAATGATTGAAAATAATGAAAATTCGTTTATTTAGTTTTGTATACTTTTGGTTCTTTGAAAAATCCATGGTTTAGAAAGACTAAAGTGAAAGGCTAAATAGAATATTTCTAGTCACTACAGAGCAAAGAATATGCCTGCCAATACAGGAGATGTGGATTCGATCCCTGGGTCAGGAAGATCCCCTGGAAAAGGAAATGGCTACCCACTTCATTATTTTTGCCTGAGAAATCCTATGGACAGAAGTGCCTGGTGGGCCACAGTCCATGGGGTTGCAAAAGAGTCAGACATGACATAGCTTATTTAATCTGTGACATGTGGAAAAGATAACACATCTTTCCTTTAGGCAAACTTATTTGCAAATGTGAATAAAGAGAATCACATTCTAGTATCTGAAACTTGGAAACAGATAAATTGCAGGAAAAAAAAAAAAAAACTGTACCCTATAAATAAGAAGATGCACTTAACATTAATAAGAAAATAAGAAATATCTAATTTCCTTCATTCAAAATTAGACCTACATATATATGTTCAAGATTTTCAATGAAGGTGCAAAGACATTTCGATGAATATAGTTCTTTCAACAAATGACACTGGACTATTTGGCATACATTTGCAAAAATACAAACTTTATCACATATGTCATACTTTCAATTTTTACTTCAAATTTTGCAAAAAAAACTGCCTCAAAATGAATCAAAGCTCTAAATGTGCATTGCAAAGCTATAACTCTTCAAAATGAAAGCATAGGAGAAAATTTGAGTGACCTTGGGTTTGGTGGTGAGTTTTTAAATATAACAGCAAAAGCATAATCCAAGAAGGAAAACAATGATAAAATTTAAAAATGTTTCCTCGGCAAAAAAAATACTGCGATTTGAATGAAAATATGACACATATCTTAAGGAAAAAAAACACTCAATTTTTATCTGATAAAAGGAGAAGAGGGCAGCAGAGAATGAGATGGTTAGCTAGCATCACTAACTCAATGGAAATGAATTTCAGCAAACTCCAGGAGTTAGTGGGGAACAGAGGAAACCAGGCTTTTCTACAGTTTGCTGTAGCAAAGTTTGCTAAAGTTCATAGGGTTGCAAAAATTCAGACCACCCAGCTACAACAAATATGTGATAAAAGACTTATCTGCAGGATGTCTAAGGACAACTGTGTGTATACATGTGTTGTACACATATATCAGATTCATATATCTGTCTGTTGTGAGGTTCTAGAAGCAATGAAACCCAAATAGCAAGGAGCAAACCTAGCATCTAGGTCTGTAATATTGTTTTCCAATAAAAGAAACCAACAATCCTTGTAGAAAAGGCTGCTTCTAGGGCTGTGACAAGGAATATGCAAGATAATTCTGAAACACCCTTTATAGAGCCTGAAAGTGAAGAACTACTCAAAAAAACAAAAACATATAGGGTGCATTTAGCTGCCTTTTTAAAAAATAGATTTAAGTATAGAAAGAGAGAAAAATAATCTAACAGGTGTTTTCATGTTGTCAGGAAATACCTGACAAACACTACTTCCTCCAAGTTATCAAGATTGATATTAAGTTATCAGTTCATAGCATTTGTCTTTGATGTGATGTGATGAGAATGATATTCCAGCTCTGTGAACTTATTACCTAAACCCAGAGCCCTAGCCTATGCATGATGGAAATAAATATATGGCTATAAGATAAAACAATTTTTTCCTATCTGGTAAAAATTATGTATTCAGAAGCTCCAGTATATACTTACAGAATAAACAAAGATGGAAGGCTTAATGGTCCACAGCCCAGGTCTGGTGGGAGTTTGTAAAGGAGCAGTCATTAAGGCTGGGACAGCATGAATTTTGAGATATGGAGCTGTATTCAGCATCTACATTACTCAGGTTCCCTCAACAACATTACCTGTCAGGACTTTCTTTGAATTCTCTTTTGTTCTTTTCCTCTGTAAAGTCTCATGATGGCCGATTAAGTCACTTTCTCTTTCAGTGAATATGATCCAACATTTCCCTAAATGATTTACATGTGATGTGTGTATAATTGAATATGTCTTCATAAAATGGGCTTCCCTGGTGGCTCAGATGGTAAAGAATCTGCCTGCAGTGTAGGGGATCTGGGTACAATCCCTGGGTCAGGAAGATCCCCTGGAGGAGGGCATGGCAACCCACTCCAGTATTCTTGTCTGGAGAATCCTATGGACAGAGGAGCCTGGCAGACTACAGCCCACAGGGTCATAAAGAGTCAGACAGGACTGAGCGACTAAGCACAACACACAATAATAGTTTTCAAAGAAAATGTCACTTTGAGGCTAAAATCCTCATTCATGCTGTCACATATTGGGATTAATATAAAGATTTCTTGCCTTCAATGAGTTAAAGAGTTAGGTCATCAGAAAGGAAGACACACAAAAGTAAGAATACCATGCACAAGTTTGTAAGAAACAGTATCTGATTTCAGAGGAATCCTGCAGAGATTTTTTAACAACATTTGAGACTACTAAAGAGACAGAAATATTTTGAGGTTCAAGGATTTATTAATGACATTTTTAATATACATTCTAAATTGGATAAAAAGGATTTCTCTGAAGGATACAAACACTGCTACTTAATTTAGATCCACTTAGGAACTTAAAATGATATACCAAATATAGTTTTTTCATATTAAGTCCCTAGTACACTGTGGAATATTCATCAGGAAAACAGTTCTAGAGCAGTCAAAATTTTGATTTGTCTTAATATACTAATAATGAACTATTAGGAAAACAGAATGGATAAAAGGACATTTGTTTAGATTTTAAAATAGCACACATTTCATAATAAACATAACAAATATTATATAATTATGAACTTATAACACTGGTTAAACAGATATACCAAATATAGTTTTTTCATATTAAGTCCCTAGTACACTGTGGAATATTCATCAGGAAAACAGTTCTAGAGCAGTCAAAATTTTGATTTGTCTTAATATACTAATAATGAACTATTAGGAAAACAGAATGGATAAAAGGACATTTGTTTAGATTTTAAAATAGCACACATTTCATAATAAACATAACAAATATTATATAATTATGAACTTATAACACTGGTTAATGACTAGCACAATTTAAGATACTAAATTATTTGCAAATTCTTACTTACCCCTCATATTCCACACTCTCTTTGTTGCATGATTTTCTCATTTCATTTCTCTTCATGATCATAATGGTGAAAATTATGAAAAAGGGCAGAAAAATGTAGAAACTTAAAATAAGCCAGTTCTGATGTGTATTGTAGCCTTTTTTAGTAAACATTGTATCTGGAAGTGAAACACAGACATAAGTGGATATTCACTGAATGTTTGAATGAATTTCTATTTATCTCACTTTAATCATATGCATCCTGAGGAGGGAATGGCAACTCACTGCAGTATTCTTGCCTGGAAAATTCCATGGACAGAGGAACCTGGCGGGCTTCAGTCCAAGGGGTCACAAAGAGTTGGACAGCAATCATATGCATACATGTAAAATCATATACATAATTGAAAGTTTAAGGCCTTGCAAACTGTCATATATGAGAAAATAAAAGGGCATTTAAGCTCATACCCAAAACTACAATTGCATATTTTTCATAGGCTTACTCAGTTCAGTCAATTCAGTCGTTCAGTCGTGTCCAACTCTTTGCGACCCCATGGACTGCAGCATACCAGGCCTCCCTGTCCATCACCACCTCCTGGAGCTTGCTCAAACTCATGTCCATTGAGCCAGTGATGCCATCCAACCATCTCATCCTCTGTCGTCCCCTTCTCCCGCCTTCTATCTTTCCCAGCATCAGGGTTTTTTTCAATGAGTCAGTTCTTTGCATCAAGTGACCAAAGTATTGGAGGCTTACTAGTCATCTTTTATGCATATTTTTAAAGTATTATGATACTGTATATGCAGTTTGAAGTCTGTTTACTATATGCATCTTATTTATATTTTTTAAAGGTGACATATTAGTAGGGCTTAAGTTAAAAATTTAGCAATATGCTATGAAAAGCCCCCATCCACTACCTTGCCAAGTCACACAGTTTTGCTCCTCAAAGGAAACCATTTTTAAATGACTATGTTTCTTCATCCAGTATTTATATTTTATACATAAGAATAAAGTCCATTTCTATACCCATACTTGTGTCTGTATCTACCTATATATAATGTGTGTGTTGTGTGTATTTTTTCCCTCTTGTTGACAGTCAATAATATAGTATGCCCTTTCGCTGTCTTAAAAAATTCAAACATTACACAATTCCTAAATGGAGACACGGAGAAGGCAATGGCACCCCACTCCAGTACTCTTGTCTGGAGAATCCCATGGACGGAGGAGCCTGGTAGGCTGCAGTCCATGGGGTCACTGAGGGTCAGACACGACTGAGGGACTTCACTTTCACTTTTCACTTTCATGCACTGGAGAAGGAAATGGCAACCCACTCCAGTGTTCTTGCCTGGAGAATCCCAGGGACGGGGGGGAGGCTGGTGGGCTGCTGTCTCTGGGGTCACACAGAGTTGGACACGACTGAAGCAACTTAGAAGCCGCAGCAGCAAAAGTACACAATAAATAAATATATTGGCAAAGAATTAGAAAAATAATCCAGATCTCAAGACATACTCTGCTAGAGTCTCAAAAGCACACACCAGGACATTTTCTAATCATAATTCTGTTCTCCAATTAAAATGAATAAATTTATATTAAAAAACCAAAACAACAAAAAAAAAAGATATTGCTTTCCTCCATTACTATTTAGTTAGTAGATTCTTTACAGAAATGTAACAATACTAACAGACATGCATTCACATCATCATTTTATAGCTCAAAGAATTTTCTAAATTGAACACATCTATGTAACCAGCACCAAATCCAGGAAAAGTAACATTACCAGCATCTCACTACATCCAATCTACTTTCTTTCAGCCACCATCCATGGAAAATCACTAATCCATGGATCATTTTTGACAGATTATAACTGAGAAGGAAATGGCAACCCACTCCAGTGTTCTTGCCTGGAGAATCCCAGGGACGGGGGAGCCTGGTGGACTGCCGTCTATGGGGTCGCACAGAGTCGGACACGACTGAAGCAACTTAGCAGCAGCAGCAACCTTTATATAGAGTTATGTTGTATGTATTTATATCCTATCTGTTTTTTTGGCTCAATATTACCTTATCTGTGGATTCACTCAAATTATTGTTTATAATTGTAAAATATTCATTCTCATCACTGCATACAATATCTTTATATAGAAATAACAGCTATAAATACATTGTTTCTTATGAGCATTTGGGTAACTTGCAATTATGAGTGTTATGAATAGCGCTGCTATGAATATTATACCAAACGTCTCTTAGTCAATGTATGTGTGCATATCTCACAGATAAATGCCCTTGGGAATGTGATGCTTACTTATAATGTATGCCTAAACCGAACATTTGTAACTTTTCCAGTGATTTTCCAAAGTGGTTGTAGGAATTACATTCACATTAGCAATGGCTGAGAGTCTTGGTATAACTGGTATTTTCCTTCTTTTATTATATAGTTATTCTTGCGAAGAACTGACTCATTTGGAAAGACCCTGATGTTGGAAAAGATTGAAGACAGGAGGAGAAGCGGACAACAGAGGATGAGATGGTTGGATGGCATCACCGACTCAATGTACATGAGTTTGAGTATACTCCAGGAGTTGGTGATGGACAGGGAGGCCTGGCGTGCTGCAGTCCATGGGGTAGCAAACAGTCGGAAACAACTCAGCAACTGAACTGAACTGAACTGAACTGATTCTTCGTATATGATGAAATGTGAACACTATAACTACAATCGAAAAGATATAGCAAATGAGGCATACAGTTAAAAGATTATTTTTTTGTTTTGATAGTTATGGGTTTTCTTCAGTTAATGTAAAATTCTTATCAGTATTGGTAAGGAAAATAAATTTTATGTCTGAGATTTGACAACAAAATAGTGTGACTCTTGTCTTTGATGTCATTTAAATTTTGTGATTTTTAAAAGATTTACTGTTATTTTAGATGCATAATAAATGAATCTATTTGAGATGTATATTTTATGTTGTGTTATGTTTATATCTATAAAACCACCACATCAGTCAAAAGACAGTTGACTCCTGAACATTGCAGGGTTGGGGATCCACTCCAAGCAGTCTAAACACTCCTGTTTAACTTTAGCATTGGTCCTCCATATCTGCGGTCTCTCTGTAGCGCAGGTTCCACCATATCTGCAGCTGCTCTCCCATGGATTTAGTCTACTTCTGGTGCTATAGTACTGTGATATTTATTGAAATAAAATCTGTGTACAAGTGGATGCACTTGTTCAATTGCCAAGTTGAGTCTGAGTCTTTACGACCTCATGGACTGCAGCATGCCAGACATCCCTGTTAATGCATAGAGCAGTTCAAATCCATGTAGTCCAAGGCTCAACTGGAGTGAATTCATCCATCACCCACGAGTTTCTTCTTGCCCATATAATGCTGCTTTGCTGCCACTCCCAACACAAGCAACCACTGATCTGATCAGCACTCTCTATCAATTAGTTTAGGTGTTCTACAATTTAATATAAATAAAGTCATACAGTCTATATTCATTTTAATCTTGCTTTTTTTCACACAGCATAAATGTTGACATCCATCCACATTTGTATTTTTAACAATAGCTCATTCCTTTTTATTGTTCAATAGTATGCTGTTTTTTGAATATACCACACTTTGTTGATCCATCACCTGTTGATTTGTTTTTGGGTTGTTTTGAAATCTTATCTATTACATGTAAAGCTGTTACGAACGTTTGTGTACAAAGTTTTGTAGGGGTGAAGGCATTCTATTCTCCTGGGCAAACAGCAAAGTGACTGCATTACCTGATAGGTGAAAGAGCTAAGGGCTTCCCTGGAGGCTCAGTGATTGAGAATTCACCCGCCCGTGCAGGAGACACGGGTTCCAGCCCTGACCCAGGAAGATCCCATATCCCAAGGAACGACTCAGCCCATGTGCTCTAGAGCTGGGGAGCCACAGCTTCTGGAGGCTTCGTGCCCTGGAGCCTGTGCCCTGCAGCGAGCAGTCACTGCCGTGAGGAGCCCCACAGCACACCTGCTGAGTAGCCCCCGCTCACTCTGACTAGAAACGTGCGGCAACGGAGACCCAGCACAGTCAAGGATAAATAAGAAATAAATAAGATTCTTTTAAGAAGAAGCTGGAGCTGTACAATTTTCAACAACAGTGTATGAGACACTATCCTCCCATTTTGGCAAAACTTCATGTGGTTAGTCTTTAAAATTTAAATAAATTTTAAAAGAATGTAACAGTAACTAATTGTGATTTTAGTGTGCATTTCTTTGATGAACAATGATATTGGGCATCTTTACATGTGCTTATCTATCACCTATATATTTTCTTTGATAAAGCATCCATATTTTGTCCATCTTTATCGGGCTGTTTATTTTCCATTATTAATTGTCAAAGATTATATTGTGAATACAAAATTTGTATATATTCAAAATATAAATACTTTATCAGTTATATACCTAATGTAAAACTCTTCAGGTGAGTTTTGAAGAGCAAAAGCTTTTCATTGTGATGATGTCCAAAATTTCACCTTTCTTCCTTAGATTGGGCTTTTTGTATCACGTATTAAAAACATAATCCTTATTTAATCCAAAGGCACTTAGGTTTTCTCATATATTCTCTTCTGGAAGTTTTATACGTTTAGGCTTCACATTTTGGTCTGTGATCCACTCTGAGTGAATTTTTACACATGATGTCAGAACATGTACAGAATTCTTTTTTCTGCATGTGAGTATATAGTTGTTCTAGCATTTTTTGTTGAAAAAGCTATCCATTATTCACTGATTTGCTTTGCACTTTATGGAAAATTAATTTTCCATGCATCTGTGGCTCTACTTCCAGTGATTTATTCTATTCCATTGATCTACATGTCTATGTTAATATCAATGTTACACTGCATTGATTATTGTAACTTTATAGAAAGTTCCACAATTGGGTGGTGTATTTTCTCCAACATCACTCTGTTTCAAAGTTATTTTGACAACACTAGTCCCTTTGAAATTCTGTATAAAGTTTATAATCAGCTTGTCAATTTCTGTAAGTGAACCTGATGGATGACTTGCAATGGGATTTTCCTGAGTGTATAGATAAATCTAGGGAGAACAGACCTTGTAACAAGTGTTTTCCAAACTCAGAACATAACTGTCTCTTCAGTTACTTAAATTTTCTTTAATTTATTTAAGCAATGGTTTGAAGTTTTCAGTGTAAAAATCATGTGCTTTTCCACTGAATTTACTTCTAAGTATTTTATTTTTTATGTTGTCATAAATAAAATTGCTTCCTTAATATCATTGTTGGATTGTCTCTTTTTAGTTTGTAGATATACAGTTGCTTTTTGTATATTGATCTCATTTTCTGCCACCTTACTCTTTAGGTTTTGGGGATTCATTAGGATTTTCTGCATATAGGATCATATTACCTGTACAGAAACACTGATTTTTTTTTTCTTTTTAATCTGTATGCTTTGGGGGGAAGGATATACTGACTAGACCCTCTGATATAAGAAGTGGAAGTAATCTGCTGCAGGCTTCCCTGGTGGCTCAGTGTAAAGAATCTGCCTGCCAACGCAGGAGACACAGGTTCTATTCCTGGGTGGGGAAGATCCCCTGAAGAAGGAAATGGCAACCCATTCCAGCATTCTTGCCCAGGAAATTTCATGGACAGAGAAGTGTGGTGGGCCACAGTCCATGGGGTCACAAATAGTCAGACCTGACTTAGCAACTGAATGATAAAACAACAACCTACATTCACAGGTGAATGTACAGCCATTCACCTTCCCTTTCTGCTGCCTTCCTTCCCGACCACACACTGCTGTTTGTGGACAGAGTCAGGTCCTGCCTTCCATCACTAGCCAATGTCACCGTGTCCACCTGTCAATAGCCCCTGCAGTCATGCACTTGTGTGTTCCCAGCCTGACTCGTCTCTGGCTTCCACTGCATGTCCTGGGGTGAGCGTCCAGCCACAGAAGAGCATATCAACACCCACGGTGTTTGTCTGCAGCTGTTTGTCAGATCCAGATCAGGCTCTGCCTCTCTGACCAGCCCACACCACCGTGCCTACTAGTAACCAGCCCCTGCCTTCATCTCTGAATCTGAACACCCCCAGCAAGACCTGACCTCCAAGACAGTGCACACACCCAGGGAGGAAGAGAATAGCTACAGGAGAGCATACTCTAGCTGTTTGTTGGATCCAGATCACAATTGGACTTCTGACAGTGGTGGGCATCACTGTGCCTACCTGGAGCTAGCCTAAGCCCACACCACCGTGCCTACTTGTAACCAGCCCCTGCCTTCAGCTCTGAACCTGAACACCCCCAGCAAGACCTGACCTCCAAGACAGTGCACACACCCAGGGGAGGAAGAGAACAGCTACAGGAGAGCATTCTCTAGCTGTTTGTTGGATCCAGATCACAATTGGACTTCTGACAGTGGTGGGCATCACTGTGCCTACCTGGAGCTAGCCTGTCCGGTTGTGTACCAGCATGCCCCAGAACTCGATTTCCCTGTCCCATCACTGATTTCCCTTGCAGTATGCATTCGCAGAAGTAGAGCATGAAGCAATAGGAAAACGTACTGACATTCTCGGCCATTGGAGCAGCCAGTGAGCCTATAGTTGGCTCCAGCCATTGCCACCTACCCCAGCCCTGATCACTACAAACACATCTTCAACTGACATCTGCCACCACCTGGACACCTGCACTTGGGCCCCACAGCCAAGTGTATGCATACCACTGTCTCCAGCCAGTACTGTTGCCTGAGTTTGTCCTTAGCTATACTTTTAAACTTCAGGACTATGATCCATTTTGAGTTAATATTTGAAAGTTGTGAGGTCTGGGACTAGGATAATTCTTTTGCTTATGGGTGTCCAGCTGTTCCAGTGAAATGACTCAAATACAAGAAAAATTTTACAAATGGATATGTATGAAACAATTTGGGCCTTGTAGTCCAATAAGAATAAAATGCTCTCCTCCAATTAAAAATAAATAAATTAAAAAGCCAACAAAAGTGTTGATATAGGCAGAAACCAACACAATATTGTAAAGCAATTATCCTCCAATAAAAATAAATAAGTTAGTTTTTTAAAAAAGAAAACACTCATCAAATACAACTAGAATCTAGGATTTATTTTATTTATTTTTGTTTAATTGCTGTGACTAGAACTTTCAATTCTGTATTGGATAAAAGTAGTGGGCATAGGCATCCTTGTCTTATTCCTGATCTTAGAGGAAAAGCTTTCAGCTTTTAACTATTGCATATGATGTTAGTTAGGGGTTTGCCATATGTGGACTTCACCTTGATGAGGTATAGTCACTCTATACCCACACTGTTGACAAGCTTTATTTTTTTACAGATTTATTTATCTGGTTTATTTTTGGCTGTGGTGGGTCTTCATTGCTGAGTGCATGCTTTCCCTAGTTTGTGATGAGCAATGGCTCCTCTTGGTTGCAGTGTGCAGGTTTCTCACTGAGCTGGCTCCTTCTGTTGTGGAGCTCAGGCTCTAGGGCATACCGACTCAACAGCTGCAGTGGGTGGACTTAGTTGTCCTGTGGCATGTGGAATCCTCCCTGACCAGGGATCGAGCCCATGTCCTCTGCATTGGCAGGTGGATTCTTAAGCACTAGACCACAAAAGAAGCCCTATTGAGAGTTTTTATCATAAATAGATGTTGAATCAATGAATAGCAACTTGCCTTCACTCATGGAAACTATAGAAAGTATAAACTTGTACTTCATCACTCAAAATGTGATTTACTATTATTTCCTAGTAAATACGTATACTTATATCTTGTCATACATTTTTAAAATCTAAATTTCATTCAAAATAAACACCTTATTCTACACATGCTTTTTAATAACCTGCAAAGTTTTTAATAACATGAAATGCAAATAATTTGCATGATGTTCGTCCATTCATATTTATTTTTCATTCATGCTATGATGTTTATTAGGGTTTCCCAGGTGGCATTAGTGGTAAAGAACCTGCCTGCCAATGCAGGAGATATAAAAGACTTGGGTTCGATCCCTGGGTCAGGAAGACCCCCTGGAGAAGGAACTGGCAATCCACTCCACCATTCTTGCTTGGAGAATCCCACGAACAGTGGAGCCTGCTGGCCACAGTCCATAGGGTCACAAAGGGACAGACATGATTGATGTGACTGAACACGCATGATGCTTATTGAAACTTGAGTACTATATTGTATTTTAGTAACTGAGTTGATTAAAACTGGGTGCCTCTGTGGAAAACACATCGCAAATACTATTTAACATTAATTTAATGAAAGCCACTATTCAAAGTAACTCTTTTAGTCACTTGGGAGATCATGAAAGATTTTAGTTAATAGTGTATTTCTTTATTTCATAAAGCATCCTATTTTGATGCTTTATGTTTAAAACATCCTAGAATTTAAAACTTTAATTTCTACTCACAAGATTTATGATCATTTCCATCATCAATACTTCCTCCTGGTGAACCAATTTGTAATTCACAATCTGGAGGTGTATAGTCAGGAATGCAATGACAATTGCCTAAATTATTACATATCTGAAACAGAAAAATATGTAATTACTATGAATCATGATAGTCTCTGTATGTCATATATACTTACATTCAAAAGAATAAAATCCCTGATCTTCTAAGTTTGTTGTTGTTCAGTTGCTAAGTTGTTTCCAACTCTTTGCCACCCATGAACTGTAGCACAACAGGCTTCCCTGTCCTTCATTATCTCCCTGAGTTTGCTCAAACTCAGGCCCATTGAATCAGTGATGCCATCCAACCATCTCATCCTGTTGCTCCCTTCTCCTCTTGCCCTCAATTTATCCCAGCATCAGGGTTTTTTCCAATGAGTCTGCTCTTCCCATCAGGTGGCCAAAGTATTGGAACTTCAGCTTCAGCATCAGTCCTTCCAATGAATGTTCATGGTTTGATCTCCTTGCTGTCCAAGGGGCTCTCAAAAGTCTTCTTCAGCACCACAGTTCAAAGGCACCGATTCTTTGGGATTCAGCCTTCTTTATGGTCAACTCTCACATCTGTACATGACTACTGGAAAAACCAGAGCTTTGACTACATGGACTTTTGTAGGCAAAGGGATGTCTCTGATTTTTAATATGCTATCTAGATTTGTCATATTTTTTTTCCAAGAAGCAAGCATCTTTTAATTTTGTGGTTGCAGTCACTATTCTCAGTGATTGTGCAGTCCAAGAAAATGAAATCTGCCACTGTTTCTACTTTTTCCCCACTGATTTGCCATGAAGTGATGGGACCAGATGCCATGATCTTAATTTTTTGAATGCTGAGTTTTAAGCCAGCTTTTTCACTCTCCTCTTTCATCCTTATCAAGAGTCTCTTCAGTTCCTCTTCACTTTCTGCCATTAGAGTGCTATCATTTGCATACCTGAGGTTGTTGATAGTTCTCCCAGCAATCTTGATTCCAGCTTGTGAGTCATCCAGTCTGTCATTTTGCAGGTTATGCTTTGCATATAAGTTAAATAAGCAGGATGACAGTATACAGCTTTGACATACTCCTTTCCCAATTTGGAACCAGTCTGTTGCTTCATGTCCAGTTCTGACTGGCCTTTCTTGACCTGCATATACGTTCTCAGGAGGCAGATAAGGTGGTCTGGTATTCCTATTTGTTAAGAATATTCCACAGTTCGTTGTGATCCACACAGAAGAAGTGTTTAAGATAGTCAGTGAAGCAGAAGTAGATGTTCTTTCCTGGAATTTCCTTGCTTTTTCTATGATCCAATGGATGTTGGCAATTTTACCTCTGGTTCCTCTGCCTTTTCTAAATACACCTCATACATCTGGAAGTTCTCGGTTCATGTACTTCTGAAGATGAGCTTGAAGAATTTTGAGCATAATGTTGTTAGCATGTGAAGTGAGTGCAATTTTACGGTAATTTGAACATTCTTTGGCATTGCCTTTCTTTGGGACTGAAATGAAAACTCACCATTTCCAGTCCTGTGGCCACTATTGAGTTTCCCAAACTTGCTGGTATATTGAATGCAGCACTTTAACAGTATCATCTTTTAGGATTTGAAATAGCTCAGCTGGAATTCCATCACCTCCATTAGCTTTGTTCATAGGTATGCTTCCTAAGGCTCACTTGACTTAACACTCCAGGATGTCTGGCTCTAGGTGAGTGACCACACCATCACGGTTATCCGGGACATTAAGACTTTCTTCTACAATTCTTCTGTGTATTCTTGCTACCTCTTCTTAATCTCTTCTGCTTCTATTAAGTCCTTGCCATTTCTGTCCTTTACTGTGCTCATCCTTGCGTGAAATGTTCCCTTGGTATCACTAGTTTTCTTGAAGAGAGCTCTAGTCTTCCTCCTTCTATTGTTTTCTTTTATTTCTTTACATTGTCTACTTAAAAAGGCTTTCTCTCCTTGTTGTTCTCTGGAACTCTGCATTCAGTTGGGTTTATCTTTCCCTTTCTCCTTTTAGGCCATTCAGGAATGACCTAAATCAAATCCCTTATGATTTTAGAGGGGAAGGGATGAATAGTTTCAAGGGACTAAATCTGGTAGACAGAATGGCTGCAGAACTATGGACTGAGGTTTGTAACACTGAACAGGAAGTTTTGACCAAAACCATCTCCAAATAAAAGAAATGCAAGAAGGCAAAATGTTTGTCTTCTAAGTTTATTAAGGACTATATAATTTATACATAGGGCTTCCCTCAGGCTTGACAGTAAAGAATCTGCCTGTAATGCAGGAGACCCAGGTTTGATCCCTGGGTCAGGAATATCCTGTGGAGAAGGGAATGGCTACCCACTCCAGTATTTCTGCCTGGAGAATTCCACGGACAGAGGAGCCCGGCAGTGATACGCCACGGGGTCGCAAAGAGTCGGACATGACTGAGCTACTAACACACAAAAGAGGGCCTTCATCCGCTAATTAAGTCCCTCTCCCCTGCTAAGCGCTTTCTGTTTTACGTATATTCACAGATAAACACACATACCTACATCCACAAACATATAAACACTCGTTCCCAGGTTTTTGCCAAACAAACATCACTAATGATATATTATGAATTTATTCCCATACCTGAAGGTATAAATATAGGGCTAGCATATTTTAAGAAATAGACACTTATGGTTATTTCCTATCATTATATTGCAGACATTGTGTTTTGTCCATGTGTGCTGATAATGATAAATTTGGGGGGTTTAAAGATAACGCTGGGCTGGAGGAAGCACAAGCTGGAATCAAGATTGCCGGGAAAAAAATCAATAACCTCAGATATGTAGATGACACCACCCTTATGGCAGAAAGTGAAGAGGGATGAAAAAGCCTTTTGATGAAAGTGAAAGAGGAGAGTGAAAAAGTTGGCTTAAAGCTCAACATTCAGAAAACGAAGATCATGGCATCTGGTCCCATCAAGGTGATGGACAGGGAGGCCTGGCGTGCTGTGATTCATGGGGTCAGAAACAGTCGGACACAACTGAGTGACTGAACTGTACTGAAAGATTATTGAAATTTTAAATTTCTTTTCCCTACATATCAAAAGTGATTTCAATAAAATGAGTTTTATTTATAATACTGAAATCCAAAAGTGTTCTTCTAATTTACACATCAATATCTCTCTCTCTTTTTTTTTTTTCTGATATTTAGTGTAGCCCAACTTCCCAGGTGGTCTTAGTGGTAAAGAATCTGCCTGCCAATGCAGCAGACACAAGAGATGTGGGTTCAACCTTGGTTTAGAAAGATCCCTTGGATTAGGAAATGGCAACCCACTCCAGAATTCTGGCTTGGAAAAATCCCATAGACAAAGAGGCTGGCTGGCTGTGGTCCATGGGGTTGCAGAGTCTGACACAGCTGAGCACACACATACACACAGAACACGCTGGTGATAAATATTTTAATGAAAAATTTTGAAATTAAGACTAAAATATCATTTATTTCATATTTCAAATATAATCCCCCAAATTTCCCTTATCTTGATTTAACATAAACAACAGAGGTTACCATCATTATATTTTTACTAATGTAGTGAAAGAAAAAAGATGGTCAGCTAGAGCAGAAGCAATAAGCAAATAAATATTATTAAATTTTATTAAGTGAAGAATGACTTGCTCTTTCAGACTAGATATGTAATTTGACTTTCTAGTGTCCAGTGTTTAGTCGCTAAATCGTGTTTGACTTTTTGTAACCCCATGACTGTAGCCCACCAGGCTCCTCTGTCCATGCGATTTCCCATGTAAGAATACTGGAGTGGGTTGCCATTTCCTTCTTCAGGGGATCTTTCTAACCCAAGGAATTCTTAGCAGAAAAAATGAAATGAAAACATATAACTTAGTCACTTGTCAGTAATATTTCTAATGTCAGAAAATGAAGAAAAGTAATCTCGCAACATTCAGCACAAATAAAATGGAATTAACCTACCATCACATTTCTCTTTGACAGGACTGAAGGAAATGGAACAGTCCAACTGAGCTTACAAAGTTTTGGGAGAGCAGAACTAAAACTTAATAATTTTGTGCCAACAGAGTGAGCAATTTTTTTTAATGTGGAAAGGCAACATTTTTGCATTGTTGATATGCTAGAACTCTAAATGCATACTGCACAAGATATATTTCTCTCTACTTTAAAGTGGTATTCCAGCCCCCTATCTCTCCCATTAAAATAGATGAATAATGTCATGTCAGAAACAGCATTTATCTAGAATATAAAATCTAAATAGATAAATTCCTTATAATATAAATTTTAGAAAAAAATTAACATAAGAGACCAAATCTCTTAGGAACATCAAAGTAGCTATATTTTGGATTTTTTTAATGAAACTTTTTACGATAAAATAGAATGTACATAAACCTAGTCTTACTGGAATGTTAATTTCATAATGTATAAAATATCAAATTATGATAAAGGTCCATCTAATCAAAGCTATGGTTTTTCAGCAGTCATATATGGATGTAAGAGTTGGACTAAAAAGAAAACTGAGCGCTGAAGAATTAATGCTTTTGAACTGTGGTGTTGGAGAAGACTCTTGAGAGTCCCTTAGACTGCAAGGAGATCCAATCAGTCCATCCTAAAAGAAATCAGTCCAGAATATGCATTGGAAGGACTGATGCTGAAGCTGAAACTCCAATATTCTAGACACCTGATTTGAAGAACTGACTCATTTGAAAAGACCCTGATGCTGGGAAAGATTGAAGGCAGGAGGAGAATGGGACAACAGATGATACAATGGTTGGATGGCATCACCGATTCAATGGACATGAGTTTGAGTAAACTCCAGGAGTTGGAGATAGACAGGGATGTCTGGTGTGCTGCAATCCATGGAGTCACAAAGAGTCGGACACAACTGAGTGAATGAACTGAACTGACACTTGAAACTAATATGATATTGTATGTTAATTACAGCTAAAGAAATCAATAAACTGCAACCTATAAGTTTGGTTTGAGATTTTACAGAAAATATTGAGGCTGAAGGCTTAAAGCAGAGAATTGAACAAAGAAGAGCAAAAGATCAGAACAACAATGATAACAATTAAAATGAACAACAATGAAGGTAAAAAACAAAACATGAAAATGTAGCTATCTTTGATTACAGAAAAGTTTCATAGAAAAGACAAAGCAGCAGCATTCTATATCTTCTAAAACCAATCAAGTAAATTGTAATACTGAATATTATAAAACTGAATACTGATAAATTTGGTTTCATTTCTATAACGTTGACTGAATCATACATTGATTTTCTTTTTGGAAAGCAGTGAAACAAGGGACCCAAATTATACATTTTCAAGAAGTAAATATTAAATGCAAAAGTAGCTACAAATCTGTATTGCCAGATTAAAATGGATAAACAGTTGAGAAAAAAAATGTTTTTTGCATAAAGATACTTTCTAGTGGAAGCCTCTTCATAAAAACTTCAGAAATTCTCTAACATGTCTTTAAGAAAATCTTCTGTAAAATACTATACAGCTTTAAATTTTAATTATGAAGAGTATGAAGAAGAAATATATTCACAATATAAGTAAAATATGTATTCATTTGCATGAGAAAGTGATTTTTAAAAATTTAAATGTGTTACCCATTCATAAGTTTTGAGTGCTTACAATAAATTCAGTACACATATAGTACAGTTCACCAAGTAGTGTTTTGGTCGGTTGGTAATCAGCTGATTTTCTTTATATTAGTTAACTATTCCTAGGCAAGACTGGACAAAAGAGCAACTTAGATTTTCATTTCTCCCAAACAGGATAGATTTTTTACTTTGAATTACTCAAAAAATAAAAAAAATTTTAGAATTATAAAAACAAAAGTAGCTTACCCCATTTCCTCTGCATTTTATAGTGGCATTACAATTATATCCCATTAAAGGAACTTCTTTGCAGGTTTTATTTATACAATACTAAAACAAAACAAGCAATATTTCATAGTTATTTACAAATCTGACATGAGGAAAGAATTCACTATATCAGGTGTATACAAAAGAACAAAAGACATACTTGCTGAGACTTTATATTATGCATCACTCTGATTTTGGAACAAAGATTCTATCAATGCAATACAAAAATTATTAATATTAATGATTTGTCTGCTCAAAAACTGGAAAATAATTTATTATTTTAGTTTCAGTGTAAAATATAAATTATTATTTTGGATGGTAAATCATCATAAATCCTTGTTATAATACTAATCATAATAATCCATCAAGAGAAATATTTTAACCTAATATGTATGCATTGCAAAACCCTAGTTATGTTGAAGTGGTTAATCAAGGGTGAAATTAGTCATTTTTTCCCCTCATTTACTTTTCTCTATTCTTTAAGGTAAGCTCCTAACTTATATTCTCTTGACTTCTTTAAATACATCAGTGTAACACACTATGAAATCATTGAAAAGAAGAATGAAATTTAGCATTTTGCAATAATTTCCTGAAAATTAACATATAGCCAATGAGTAAATGATGTTGTGTATACTGTCCATTTTTGCTCTTTCTCTTGGATATAATATTGGAAGTGCTAGCCAGAGCAATCAGGCAAGAATATGAAAAGCACACACATTATAAATAAACAAGTAAAATTATCTCTTTGCAGGTGATATGATCTTGTATGTCAACTCTAAAGACTCCACATACACAAAAGTTTGTTAGAACTAATCAACAATTCAGTAAAATTGCAGGATAAAATATTAACATACAAAAGTAAAGACATTTCTATAACAATCGACATTCTAAAAAGGAAATTAAAAATAAAATTCTATAAAGAATAGCATCCACTATTATTAGACAATTAAAATTAA
>SJYT01038479.1:41101-121457 GCA_006410635.1 Cephalophus harveyi | reverse complement strand
AAGAGAACATGATATTGGTAGATATATAGACCTGCAGATTAATATAACAATCTAGACAATCCAAAAACAGACTCACAATTATACACCCAATTCATTTTTGACAAAAGTCCAAAAAAATGAACCTCAACCTAAACGTCAGGTTAAAGTAAATTAACTGAAAATAAACCAAATGTAAGACAAACTTAAATGTGAAGCACAATATTACACATTTTTAGAAATAAAAAAATCTGTGAGACTATCTTCATGACCCAGGGTTATAACTAGGCTTATTAGACTTGAAACAAAACACATGTTCTATGAAAGGAAAAATTGACAAATCGATATCATGAAAAGCTTTTCTATATGAGTTTCTCCACCATGTAAATTGCTTTAGCAAAGCAAGCAAGCTGAGAAGGTGAGAGAAAGAAAGTGTGCGTGCCAAACAGAAGTCACTGTCTTTTTTAAAACTAATCTTATAAATGGCATTCCACAACTTTCACCATCTTCTCCGTCTTAGAAGCCAGTCAGTATATCCAGTGCACACACAGATGAAGAGGATTACGTGGGGCATGGATATCAGGAAGTGGGAGCATTGGAGACATGTTAAAGATGCTGACCGTAAGAGGCAAGTTCCCAAGGGGATAGGACTGTTCAACGCAGACAGAAAAACTGGCTGTTTGATTAACCGTTTTAAGCTTTCATTTTTAATACATAATTACTAAATGCCATTTACATAAAACACTGATTTACAACTGCTGCCTTATATTTTCTGGGATGTGTGCACTCATATTTCAGACTGACTCTCTGAGCTTCTGAATCATTTTTCTTCTCCCTTTTTCTTTTAGCTACATAAATATACTACATGTACATCTCAACATGAGCTCGTACATTGCTATAGCTGTGCTCTCCCAGTGCAGACTTCTGGTTTGGGTCCTCTAAAGTTCTCACACTTATAAATTTTGACAATACGGATAAAATAATCAATAATTTTAATTAATAATTAACAATTTTAATCAATAATCATTAATGCTTAATAATGATTTTTCTGAAGTAGGAAAAATTGAAAACACAAAATTAGAATTTTATGATGTAAAGCCATCAGAATTCAAAGATCTAAAAAGAATCAACTGTCAGTGGGCCCCTGTGCTTAAAAATACATCTTCTCTCATGAGGACTGATGACAGATTAATCCAAAAAGTCAATGTGATTTGATAACCGAGGCTTTTTAATAATCTTTTCAATATCATATGGGAAATAAATGGCAGCGTCAGGTTCAAATCCTTTCTGTATGATTGGGATAGTCATCGTGGAATATAGTACCTGATAATTACATAATTTAACACAGGTAAATGCAAGTGAACATGCTTTGTTACCATCTGTGCACCACACACGGTGCCATCAGCCACATAGGTATAATCTCCTCCACCTGATCTCGCTGATGACGCAGTAGTTATGCACAGAAGTCCTTGAGAATATGAATAAACTGCAGATCGAACATCACTTCTATAAGTACTATTTTGTGGCCAAACACAAGCTAACTTTCCACAAAGAACATCCCTGGAGAGGGGAAACAAAACAATGTCTTATCATTCTGTCCTTTAATGAAACTTAAGTTTTAAATTAGTATTGTATCACATCCATGATAACATAAGTGTTTAACCAATAGTAAAAAAAATCAGAAAAATGCCAAATGTCACTGTGCACTAGGGTGCACATCTGAATGTGATAATGATTAATTTCACAGCAGCAGCAGAACTGAAATCTACACAGTGAACTCAGATGTTCAGACATGCCTTCGTTGCCCATTTTAGTACACAGTTTTGTTATTTAGCCCATTACACCGATCACACTCAGAAAATTCCTCACTTGCTCCCACTTTGATAAAACTTGACCAGTCTGCTGGTTTGTTGAGTGGCTGACTGCATTTATTTATACTTTGTGCGTATTTTGAGACCCTTCTAATTATGCTCACTGTAATGGCCATGATTTTTAGTCAGTAAATCTATCTAATATACAGACTGTTCCTTTTGATTCCAAGATTCTTTGAATATGTTGCTATTTACAGTCATTCTGTACTCCTTTTCTGAGAATTCAGAAACTTTTAGACCCCATATTTGGCATAAGCCCTACCAGAGTTTATCCCATAAATAGTTTATTTACTTATGAATGGGTAGAATATTGGCTTCTTTAAGACACTTCCAATATTCCTAGTTTATGCCCTGGAAAATAATTGACGTCACTTCTTGCTCTTGGAATCACTCAAATCTACCAACTCTCATCCTCAATTGAAAAAAACAGTTCTTAGTTATTGATATGTGTTTGTTGAGCATATCACTGTTATCTCTCCGAATGTCTTTCATTTGAAAATTTCATCTCTTTGTTCTAAAAAACCATAGAGAGGCTTTTCTTTTTCTTTTTTTAATGATTTATTTATTTGGCCTTGTGGCTTGCAGGATCTTAGGTCCCTTGACCAGGGATTAAGTCTGTACTCTCAGCAGTGAAAGCATGGAGTTCTAACTATTGAACTCCTGGGGAATTCTCCATGGGAGGTCCTTTTAAAATAACAGAGATTAGTTTAATGGTATCAAGAAGTGAGGGCTTCTCGGGTGACACAGTGGTAAAGAATCTGCCTGCCAAGATGTGGGTTCAGTTCTTGGGTTAGGAATATCCCCTGGAGTAGGAATGTCAACACACTCCAGTATTCTTGTATGTAAAATTTCATGGACAGAGGAGCCTGGCGAGCTACAGTCCATGGGGTTGCAAAAGAGTCGGACATGACTGAACAAGAACGCATCAAGACGTGAAGACTGAAATGAGAGTGGGATTCCATTTCCAAATCTTTTTCCAAGTTTCTCTCCTTCCATTCTCATTTTTCTTGTTTCTCAGATTGAAATAATTCTTTTTATTGTTGCTCTATTCTCTTTGTATAAAATGTATCTCAAAATATCTTAAACCAACTTTACATGATAGATCTTTTTCTAGTCTGGCTATTGAAATACAGACTCCTCTTCCAAAGTACATTCTCTCAAAATTTGCATTTATGGTTGAATTCTTGGAACTGGCAATCTGCTTGAATTCCTGGAATCTGCTGAAAGCAGATGAATTGAGCTATTGAATTCCTGTCTCATCTAGTGATCTTATTTCGGGAAAATTCATATACTACCATCATCTCAGATGAAGTCCGCGTAAGTCATGCTTGCTAACTTTCACAGTTCCTTCCACCTTTGCTTTTCCTTCTTCCATATCTTACACCAAGGGTGGCACACATACCTCTGGTCATCAGAGAGAGATTGAGGCTCTCCTCACCTCCTGCCACCACCCCCTGCCTCTATGAGCATCCTCTGTGGTGTAACTCAGTCTGCTCTCAATTGCTTTCTGATAAGGGGTGGCTGATTCTATTCCATCTTTTAGAGATTATCAGGCTCTCTTCATGAGATCTCCCTTCATCAGCATTCACTGCATGATTCCAGACTTCCTCTTTAATCTGTTAATTTTCCAGTGTTGGGGCACATGGTAATTTCTGCATTCTCTACACATCATAATTAATCCATAGCAGACTCATCTGTGAGTGGTGGTGCAGGATACTGTCTTAGTCCCATTGAACTAAACACCTTCTTCAGCCATTTGTAGTTTTCATAAAGGAACCAAGTTGCTTTTTAGCCATGTGCTTACCTAAGGGTTTTACAAATTTTTTTTCTGATTTTTTCTTAGCAGTTAAAGAAAGTCCTACTTCTCTCTGGAGCATTTGACTTTATCTCAGTTTTTTTAAACATGTTCTTCCCATTTTCTGTTCTTTTTTTTTGTTTGTTTTTAATCAACATCGTCTTTATGTCCTCTCTTAGTTCTTGAATCTGGCTCTGTTACTATTCTTTAAGCCATCTTAAGGTATCAGTTCAGTTCAGTCACTCAGTCATGTCTGACTCTTTATAGTCACCACCAAAAAACTGTACCTATGTGTAAAACTTGAATTTGGAGATAAGGACATGCCCGTGAAATTATTAGCATCATCAAGGACATAAACATATCCATCACTTCCCAAAGTTTCCTCTTGCCCTTTGTATTATAATCATTATTTTGTGGATGTGGTGAGAACAGTTAATAAAAGGTTTAATTTTGGGGAAAAGTTTAAGCATACAATAACATATTTTTAAAAGCTATAGGAATTAAGTTGTATAGTAGATTTCCAGAACTTATCTGCTGCTATCATTTTCTAGCTTTATTGAGGTATAGTTGACAAGATTATAAAGTATGTAAAGTATACAAATTGATGATGTGATACATGTATACATTTTGAGGGTCTTCCCTGATAGCTCAGTTGGTAAAGAATTTGCCTGCAATTCAGGAGTGAAAGTGAAAGTGAAGTCGCTCAGTCCTGTCTGACTCTTTGCAACCCCATGAATGCAGGAGACCCCAGTTCAATTCCTGGGTTGGGGAGATCCACTGGAGAAGGGATAGGCTACCCACTCCAGTATTCCTGGGCTTCCAGTGTAGCTCAGCTGGTAAAGAATCCACCTGCAATACGGGAGACCTGGATTCGATCCCTGGGTTGGGAAGATCTCCTGGATAAGGGAAAGGCTGCCCACTCCAATATTCTAGTCTGGAGAATTCCATGGACTGTATAGTCGATGACTTTCACTTTCACTTTACATTGTGAAATGATTCACCCTGTTAGGTGAATTAATACATTCAACATTTCACGTATTTATCCTATTTTTGTGTGTGAATACATTTAAGCTCTGCTGCTGCTGCTGCTGCTAAGTCGCTTCAGTCGTGTCCGACTCTGTGCAACCCCACAGACGGCAGCCCATTGGGCTCCGCCATCCCTGGGATTCTCCAGGCAAGAACACTGGAGTGGGTTGCCATTTCCTTCTCCAATGCATGAAAGTGAAAAGTCAAAGTGAAGTCGCTCAGTCGTGTCTGACTCAGCGACCCCATGGACTGCGGCCTACCAGGCTCCTCCGTCCATGGGAGTTTCCAGGCAAGAGTGCTGGAGTGGGGTGCCATTTAAGCTCTACTGTTAGCAAATTTCATTTATATAATAATTATATAATTCTATTGCCTCATTATATAATAATTATATAGTGTTTTCACCATGTTATACATTAGATCTTCAGATCTTATTCATCTTACAACTGAAAGCATGTATCATTTTACCAATTTTTGTTTTCCACTGGCAATTACTTTTCTACTCTCTATTTCTATGAGTTCATTTTGATTATTACAGCAGTCTTATAGCAAACAGAAGTGACAAGAGAAGGCATTATTGCCATGATCTTGATCTCAGGGGTAATACTACCAGCTATCATTATTAAGTGTAGTGCTAATTGTGGGTTTTCCATTTATTGCTTTCATTATGTTGAGGTACAGTCCTTCTACACTAATATGAAGAGAGTTATTATAATGAAAGGATGTTGAATTTTGTCAAATGTTTTTTCTATACCTATTGAGATGATCATATGATTCTTATCCCTTTTTTAATTAATATGGTGTATCACATTTATTGATTTGTGGATATGAAACCATCCTTACACCCCCGGAATATTACCCACTGGATCATGGTTTATGTTCCTTTTAAAGTGTTAAATTTGCTATTTTGTAAGTTTTTTCATCTATGTTCATCAAAGATATCTTTGGCTTCTTATTTTGCTTCTGATAATCTCTTTATCTGTCTTTGGTATTAGGGAAATGCTAGCATTAAAAAATGATTTTGGAAGTGCTCTCTTCTAAATTTTGGAAGATTTTAGTTAATTCTTTTTTTTTTTTTTTTTTTAATGTTTGGTAGAATTCACCAGTGGACTTGTTCATTGGAAGTTTTGATTGCCAGTTCAATCACCTTATTTGTTATTAGTCAGTTCAGATTTTCTATATAGTATATACAGTATACTCTTGGGCTTCCCTGGTGGCTCAGAGGTTAAAGCGTCTGCCTCTGATGCGGGAGACCCGGGTTCGATCCCTGGGTCGGGAAGATCCCCTGGAGAAGGAAATGGCAATCCACTCCAGTATTCTTGCCTGGAGAATCCCATGGGCGGAGAAGCCTAGCAGGTTACAGTCCACGGGGTCGCAAAGAGTCGGACACGACTGAGCGACTTCACCTTCACCTTCTCCCTTGAGGGAGAATCAGGGTAATGGACATTTTTGCCTGCTCCTTCTGTACGTGGGCTGGGGGTATAGCATCAGAGTGTGTATGTGTAGGGGTGCTCCTATGTCCATTAAGAAGTGCTTAACTGATGGTCACAATTTGTGGGACTCATTAATGGAAGTGCCATTGACTAACAGTGTCAAGTAGTTTGGAAGCCTGTTCCCTGGGTGCTAACTGCAAAAACTGTGGTGCAGACATGTGTATAAGCTTCCAGTAGGCAATACTGGTGATTTGGATTAGGCCACAGGGAGATGCTAGCGGAGACTGCTGGCATTCCAAGTCCCTGGGTAGGAGTAAATCAGAAACTTTTAAAATTAGAAGCCTGATCCTCAGTCAACAGCTTTTAAAGTATGCAGATGGACTCTTTTCCAGGTAAGACAAGGAGATGAGCATTTTTGTCTGCTCCTTCTAAGAACGCCTTTGTTTGCTACATTCCTGTGGGATTTGTGAATGGAAGTTCCTTTGAGGATCAGAGTCAGGTGACCTGGGGACCTGACTCTCAGGCAGCAATGCAAAAACTACGGTGTAGAAATGTGCACCACTTCCTTATAGGGATAGACTGGTGACTTGGAGTGGGCTACAAAGAGATAGCAGGGAAGGTGTCTCTCAGTGTAGGAGATGAGTGATTCCATCTGTTCCCTCTGCACTGAGCCCACTTTCTACCTTCAGTAATAAACACCAAGCTTCTCTTAGTCTCATTAACAGAGAAAAAAAAAATAAGTAAAAAAGAGAGCTAAATTGAATAAAAGGAAAATATACACAATTTTTTAAAAAATATTCTCCAGACACACAATTTATTGTCCATTACTATTTAGTGTCACTTGACAAGAAATAGAGTTTCATTTTATAACTCAATGAAACAGTCATTTTCTATATACATACTTTTGCTCACAAGGTAATGGTTGGGAATTTTTAAAACCACAGTTTCCAAATCTGTTATGCAAAGAATTAACTACACAATTTATTGTCCACTACTATTTAGTGTCACTTGACAAGAAATAGAGTTTCATTTTATAACTCAATGAAACAGTCATTTTCTATATACATACTTTTGCTCACAAGGTAATGGTTGGGAATTTTTAAAACCACAGTTTCCAAATCTGTTATGCAAAGAATTAACTTCTTCAAAACAGGCAAATGGAGCACCTTGAGCACCTTAAAATGAAAAACATGTCCATTAAATTATTATTCTTAATGCAAATAAAATATTTCTCAATAAAAAGCTAATGAAACTCATGGCATAAACAAAAATGTGGTCTTGGTCATGCTTTTTTTTTTTTTCCCATGTGTATCTTGTCAATGGGCTTCCCAGGTAGCTCTAATGGTAAAGAAACTTCCTGCCAGCACAAGAGAGATAAGAGACAGCAGGTTTGATGACTGGGTCGGCAAGACTGCCTGGAGGAGGGCATGGAAACCCACACCAGTATTCTTGCCTGGAGAATCCCATAGGCAGAGAAGCCTGGAGGGCTACAGTCCATGGGGTCGAACAGAGTTGCATATCACTGAAGAGACTTAGCACACACCCTGCCAATGCAAGTAGAAAGAAATGATTGTCTTATCTGATAGAAAATGATTATCTATATCATAGCAAAGTATCTTATAGTTAAAAACAGTTTCCTGACCCCTCCCTGTGGGAATGCCTCTTTCCTAGGCCAATGTACATCAGGCTTGACCTTGTAACTTGCTCTACTTAATGAAATGAGTGATTTGAAACATCAGTTGGGGTAAAACCTTCAGAATTAGTAGATGGGGTGCCATATTCTTATCTTACTTAATGCAAGATAAGCAAGGTTTTAAGTAGATGCTCTTTAATCAGTTTGGGCGTCATAGTGAAGGCCGAGCAGAATATAGCAGAGTAATTGTATTAAATACGTAAATCTCAGAGACATGAGGTTCATTTCCATTTCAATAAACAGAAAGACTGGTACCTAGATGTGGAATTCTACTCTGAAATGCACCTAAAATGTGGCATTGTAATTGAAGCCTGCCAGTAAATAGCAAGAAAGAGAGTAATGCCCTCTGTGCAATGCTGAAACTTCTAGAGAAACTATCTTCTTAATAATTGAAAGGTAAATAATGTCTTTAGTGAGCTTACTTCCCTGTGCAAGGTGGTCAGGAAACAGAATGTGTCTTAATTACTCTTGACTGAATTTAACCAAATGGTGCAAGTAGTCAAGAAAGAGATAAGGCAAACTCAGAAAAAAATATCAGTTATTTCAGAAACAGGAATAAAAGAAAATAAAGTTCATCCTACAGGTACTTGGGTGGATGATGACAGGTGCTAACTGATATAAACTGGAAAGTCACTATGTCCAGTTGGTTGTTCTGTGCCTAATCCATGGTGAGTGGGTTTTTTTGTTTATTTCTTTTTTAATAACTATTAACCTGATGGATTAATACAAAGATCTTCACATTCTTGTTCATTTCCATGTGTCTATCCCAGAAATCTAATCTCTCTGCATCCAGGTTCACCACCAACCACCTTGGCCCTTTGTCACTGCTCATAAATACATCTATAATCCAATCTCTGAACATTTCTTCTTCATAGGAAATGAATGATCACATGGTCAAAATCTTTTAAGGCATCCTCCTAAGTGAGACTGCAGCTTGACTACTATCTTTTTTCAACTTATAACCAGTTACTGAGCGAACACACCTATAAAACTAGCCTAGGCTTATTCCTTCTGTATCCACCAGTCATAATGAAATCCCATGTATCCATTGGTAAGAGTCAAGGAGAAGCAAAGGCATAAGAGGGTAGAAAGGCAAACTGTTCTAGATTTCCTGTTCATGAATTTTTCTTCTGGCCTCTCTTTTTCTTGAGCTTGAATCTGGATGAATGTATGACTTCTATCTATCGAACCATCTGACTTAAGGGATTTGACATAACTGAGTTTATGATAAGTAGTTCTCAGTATATGATCACTGGATATCTGAAAGCCAGATTGCTTATCTCTACAGGGGCCAGTAGTGTGCCCAGAGAAGTCTGTCAAGTTAGTGCAATTTTCCAAAATGTAGCTAAAACGGGCTTCCCCAGTGGTTCAGAGGGTGGTTCAGCACAGCTTTGCTTCAGGAACCCTAGGGAACTACCCTGCTATTTTCCTAAGAAGCTTGGTAGAAGCACCACATGCCATTTATTTTTCTCATAACCCACACCTCTACTAATGGGTCTTCTGTGTTTTATGATTCAAAATGCAGGGCTGCTTGCATTGCAGCTTAGATATACTGCAGAGGCTTATTCTGTTTTTTTACCTCCCTCGATATTAGCAATATTTCATGTCACCTGGTAAATGGAATCAAGCAGCACTTCCCCATCTACTGCCTCTGGAACCCAAAGAAGACTACCTTTCGGTACCGTAATTGTTTCTTTTCATATGAAATGCAAGATACGTAGGGTTTGTCTTTTACTTTGCATAGGGTGTCAGGTCATGCCCCTGATCACTGAACTCCTAAAACTTTACTGATATGACAAGTTCCTAAATATTCCTTCAGTGTATCTCCTGCCCTTTTGTAGCACATGTATTTTACTTAGTCCTCCTACATTCTAGCTTGTTGTTGTTTAGTCACTAAGTGGTGACTGACTCTTTTGCAACCCCATGAACTATATACTTTATACTAGCCAACCAGGCTTGTCTGTCCACGAGATTTCCCAGGCAAGAATACTGGAGTGGGTTTCCTTCTGCAAGGGATCTTCCCAACCCAGTGATTGAACTTGCATCTCCTGCATTGGCAGGCAGGTTCTCTACCACTGAGTCGTGAGGGAAGCCCATTCTAGCTACATTTTGCTTATCTAGCCAGGTTAGTACAAAATCAGTGACCGTGTGGATCAACATGACCTTTTCTGGGATGTCCAAATCTCTTCAACTACATGTGGCTGAATGCAGCTATATTTTAACCCTAAATTAATACCATCATCCATTCCATATGAATGCAAGCTGCTTCTCTTTCTCTTTTCAGGTAGGAATAGAAAAGAATATATATATTTGCCAAATCAATGGCTGCACTCCTACCATATATCTAAGGTCATATTGATCTGCTCTAGTATAGCCACCACACTGGCAGAGCAGGCACAGTTACTTAATCTACTACTTGCTGATATTTGCAATAGACACTATTATCTTCCAGGGACCATCTGGTTTCTGCAAGGGTCCAGTTGGTCATTCAGTGCAGATATTGTATAGCCAACAAGTCTGCATCCTTTAGATCTTTAAATAAAGCACTAATTTCTGGAAGGACTTTCTCTATGGCCTCCCCAAACTGACCAAGGACCTAATGATGGCGTTGCACAAACTACCGTGATGTGAACTCCAATGATACACTCTAGGACTGAGAAAGAACTACCAAATGGACCTTTGAATCTAGTGGACCCATTATAAACTGAAACTTGGTAAGGGTTCTTAATCATTTCCTGACCCCTCTAAGTGCCCGCTCTCATGGAGAGACCACGGTGAAAGTGGGTTTCTGAAAATTGCTTAGAATTTGAACAGGGAATTATGATATTCAATAAGGTAATCCATCTTAGTCTCTCAGTCATCCATTCTTTATTTTCTTTGATGGTACCAAGAAGACTATACCTTTGTAGGCTGCCCATATAACACAACAGAATAGAAACTATATTCTATAATATTAGCCATCTGTCTGACAGTCGGTAAATCAGGTATCCACATCTGCTACAATGTCCCTGATGCTTATTATAATAATTTTATCCAGCTGCTCCAGGCACTGCTATCTGATCTTGATTTTTTCAAGAGCTTATCATGCCAGTTACCATCAGTGAACCTCCTTCTATATTATCCCCTCCTACCATCATTGCCTTGGCCTACAGAGAAGGCTGTTATTGAAATTTATGGTGATTCTGATACCCTTCTCACCAGCACATCCCAAGGCCATGGTCCTTCCTGTTGGGCTTAATTATTTGGCCTTACATATGTAGCATGTACATTACAGAATATCCACTTCCCTGAACCTTTCCTTCCTTTACTCCACTAAGTGGTACAGCAATTCTTTCATTTAAAATTCACTTACAATGGGCCACCATATCGTCACCATGCTTATTTAACTTATATGCAGAGTACATGATGAGAAATGCTGGGCTGGAGGAAGCACAAGCTGGAATCAAGATTGCTGGGAGAAATATCAATAACCTCAGATATGCAGATGACACCACCCTTATGGCAGAAAGTGAAGAAGAATTTAAGAGCCTCTTGATGAAAGTGAAAGAGCAGAGTGAAAAAGTTGGCTTAAAGCTCAACATTCAGAAAACAAAGATCATGGCATCCGGTCTCATCACTTCAGAGCAAATAGATGGAGAAACAGTGAACACAGTGGCAGACTTTATTTTTTGGAATCCAAAATCACTGCAGATGGTGACTGCACTCATGAAATAAAAGACAGTTACTCCTTGGAAGAAAAGTTATGACCAACCTAGACAGCATATTAAGAAGCAGAAACATTACTTTGCCAACAAAGGTCCATCTAGTCAAAGCTATGGTTTTTCAAGTAGTCATGTATGCATGTGAGAGTTGGACTATAAAGAAAGCTGAGCACAGAAGAACTGATGTTTTTGAGCTGTGGTGTTGGAGGAGACTCTTGAGAGTCCCTTGGACTGCAAGGAGTTCCAACCAGTCCATCCCAAAGGAAATCAGTCCTGAATGTTCATTGGAAGGACTGATGCTGAAGCTGAAACTCCAATACTTTGACCACCTGGTATGAAGAGCTGACTCTTTTGAAATGACCCTGATGCTGGGAAAGATTGAAGGTGAAAGGAGAAGGGGAGAACAGAGGATGAGATGGTTGGATGGTATCACTGAGTCAAGGGACATGAGTTTGGGTCAACTCTGGGAGGTGGTGATGGACAGGGAGGCCTGGCGTGCTGCAGTCAATGGAGTGAGTTGACAGCTGGAGGTTCTCTGATGACACTCAGCAGTAATTTTCTTGTCCTCTACAACTCATTTTCCTTTCAACATTCTATTTTCTTTCCTTTAACTGCACTTTGTACAATTAGGAGCTTTATGTTTCTTCGGTGTGTATATATTTATTGTCTTTGTCTCTTGACTCTAAGCTCTGTGAGTACAGTAACCAGCAGCACAGGCTTCCCTGTCCTCTGGAGATCCTGGAGTCTGCTCAGATTCATATGCATTGAGTTTGTGATGCTTTCCAGCCATCTCTTCCTCTGCTGCCCTCTCCTCCTTTTGCCTTCTGTCTTTCCCAGCATCAGGGTCTTTTCCAATGAGAGCTCTGTTACTCCCGTATAAGCTCCAGGACATCTGGGCTCTAGTTTAAGAGAGCTCTGTGTCTTAATTCTATCTTAAGTTAGTGGCCAAAATGTAGGGGAAGAAACTCAGGGGGATACATTTTGTGTGACAGGTGTCAACTATAAGTTGGTGCTTGCCAAGAGCATTTGCCATCTGCCTCTGCATAGATGGAATCTTCTGCAGCTGCAGCTGTTGACCTTTGACCTGCTCTGAAGGGAGTTCAGGGTGGAGAATGAGGCACTCTGTGCTCCTGGAAAACTGATGGAATAGGTCTTTAGATAGTTAGATATTTTCAGGATCTGATTTCATGATCCCAAACCTTACATCTCCTCATATCTAGAAAAGCACAAAATCCCTTCATGGTGACATCAGCTCCTCATGATTAACAGAAAACCTCTTGTAAAGTATGCACTTGATTTCTTGCACTCCACCTTCACTATAATCATATGCATTGGTCTTCTTCCACTACATCTTTGGAGCAGTTTCTCAGAGCTATCTGAGGGGCTGTCTCCCAGGCTGCAGTCCTAATCTTGCCCCAGATAAAACAACTTGCACACCCACATTGTGCATCTTTTCTTTAGTCGACACAGACTTCTGTATTATTTTCAAGCAAGGGGAACATCCCTATGCCAGATTGGATGCAGGTGTTGGTATGACAGGGGGAAGTTTGATATTTTATAGATTCAAAAGTTTCAGAGACGTCTGGATGCTCAGAAGTTTAGGGGACATATCTTTAACTCCTCCCATCGTCAATGCAAGATTCTTGTTTTCTTCCCAACCAGATCCTTAACCTGGCAAAATAGATTTGATTGACAATTTAACCTTTTCTGGAGTTCCTTCAACTTGGGAAGTCTTCAACTTTCTCTATCTTCTGATTTTAACTATATAAGTTAATAGGGAAGCCCTTCCACTCAATCTGAATTCAAATCATCCTATTGTAGGGAAAAGCCAATTCTGACTCCATGTTGGAACTGTTTCTCTGACTTGCTTTTCATTGTTTTGGCTATTATGAGTATACATAATGGTCTGCCTCACAGAACCCTGCTACTCTGCCTGATTGTTAAACTAAAGTGCCTTTGTTCAGCTCATAGACAACTAACATGACCCTGCCCCCCGTGAATGGCTGTGATAAAGAAGAGATTAGTACATTCCTTCCACAAGCTTGTCATTCCTGGAGATGTTTTGCAAGACTGGTGGTCTTTTTTACTTTATTTCCTCACCACCTCTCTCTCTCCCATTCTGCTTTCTTATTTCCTCACCTCCTCCATCTCTCTTCTATAAAGGAACCTGATAAGATGGTTATTCTGAAACACTAGTCTGCTACCTTCTTGGTTGGCTGGCTTTCTGAATAAAGTCATATTCCTTACCTCAACACCTTGTCTCTGGATTATTGGCCTGTTGTGTGGCAAACAGAGCAAGCTTAGACTCGGTACCAATATCTTTTTGCTATCTTTTCCCAGATTCCAATGTTGCTTTGTAATAGACATCCAGTTCCATTGCCCTAGTAATTATTATTTCCCCATATAGTTCACTCATACCAGCTGATACAAGGTATACTGTTACTAGCATCCTATCCCTGTTCATTCTGTGAGCACATTATCAATTGATAATGATGAGGTGTTCATCGATTGCTGATAGTGAGTGATGTCATTCTGAAAATGTATCTTGTATTTTCTCACACTGCTGTCAGTAACAAGAGTTAGTGGCTGAAGCCTCCAGAAGTCAGTCTCTGGATGAGGTACAATGTGCAAACTATTAGTGATCAGATCATCCAGACCATCGGGAAGTGAGAGGAAAGCAACAGAAGGGAGCAAAGAAGAAATCAAACTAAGATGCAGGCCCAGCAAAGATTTGATCCACTACAATTAGCTAGCTGTGGAGATCAAGGGAGTGAGTTGACAGCTGGAGGTTCTCTGATGACACTCAGCAGTATTTTTCTTGTCCTCTACAGCTCATTTTCCTTTCAACATTCTATTTTCTTTCCTTTAACTGCACTTTGTACAATTAGGAGCTTTATGTTTCTTTGGTGTGTATATATTTACTGTCTTTGTCTCTTGACTCTAAGCTCTGTGAGTACAGTAACCATGCACGTGTCCAACTAGAATATTATCAGCCCTGTGCATATACATTCTCACTATATATATATATTTAATGGACAAACATGATGACTATGACTGACTCTACAGATGCTTTAAAAGTTTGAGTTTACTTAAAGAAATAATGCAGAATGTAAGCAATTTTTGTTAATTTGTATGTCTCATATAGTAGGCTACTACAAGAACGGCTTTGCCGGGAGCCAGCGTGAGAACTCCGCCCATGGCAAAGGTCATGAGGAAGGAGGCTTAGGCATACACAAAGGTGGTATCGAGCCTCAGGAAACCCCCTGTTCCTGAGCATCTACCCCCAAAACCAGAGTCTGTTTTATGCTTTCGCCTACACCTCTGACTTTATGGGGGGCTCTCCCCCATCACCATTTGTCTCGGAGAAGGAGTTAACTTGCACCTCCAGTTAATAAAAATTCCTGGGCGTGACAAGAGAGTTTCAACTTACAAACTCCTCTGAAGTTTCTCTAGCCTGCCTGAGCGGGTTCGTCCGGCCACATGTGATTGTTTACAGCCTCCCAACCATGAGAGGCACGAGATGCTTTAAAACTTTCTAAATACAGACTCTTTTGGGAAGTTAAAAAATTATTAGTATAGTATAGTGGGTTGATTAGGAATTATATTGGTGAAGGGTTTTTCATTTGTTGTGCCAATAATTGCTGCTAATTCCCTGCCCTGGGTGTGACAAGGGTGTCTCAGGTCAAACCTCTCTGCTGACAGACTAGCTTGTGTGACAACCTCTCAACCATAAACAGCACAGAGAGTTTGGAGTATTTTGAAAGTCTTAATTAGCATAGGGCTTTTCTCATTGTTGAGTCAATGATTGCCTCCAGGCCTCCATATCCTTAGGGACCTGGGAATATATTAATGTATTTGGAATATGGAAAAGGAAATATAGTAGTTTTTGATGCTAGCAATACTAGACTTTTTGAGTTAATGAATTTTCTCTTTTGTTATAGATCACTGTACTTTGTTATAAATCACTGTGTCCTTGCTATGTAAAAATGTAACTTTATCACTATCTTAAGACTAAATAGATCTTAAGGGGAACATTGGTGAAGGGTTTTCATTTGTTGGGCTAATGTTTGTTGCTAAATCTCCATATTCCCTGTCTTTATAATGAATATAACTAGCATATAGGAGAAATAAGTATTAACCTTTAAGATTAATGATGTTAACCTTAGGTTAAATAAATTCCTTTCTTAGTTGTAACCCACTACACCCTCACCCTATAGGAATGCAACTTTATTTCCAGGGTGGCACATGGTTTAAGAAAATTCACCCCTGGAAAAAATAAGTTTTCTGGTTAACTGACCATTATCAAAAAGAGCCATAAAATGTCAGCAGGCCTCATGGCCAGAAGATGATGTAAAACCCATAAGACCTTTGTATACATTTATATGAAGCACCTGATTTTGACAAGGGTCAGATCTGCTGACCCCCGTATGACTCTGTATTCATCCCTATGTATAACAAAAAGTATATAAGCAAACCTGAAAAATAAAGAAATGGAATCAGTTTCTGGAAAGACTGATTCCCCTGTGTCGTTCTTTCCCCTTCTGGCTGAATTCCCATCTGGTACGTGGGTACTCACCAAGCCTGCTAATTTTGCCTGGGCTTCTAAGATCAGACCAGGGAGGCCTCAGTGCCTCCTCTCCTTCGGGAGAACGGAAAGATGCCTGTGGCCTACGTAGGTGGTGATTGGTACTCCACGTGAACCAAGTTATTCAGCCTCTTTTTCTCCACTAATTTTCCTACTACACTATCCATTTCTAATATCTATCTATATCTGTAATTAAATAAGTTTTTTCCTAGGATGTCTACTCCGTCTCCCCTTTGAATTACCCTGGATCCACCGGGGCTGGACCCCAGCACTTCTTTTTGCCCATAGTTTTTCGCAACAACAACAAGAAAAAAAATGCCTGCTCGAGATAAGAATCGAGTGAATGAATCAGCTCAGTTCAGTTCAGTGGCTCAGTTATGTCCGATTCTTTGTGATCCCATGGACTGCAGCATGCCAGGCCTCCCTGTCCACCACCAACTACCAGAGTTTACTCGAATGCATGAACATTAAGTTGGTGATGCCATCCAACCATCTCACCCTCTGTCGTCCCCTTGTCCCCCTGCCTTCAATCTTTCCCAGCATCAGGGTCATTTCAAATGAGTCAGTTCTTCACATCAGGTGGCCAAAGTATTGGAGTTTCAGTTTCAGCATCAGTCCTTCCAACGCATATTCAGGACTGATTTCCTTTAGGATGGACTGGTTGGATTTCCTTGCAGTCCAAGGGACTCTCAAGAGTCTTGTGCAACACCACATTCAAAAGCATCAATTCTTCTGCACTCAGCTTTCTTTATAGTCCAACTCTCACATCTATACATGACTACTGGAAAAACCATAGCTTTGACTAGATGGACATTTGTTGCCGAAGTAATGTCTCTGCTTTTTAATAAGCTTTCTAGGTTGGTCATAACTTTTCTTCCAAGGAGCAAGCATCTTTTAATTCATGACGGCAATCACCATCTGCAGTGATTTTGGATTCCAAAAAATAAAGTCTGTCACTGTTTCACTGTTTCCCCATTTATTCGTCATGAAGTGATGGGACCAAATGCCATGATCTTAGTTTTCTGTGTTGAGCTTTAAGCCAACTTTTTCACTCTCCTCTTTCACTTTCATCAAGAGGCTTTTTAGTTCCTCTTCACTTTCTGCCAAAAGGGTGGTGTCATCTGCATATCTGAGGTTGTTGATATTTCTCCTGGCAATCTTGATTCCAGCTTGTGCTTCTTCAAGCCCAGCATTTCTCGTGACGTACCCTGCATGTAAGTTAAATAAGCATGGTGACAATACACAGCCTTGACATATTCCTTTCCCTATTTGGAACCAGTCTGGTGTTTCATGTACAGTTCTAACTGTTGCTTCCTGACCTGCATACAGGTTTCTCAAGAGGCTGGTCAAGTGGTCTGGCATTCCCATCTCTTTCAGATTTTTCCGCAGTTTATTGTGATCCACACAGTCAAAGGCTTTGGAATAGTCAATAAAGCAGAAATAGATGTTTTTCTGGAACTCTCTTGCTTTTTTGATGATTCAGTGGATGTTGGCAATTTGATCTCTGCCTCCTCTGCCTTTTCTAAAACCAGCTTGAACATCTGGAAGTTCACGGTTCATGTATTGCTAAAGCCTGGCTTGGAGAATTTTGAGCATTACTTTGCTAGTGTATGAGATGAGTGCAATTGTGTGGTATTTTGAGCATTCTTTGCCATTGCCTTTCTTTGGGATTGGAATGAAAACTGATCTTTTCCAGTCCTGTGGCCACTGCTGAGTTTTCCAAATTTGCTGGCATATTGAGTGCAACACTATCACAGCATCATCTTTTAGGATTTAAAATAGCTCCACTGGCTGGAATTCCATCACCTAGACCAGCTTTGTTCATAGTGATGCTTCCTAAGCCCACTTAACTTCATATTCTAGGATGTCTGGTCTAGGTGAGTGATCATCGTGATTATCTGAGTTGTGAAGATATTTTTGTATAGTTCTGTGAATTCTTGCCACCTCTTAACATCTTCTGCTTTCTTTCATACTATTTCTGTGCTTTATTGTGCCCATCTTTGCATGAAATATTCCCTTGGTATCTCTAATTTTCTTAAAGAGATCTCTAGTCTTTCCCATTCTGTTGTTTACCTCTATTTCTTTGTGCTGATCACTGACTACGGCTTTCTTATCTCTCCTTGCTATTCTTTGGAACTCTGCATTCAAATGGGAATATCTTTCCTGTTTCCTTTGCCTTTCACTTCTCTTCTATTCACAGCTATTTGTAAGGCTTCCTCAGACAACCATTTTGCCTTTTTCCATTTCTTTTCCTAGGGGATGGTCTCGATCCCTAGGCCAAGGTCTTGATCCTTAAGCCAAGCTTTTGAGGTAGTGATTGCAGAGGTCTGATGGATAATCAAAGTTGATGCTGAAATTGCAAAACAATCTATGACTATCATTCGTATTGGAAAGTGCTGTTCATATAATGTCACAAACCTCTGTCTATAGTTCTTCAGGTATCTATGAGATCTAATCCCTTGAATCTATTTCTCACTTCCTCTGTACAATCATAAGGAATTTGATTTAGATCATACCTGAATGGTCTAATGGCTTTTTCTATTTTTTTTCAACTTAAGTCTGAATTAAATGAATATTTTTGTATGAAGAAATTAATAAAGTACATCAAAAGATCGATTTTGACCTATTTGAATAAGTTTTGTGGAGATATTAGAGCGTATATTCCAAGAGGAAATTCACGAGTGGTTACGTCTTTACTAAGCATCCTTATTTTCATTAGAACACTCGAAGATGTCAAATGTTAAGTAACTCGGTTTGGTGTTAAAGGTTCATTTAATTAAAAAGAGTGTGGGAAGGACTCTTTCAGTCCAAAGAGTATGGCAGCCAGTCCCCCATTTCTGCTTTGTGGAGACAGAGCCAAGCTTTTGAGGTAGGGGTTGCAGAGGTCTGATGGATAATCAAAGTTGATGCTGAAATTACAAAACAATCTATGATTATCATTTGTATTGGAAATTGCTGTTCATCAAGTACATGTTTAAAGAAAACTATGTTATGGTCACTAATAAAAGAGTGTGAAAGCTATCCAAGTGTCACTAAAGGCAAATTTGGGAATAGACGATGAAAGAGATGATAATCCTGTCCCTTTGTCAAATATTAATGCGGCAGTATTTAAAAAAAAAGAAAAGGTCATTCAGTGGTGCACCCATCACAAAGACAATCCTCATCATCCTAAGGACAATGAGAACAAAGAAAAATGAACAGATGATATCTCTGAATATCTGAATAACTTCCTGAAAGTTGACCAAGGAACATGATTTGATCTTACATTGGCAGCAAACTACTTAGAAATCAAAGATTTGCTTGATGTTACCCGCAAGGCTGTTGTCAATATGATCAAGGGGAAAACTGAGGCGATTTGAAAGACATTCAATATCAAAAGTGATTTTACTGAAGAAGGGGAAACCCAGGTATGCAAAGAGAACCAGCCATGTGAAGAGAAGTGAAACTGTGTGCCTGATGCTGCAACAGTGCAGCAATTATTCCAAATATTAGTTGCCCTGTTTTGTTTATAATTGTAATATTAGAGACACAGACAACAAATGCAGCAGCAAATCCACTGTATTAGCAGAATTTTGTCCTCATTGCATGTGTAGCTTCAGTAGAGATTCCAAACTTATGGCTCAGTTTCTTCTAGTATGATCAAAAGTTTCCTTTTTCTTTGCTCTGCATAAAATTGAACTGTTGGTTCTCTATAGAAAAAGTTTTAAAAACATATAAAAGGATCGTGTCCTAGATTCAACTTACTGGATCTTACAGAGAGTAAATAAGTAATAAGTAAATTATTTAATTTAAAAGTGATGCATTAAGCGTTGGTCAAAAGTTACTGTGGCAAAGACAAATAATATTTTCAAATGCAAATGAACATTGCAAAAATAACAACAAAGAACCAATTAAAATCAGCATTTTGAAAACATAGCATAGAGAAAATAGCACTGATCTGTGATTCATGAGAGATGAAAGCTCTGTAGCTCTGGAATTTTGGTTGTCACCTAACCTGAAACTTGTTACTCAAGATGAGTTTCAAATAATTAGGAAGATTAAAAAAACTTACAAGAAATTAAAAAAATAATAATTAGGAAGACAACATAAAACAGGTACTGTGTAATTTGGTACAAACTATAAACCTTGTGTTACAGCTGGGCAAGTAACTGAAATTTGGTGTTCTGCAACCTTTACTCAATTAGCAAATGATTTTATTTGAACGTCACTGAGTAATTTTGATTTATTCTAAATTTAATTTACTTCTTTAAAAATATAAGATTATATTGAGGTATTATGAATAATCACTGTCTGAAAAGGAGGGATATATGTATTAGTCATGTGAATTATTCTCAAAAATTGTTTAAAAAGTGAAGTATAAAAACAAATTTTAATCAGTTGCCTGAGACTACTGTTATCCTATCAGTTCTTCAGTGAGGAAATATAATTCTATACTTTCAGAATGAAGTTCATTCTGAACTTTTTAAGTTTCAGGCCACTAAAATTAGGTTATGAATAGTAAAGTAAGAAGAAGTTCAGTAAAATTATGGAACCTACTAACTTGCTATTCCAATCTGTATATACATAAATATAGCTCCTAATTTGTGGAGAAGGAAATGGCAACCCACTCCAGTGTTCTTGCCTAGAGAATCCCAGGGACGGGGGAGCCTGGTGGGCTGCCGTCTGTGGGGTCGCACAGAGTCGGACACGACTGAAGCGACTTAGCAGCAGCAGCAGCAGCAGCTCCTAATTTGAGCTGTAAATATGGATCTTCTTGACGAGGAAGTTAAGATCCAAACCAAAACCAAACGATAAGAAAAGGAATGCACAATACTATCCTCAAAGTTTGAAACACTCCTACAAAAACTAATTTTCCTTCATTCAAATTTAATCCTTACTGACCTTGTGATTCAGTTCTTCCAATTCTAGAGTTGTGTGATATCTATTATATCTTAGAGAGGGATCCAAATTTAAGATAAATATATAAGACAGGACCCTCCAGCCCCTGCCCAGGTGCCCTGGGACTCAGCACCTCCCATCAGTGGGCCCAGACCAGACCCAGGACCCTGCAGGCCCCGCAGGCCACATCAAGGGCACCCTCTGAGCACACAGCTCTGGAGAGTGGAGAGCAGTGTGCTGCTGGGCTCCATAGAAAGTGTGCTACAAAAGGAGATCAACCCACCTAAAGTGTGCTGCCTGCTAAGTCGTGTCCAAATCCTTGCAAATATGGACTGTAGCCCACCAGGCTCCTCTGTCCATGGGATTCACCAGGCAAGAATACTGGAGTGGGTTGCCATGCCCTCTCACCCAAGGATTGAACTTGCATCTCTTATGTCTCATGCATTGGCAGGCGGATTCTTTATCACTAGTGCCACTTGGGAAGCCCCCAACCCACCTAATACATAGAAATGTAAAGAGAGAATCAGGCAAAATGAGGCAAAGAAGGAATATGTTCCCCAGAAGAAAAAGGAAACAAAATGGAGAGAAGCAGTCTACTTATAAAGAGTTCGAGGTAACGATCATATTAATACTAATATTGTGTGTGTGAGTCACTCAGTTGCCCCTGACTCTTTGCCATATCATTTACTGTAGTCCGCCAGGCTCTTCTGTCCATGGGATTCTCCAGGCAAGAATACTGGAGTGGGTTGCCATGTTCTACTCCAGGGCACCTTCCTCACCAGGGATCAAACCTGGGTCTCCTGCATTGCAGGTGGATTCTTTACCATCTGAGCCACTAGAGAAGCCCCAATACTAATGTTAATTTTAATTTAAATGTTTACACTTAACTTTAAGTGTGTGGGGAAGCTGTCAAGTCACCGAGGCAGATAATGTTTCTAAAACCCAAAGTTTTAGTTGAAAAGTTTTGAGTTTTATTCTTACCAACAGATTCGACCAGTTATTTTCCTTGAAATGACATGTTCACTTCATTAATTTTTGATGTCTTCCAAATACCCAACTCTTAATCAACATAATTTGTCTCAATCATTATTTTAAGTAAAAATGGTGTTCCATGTCAAAGGTGGCTAGTTCAGTTCACAAATCAACCAGTTGCAGAAGTGCTTTACTGTGTCCTCTGGTATGAAAGTGCTTTAAATATCCACCCCAAGGATCATACTCTGTCCATGGGATTCTCCAGGCAAGAATACTGGAGTGGGCTGCCATGTTCTACTCCAGGGCACCTTCCTCACCAAGGATCAAACCTGGGTCTCCTGCATTGCAGGTGGATTCTTTACCATCTGAGCCACCAGAGAAGCCCCAATACTAATGTTAATTTTAATTTAAATGTTTACACTTAACTTTAAATGTGTGGGGAAGCTGTCAAGTCACAGAGGCAGATAATGTTTCTAAAACCCAAAGTTTTAGTTGAAAAGTTTTGAGTTTTATTCTTACCAACAGATTCGGCCAGTTATTTTCCTTGAAATGACATGCTCACTTCATTCATTTTTTATGTCTTCCAAATACCCAAGTCTTAATCAACATCATTTTTCTCAATCATTATTTTAAGTAAAAATGGTGTTCCATGTCAAAGGTGGCTAGTTCAGCTCACAAATCAACCAGTTGCAGAAGTGCTTTACTGTGTCCTCTGGTATGAAAGTGCTTTAAATATCCACCCCAAGGATCATGCAGGATATTAAGAAGATATGTACCCTCATATTGAGGCTTAATAAAATTATTAATTTTCTCTGCTTCATCAAAGACAAGAAAAAGAGAAATACATAAAAAAGAGCAATACCTTTTCCAAATACCTCGGCACACTGGTTGTCAGTAGTTTGGCATCGTCCGTTGTAACAATATGCATTCCCCAACCTGCACAACTGGCCATTCATGGCATATGTGTCAGGAACGCAGTTACTAGAAGTCCCATTGCAATACTCGGTAAAATCACACTCTGGATCCACACTCTTTCTACAGGGAGTGCCTGCTACTGATATCTAGGAGGAAAATGAAAATCATGTTCCATGAGTGACTATTCTCAATTTCTTACTGAAGAGAAAATGAGTTGTGCCTGATTACAGCAAGTCCCCTACACATCAACACATTCTACACCATTTGGAAATCTGATTTGTTCATAAATCCAACAAAGTTAGCCTAGGCACTTCACTAACACAATTGGCGCTACAGCACCGTACTGTAACAGATTTATTGTCCTTTTCACATAAATAAGACTTCAAAAAAACCCAAACAATAAATATTTTAAATCTTATAATATCTTGAAAAGTAATTAGTACAGCACAATAGCTGGTATCCAGGGGCTGGCATCGAGTGAACAGGCAAGAATTACTGACTGGAGGAGGAAGACCAGGTGAGAGATGGTAGAGCTGAAGGATCATCAGGAATAGGAGATGGAGGGTGATGTTTCGATCATGCTTGATGTTAATAGCACGGGTTCTGGTTCCTTGGGGAAGCAAATGCACATTTGCCATATTGACAGTTTGTGAGTTGAAGGTTCATAGGTAGGGAACTTACGATATTGATACTAGAGAGGATTACAGAGCCCTACTGCTGAGTTCTCCAAAGGAAAAGGCAGGCAGAGTATTCATCATGAAGCCTGAGGAAAAGTAACTGTCTCAAAGGCTAAAAGGATCCTCCACCAGAGTTTTGTGTTTTACATCAAAAGACCACCAGACTAACCAGCATTTGGATGGAGACAGATCAAACAGATGAAGCATACTTGCTTCTCAAAATTGGAGAATGATTGCCTCTACCATTTTCTTCTTGGAGATACCCAGGAGACAAACTCCCTGGTTTCATATACTCCATTATATTTAAAATAGATAACCTAACTTAATCTATCTATTTAAAATAGATAAGAAAGGCCTACTGTATAGCACAAGGAACTCTCCTCAATATTCTGTAATAACCTAAATGGGAAAAGAATTATGCATATATAATTTGTATAACTGAATCCCTTAGCTGTACACCCCAAACTAGTACAACATCGTAAATCAACTATAGTCCAATATAAAAGAAAATTTTTTTAAAAAGCTTCCTGGTTTTAATATCTTGCTTGGACTTTTACTAACTTGCTTGTGTGAGTGGGACACAAAATTCCTCATTTGTAAACTTGGGATAATAATCATTCTTTCATAAGGTTCTTGTTAGTATTAAGCTGAATTAATGTAACAAGTGCTTGAACAGCATATGGCAAACAATATATGGAGTAGCTATTACCATTGCTATCATCATCACCATTATGCTTATCATTTGCGAGCTAAAATCTTCTTTTTATAGCTCAGATAAAGAGTATATTTATGATCATATCTTTATTCCCTGTTGACTTAATCAGGCATCGTTGCCTTCTATGATGAAGTTCACCATGGCCAGGAGCTGACATTCTATGCATGTTGAAGTAACACACACACTCTACAATCCAGTTCCATTGACATAATACTTAACAAACTGAGGCAAAGATGAGCAATACATGAATGAAATGGCATCTTATAAAGGACTGTATGAAGAAGAAACTCTTTCAACCTAGAATTCCATTCTTAGGAAATAATATATTTCAATAATGACTCTGAAATAAAGATTTGCCCAGGAAAACAATAACTAAGAGAATTGATTTCAGCAGATAGAAATTACAAGGAATAGTAAAGGAAGTCTTCAGATATAAGGAGTATGGTACTGAGCAGAAGTTTACAGAAGGAAATACAGAGACCCAGAAATGGAATAAATGATGCTAATTGCAAAATTCCGTTTTCTTCATTTTACTTGTTCTAAAAAATAAGACTATATAAAGCAAAACAAGTAACGAAATATTCTGTGTTTATAATATGTGATAGATGTTCTTTTATATAAGGTCCATCTCCATATATGAAGTGGTGTATTATATGAAATCAAACTCTAATCAAAGATCTGTAAACTCAGAGAAACTATTAATAGTAAAATGATTTTTAAGGTTAAATAATAAACAAGTAGCAATGACAAAATCAAATCATGTTGTGCAGTTTTAGAGTCTATATTTAGTTTGCAGACCAATTGCAAGGCTCATTAATAGCTATTGGGAATTCAAAATGGTATAGCCAGTTTGGAATATAGGTTTACAGTTTCCTATAAAACTCCATATACACTTACTGTACAAACCAACAATTTCATTTATAGTTATCTAAGTGAAAAAACCCTAATATTCATGCAAAATCTGCTTATGAATATTTTTATAGCAGCTGTATTTTCACCACCCCAAATGGAAAATGAATCAAATATCCCTCAACTGGGAACTGTATTAACAAACTGTGGTGCATCCTTAAATTCTTTTCAATATCATTCAGCAATAAAAAAGGAATGAACTACTGATAAACACAGCATAAATGAAGCTCAGATGCATAATGCTAAGAACTGCGGTGTTGGAGAAGACTTTTGAGAGTCCCTTGGACTGCAAGGTTATCAAACTAGTCAATCCTAAAGGGAATCAATCCTGAATAGTCATTGGGAGGACTGGTGCTGAAACTGAAGCTCCAATACTTTAGCCACCTGATGTGAAGAACTGATTCCTTAGAAAAGACCCGGATGCTGGGAAAGACTGTAGGCAAGAGAAGAACAGGACGACAGAGGATGAGATGGTTGGATGGCATCACTGACTCAGTGGACATGAGTTTGAGCAAGCTCTGGGGGTTGGTGATGGACAGGGAAGCCTGGCATGCTGCAGTTCATGAGATTGCAAAGAGTCAGATATCACTGAGTGACTGAATTGAAGATACCTATTTATAATGTTTACACACATGAGATTCAATAAAATGCAATTTGCTTTTGCAAAACCAGAAATGCAGAAAACAGATCTGTAGTTACTAGGGCCTGTGGGTGGAGGTGTGAACTGTCTACAAAGGGGCATGGAGGTAGGGGGGTTTGAGAGACCTGATAATGAAATCGCCTATCCTTTGACTGTGGGGCTTGTTATAAGGTTGAATATGTTTGTCATAATACTCAGAAGCATTCACTAAAATAATTTTACTCTAATGAATTATACTCTAATTGAAAAAAATGAGCAAAAAGAATATATGGAATATTTATGTGTATATAACTTACCAGAGTTGGAAAAATATTTTGCATTATAAAACTTGCTTTCTAAGTGCATGCATATTTAGCCTGCACTTATTAACTCTTGTACTATATTCAATAATTTATGCAACCATTCCAAAAACAGTAAACATTAAATTTGCCTTTAAGATTTGCTACTGCAAATTATCCTGTAATTAATACTTTTTTTTTTCCTGAGCTTTCCACACAGGGTCATGTTTCTAGGATATATACATAAGATATAAACTCATAATCAATTAACATAATAATTTATACTCTATTTGGAATATGCAAAAATTGCTCAGGAAAGGGATTAAAGTAATTCAAATTTCCAAAAACACCATGAAAAAAAGATCTTTAGTCCCATTATTTAGATAATATCTGGCATTGTTTTTAAAATTGCTATTTGGATAACTGCTCTATAATATTGTGTTATTATTTTATTTGTGTTTATCTTAATTACTGCAGATGATCAGTGCACACACTGAACAATTATACTTTTCATTGTTGAAAATTGCTTGGGTACTCCATTTGCCACTGTGTGTGTGTTTGTGTGTGTGGTGTGTGACTCAGCTTTGATAATGTGTGAGGATTCTTTGTATTTTCACTACCCTACACATTTGGACTTCCCTTGTGGCTAAGCTGGTAAAGAATCCGCCTGCAGTGTGGGAGACCTGGGTTCGATCCCTGGGTTGGGAAGATCTCTTGTAGAAGGGAAAGGCTACCTACCCACTCCTGTATTCTGGCCTGGAGAATTCCATGGAATATACAGGGCCTGGTGCACACAAGGTTCAGCATTCTTGCCTTGAGAACTCCATGAACAGTATGAAAAGGCAGAAAGATAGGACACTGAAAGATGAATTCCCCAGGTAGGTAGGTACTAAATATGCTCCTGGAGAACAGTGGAGAAATAACTCCAGATAGAAAGAAGAGACGGAGCCAAGCAAAAACAGCACCCAGTTGTGGGTGTGACTGGTGGCGAAAGTAAAGTCTGATGCTGTAAAGAGCAATATTCCATAAGAACCTGGAACGTTAGGTCCATGAATCAAGGCAAATTGGAAGTGGTCAAACAGGAGATGGCAAGAGTGAACATCGATATTTTAGGAATCAGAGAACAAAAATGGACTGGAATGGGTGAATTTAACTCAGATGACCTATCTATTACTGTGGGCAAGAATCCCTTAGTAGAAATGGAGTAGCCAACATAGTCAACAAAAGAGTCTGAAATGCAGTACTTGGATGCAATCTCAGAAACGACAGAATGATCTCTGTTCATTTCCAAGGCAAACCATTCAATATTACAGTAATCCAAGTCTATGCCCTGACCAGTAATGCTGAAGAAGCTGAAGTTGAACAGTTTTATGAAGACCTACAAGACCTTCTAGAACTAACACCCAAAAAAGATGTCCTTTTCATTATAAGGGACTGGAATGCAAAAGGAGGAAATCAAAAATACCTGGAGTAACAGGCAAATTTGGCTTTGGAGTACAGAATGAAGCAGGGCAAAGGCTAATAGAGTTTTGCCAAGAGAACGCACTGGTCATAGCAAATACCCTCTTCCAACAACACAAGGGAAAACTTAACACATGGATATCACTAGACGGTCAATACTGAAATCAGATTGATTATATTTTATGCAGCCAAAGATGTAGAAGGTCTATACCAGGAGCTGACTGTAGCACAGACCATGAACTCCTTATTGCCAAATTCAGACTTAAATTGAAGAAAGTAGGGAAAACCACTAGTCCATTCAGGTGTGACTTAAATCAAATTCCTTATGATTATACAGTGGAAGTGACAAATAGATTCAAGAGATTAGATATGTTAGACAGAGTGCCTGAAGATCTATGAACGGAGGTTCATGACATTGTACAGCAGGCAGGGATCAAGACCATCCCCAAGGAAAAGAAATGCAAAAAGGCAAAATGGTTGTCTGAGGAGGCCTGACAAATAGCTGTGAATAGAAGAGAAGTGAAAGGCAAAGTAGAAAAGGAAAAATATACCCATTTGAATGCAGAGTTCCAAAGAATAACAAGGAGAGATAAGAAAGCCTTCCTCAGTGATCAATGCAAAGAAATAGAGGTAAACAATAGAATAGGAAAGACTAGAGATCTCTTCAAGAAAATTAGAGATACCAAGGGAACACTTCAGGCAAAGATGGGCACCAAAAAGGACAGCAATGGTATGGACCTAACAGAAGCAGAAGATATTAAGAGAAGGTGGCAAGAATATACAGAAGAACTGTACAAGAAAGATCTTCATGACCCAGATAATCACGATGGTGTGATCACTCACCTAGAGCCAGACATCCTGGAATGTGAAGTCAAGTGGGCCTTAGTAAACATCACTATGAACAAAGCTAGTGGAGATAATGGAATTCCAGTTGAGCTATTTCAGATCTTAAGACGATGCTGTGAAAGCACTGCAGTCAATATGCCAACAAATTTGGAAAATGCAGCAGTGGCCACAGGGCTGGAAAAAGACAGTTTTCATTCCAATCCCAAAGAAAGGCAATGCCAAAGAATGCTCCAACTACCGCACTATTGCACTCATCTCACATGCTAGCAAATTAATGCTCAAAATTCTCCAAGCCAGGCTTCAACAGTACGTGAACTGTGAGTTTCCAGATATCATGCTGGATTTAGAAAAGGCAGAGGAACCAGAGATCAAGTTCTAAAATTCGTTGTATCATGAAAAAACCAATTGAGTTTCAGAAAAACACCTGCTTCTGCTTTATTGACTATGCCAAAGCATTTGACTGTGTGGATCACAATAAACTGTGGAAAATTCTTAAAGAGATGGGAGTATATGACTACCTGACCTGCCTTTTGAGAAATCTGTATGCAGGTCAGGAAGCAACAGTTAGAACTGGACATGAAACAATAGACTATTTCCAAACCAGGATAGGAGTACATCAAGGCTGTATAATGTCACCCTGCTTATTTTACTTATAGGCAGAGTACATCATGAGAAATGCTGGGCTGGATGAAGCACAAGCTGGAATCAAGGTAGCTGGGAGAAATATCAATAACCTCAGATATGCAGATGACACCACCCTTATGGCAGAAAGTGAAGAGGAACTAAAAAGCCTCTGGATGAAAGTGAAAGAGGAGAGTGAAAAAGTTGGCTTAAAGCTCAACATTCAGAAAACTAAAATCATGGCATCTGGTCCCATCACTTCATGGCAAATAGATGGGGAAACAGTGGAAACAGAGACAGACTTTATTTTTGGTGGCTCAAAAATCACTGCAGATGGTGGCTGCAGCCATGAATTAAGACACTTACTCCTTGGAAGAAAAGTTATGACCAACCTAGATAGCATATTCAATAGCAGAGACATTAATTTGCTGATAAATGTCCATCTAGCCAAAGGTATGTTTTTTCCAGTAGTCATGCATTGATGTGAGGTTGGACTATAAAGAAAGCTGAGCACCAAAGAATTGATGCTTTTTTTCTTTCTTTTTAATTTAAATTTATTTATTTTAATTGGAGGCTAATTACTTTACAATATTGTATTGGATTTGCCATACATCAACATGAATCCGCCATGGGTGTACACGTGTTCCCCATCCAGAATCCCCCTCCCACCTCCCTCCCTGTACCATCCCTCTGGGTCATCCCAGTGCACCAGCCCCAAGCATCCTATTATCCTGTATCGAACCTGGACTGGCGGTTCTTTTCTTATATGATATTATACACGTTTTGAACTGTGGTGTTGGAGAAGACTCTTGAGAATCCCTTGGACTACAAGGAGATCCAACCAGTCCATCCTAAAGGAAATCAGTCCTAACTATGCATTGGAAAGACTGATGCTGAAACTGAAATTCCAATGCTCTGGCCATCTGATTCAAAGAACTGACTCATTGGAAAAGACCCTGATGCTGGGAAAGATTGAAGGCAGGATGAGAAGGGGACAACAGACTATATGATGGTTGGATGGCATCACCGACTCAATGGACATGAGTTTGAGTAAACTCTGGGAGTTGGTGATGGACAGAGAGGCCTGGCGTGGTGCAGTCCATGGGCTCGAAAGGACATGCCTGAGTGATCAACCTGAACTCTACTGATACAGGGGCTATACATGGTCACAAAAAGTTTGACACGACTCAGTGCCTTTCACTTTCACACATTGTGTTTCACATTTGTCTGCTGTTTTCTGTTATATTTTTTCTGTTAGTCATTTGACTTTACAGTTGCTTTAAGAGCTGATTATTATTATTATTATTATTTTTTGTACAGGACTGTATATGTTTCTTCTACTCTTTATCAGATAAATTAGAAGATGGTGAACTGAGGTTTCAGCATAATGGAAGAATCATTTCTAATCTTAGATGTCTTCTTTATCTCATCATATTTGTCCTTAATGCCCATGGTTGTTTATGCACTCTCTACTTTGTTCCACTGAATTTTTTCTGAAGTCTATCAATTCTGTATTAATTCAATTCATATAGCATTCTATTATCACAGTTCAATCATCAACATAAATGTTGCAAACTCACCTCACATTTTGACGTACAGCATGATCCAGAGGCACACTGTACTGGACCTTTCAGTTTACATGTCTTATAATCACAGCAATTCTTTAACCGACATTCCTAAAATTTCATAAGAAGGAATACCATTTTAGTTCCACCACTTAATAGTTCTTGTTTCTCAGCTTCTACTTAGTACTCTATTGTGTTCAACTTTTTAACTATATAATATACTTATGTTTAGTGAAACTTTATTATTTTACTATTTCTAGAATTCTCAAAGGCACATGCAACTGTAAGAACTAAGTCAATAATATCTAAAAAAAAGTTTATCATTTGCATTCAATATTTAAAATGTGTAGTAGTTAATTAATCAATTGGAATTATAACATGAAAATTATAATTAATTTCAATATAACCTGGACATAAATATAACATGAAAATGGAAATGTAACATTTGAATTTCCAAGAGAAAACTTTTCCCAGCTTTCTTTTTAGTGACTTGTTTACTAAAATTTCCCTTTATGAATAAAGCTAAAGAAAAGTTAGGCTATATATATATATATATATATATATAGGTGAAGTCGCTCAGTTGTGTCCGACTCTTTGTGACCCCGTGGACTGTAACCTACTAGGCTTCTCCGTCCGTGGGATTCTCCAGGCAAGAATACTGGAGTGGATTGCCATTTCCTTCTCCAGGGGATCTTCCTGACCCAGGGATCGAACCTGGGTCTCCTGCATTGGAGGCAGATGCTTTAACCTCTGAGCCACCAGGGAAGCCCATATGTATATATATATATAACAAAAATATATTTAATATAGGAGTCATGTGCCACGTTTTATTATAATGGAAATACATTGAAAAAAGGATATTTTGACATATATATTTTTACAAGGTAAATGGCAGTCAACTATTATTCAAATTAGATGATAATTTAAATAATGTTAACCAGATATTTTTCAAGTAAATGCATTGCATTTATATAATTTATATATTCTTTAATATTTTTATATTTCTTAAAAATTTGTAAAATTAAATATCTTCCACTTATTAAAAAATCAAGTTTTAAAGATTTTGTCCTTAATAAGATTTTCTTCATTTAAAATTTTTTAAATGTTTCCAATTTTTCTTATCTTTATGTGAATGGATATATATTTGTAATTATTCCCATCATAGAAATAATATAGAAAATATGGAGTAAACTCTGAAGTTTTGATCATATTCTGCAGTCTCCTCAGGTTCTCACTGGGTATCTTATCTTTAAAAAATGAGTTAGAGTGTATAACTTTTCTCTGTATTCTATTTCAGTGTTTAATGTTCCAAAGTTCAATATCATTACATGAGTGTATGTGCATGTATATATTCTTTTATGAAAAGGAAATAAGGATTCATGACCAAACAATGTTTGTCAAAACTAATCATAAGCAATCAGTTTAAAACTTGCAAATGGTGCCTTATTTTTATTATTAGTTCTCTGATTGCTAGTGTGTTTGAAAATGATTTTGCATTTTGTAAAATTTTGTTTATGAATAATCACTCCTCACAATTTTCACCATTTTGCGTAAGGATTTTTGTTTATTCATTTTCCTTTTCCCCCCTTTAAATAGGAGTGGCTTTTTTTAAAATATAAATTTATTTATTTGAATTGGAGGCTAATCACTTTACAATATTGTATTGGTTTTGCCATACATCAACATGAATCCTCCACAGGTATACACGTGTTCCCCATCCTGAACCTAGTAATACTCCATTGTGTATATGTACCACAGCTTTCTTATCCATTCATCTGCTGATGGACATCTAGGTTGCTTCCATGAGTGGCTTTTAAAAAATCTCTGATTACCCTTTTTCTCCTCTCTATGTTAATAACGTTTCCTTGAAGTCTATCGTTTGTCTTATTAATGGTGTCTGTCATTTCCTGTAATTTGCAACTTTCTTCTTCCTTTATGACTATTGCATTTTATATCTCATCACCAAGCCCTTCACCATGCCAAGACTATCAAATATTATCAATATTTTACTGATATTTTATTGTTTTTTAAAGCTTACAGATTTTTTTCCAGAAATGTACCCCTCCATATTTTGTGAGATATTTACTCTAGTATTTATTACTCATCAAGGTATTTGTGAATACAGGAATAAATAAATGCACACACCTGCACGTGTGTGTATCAGTGCAAAAACAGAGCTTACACGTGTATGAAATGGGGGGTATTTATGAAGATATAGGTGCCAATGCCATTCTCCCAAAATCCACCTGGGACACATCTGAGTTGAACAAGCTGGGTTTATTAATCGTTTCTGCAAAGGAAAACAAATGCCATGGGGAACTGTATACACCTCCATGAGAGTATGTAATTAGAGGACTGAGGCTTAGCTAATTTGGGGAGGGTTTAAAGAGTCTGGACTTTGCAAGACTAGATGCTGTCAGAAACCAGGAGTTCATCTATGATTGGGTATTTTAATAATTCTGATCTAGAAGAAGAAAGGGGCTTCCCAGGGGGCACAGTAGTAAAGAATTTTTCTGTCAAATGCAGGAGACACAGGTTTGATCCTTGGGTCAGAAAGATCCCCTGGAGTAGGAAATGGCAACCCATTCCAGTATCCTTGCCTGAGAAATTTCATGGACAGAGGGGCCTGGCAGGCTACAGTCCATGCGGTCACAAAAAGTCAGACACGACCAAGGGAATGGGCACACACAAACACAAGAATAAAGACGGTATTAATGCCAGGGTTGAAACTGGTAAAGAAGCAAGAGTTACTCATTGGCCAGGAAAAGGGGGTGTTTGGTCACTATTGTAATTTGGACAACTTTCAGGTTTTACCCTTCTCAGAAAGGAAATGGCAATCGACTCCAGTATTCTTGCCTGGAGAATCCCATGGGCGGAGAAGCCTAGTAGGTTACAGTCCACGGGGTCGCAAAGAGTCGGACACGACTGAGCGACTTCACCTCACCTCACCTCACCTCACCCTTCTCAGAAATAAAGTGGAGGGCCTTGCTCAAAGAGTGGCTTTACTCTTTTTCCTTCATCCATTTTGATTACAGATGTTGATCTTGTATAAAACCATTCATTTTCAGCAGGGGAACACTGCAGCCTTTCTGTGAGCAGCAGGCCAGCTCCGAGCAACATGGAGGCCCAGCTGATAATAGTTCAGATTCTGCACTGTCAGGGCTTGTTTCTCCCTTCCTAGTAGGGAATGCATTGAACTGATAACTCTTACGACATTAACTATTTTCACCCTGGAAATTAAACGTTGTATATCTATATAACTTTTTCATATTTAGAGAATTATATTAGTTGATAGACATAAATGCTGACATATAAGCAGATACAGATGTATAGATGTCAACTTTCATTTCTTAAGCCAATGGCCCAATATCACAGTGAGCTGAATTTAACAGCCTCGTAGAATGTTTTGATATTTTGTAAGGCAAAATTACCCCAAAATGAACTCATTTTCTAAAATGTTCTTTTGTAGTTGTCATTCATATGCAAAATCTAAGAGAAAACAAATAACAGACATAACAGAACTGAAACATACAGCTAGGGATGGTTGTTTAATCACTAAGTCGTATCCAACTCTTTTGTTACCCCATGGACTGTCAGCCCTCTAGGTTTCTCTGTCCATGGGATTTCCCAGGCAAGAATACTGAAATGGGTTGCCAATTTCTTCTCCAGGGGATCTTTCCAACCCAGGGATCAAAGTCACCTCTTCTGCATTGGCAGGTGGATTCTTTACCACTGAGCCACCAGGGAAGCCCACAGCTAGTGGTTACCAGGTAGCAAAAGGGAGAGAGGGAAGGGTAAGATAAGGGCATTAAGAGATACACACTACTATGTATAGAATAAATAAACAACAAGGATATATTAGACAACACAGAGAAATACAGCCATTATTTTAAGATAACTTTAATGGAGTACAGTTTATAAAAATGTTTCAAACATCAAAAGTCCCTTTGTATTTTTCCCTAGTTCTCTTTGGGCTGCCCTGGTGGCTCAGAGGTTAAAGCGTCTGCCTGAAATGCGGGAGACGTAGGTTCGATCCCTGGGTGGGGAAGATCCCCTGGAGAAGCAAATGGCAACCCACTCCAGTGTTCTTGCCTGGAGAATCCCATGGAGGGAGGAGCCTGGTGGGCTACAGTCCATGGGGTCACAAAGAGGCGGACACGACTGAGCAAATTCACTTTCACCAGTTCTCTTTAAGAAAAACTTGGGAATAAGCCTTCCAAGTAACACTGTTTCTAATGGGGTATTTCAAATGTGTCAAACAGTCACTCTTCACCCACTTGCACACATCCTATGTTATTGTGATGAGAATTACATTATCCATGCATTCACTCAATCAGCAATGTTTGTTGAGCCTGGAATATATATCAGATACTATTCTGTGTGCTGGTGATGCAGCAATAATCAAGCCATGAACCGTCTATTCCCCTTAATGTTATTTTGTTGTTATTCTTTTGCCATTATCACCATGTGTGTATGTGTGTATGTATATTTAATTTCCTATGGCCACTGCTCCAAAATATTAAAATAAATTCATGCACTTGTTTAACTTATATTTCTAGATAAAATTTAGGAATTGCTTTTGCAGAAGAGTAGTTCAATTCAGGCTAAAAGGGGTGTGTTGATTGGGATTTAATAAAGAGTAAATTGAATGCAATTTGACTTTAACAGAAACAGCTATCTATTTATTGCAATTTCTGTGTGTCTTTCAGTTTTGTTAAATCATTTAGACTTTCAGTGTACTAGAAAGAACTCATTAACTTTACACCAATTTGTTACACAGCTTGTTTTTAAGAGTGTAGTAAACATGCTTTTGTTATTTCGTTCTCTTAATTATATATTGACTTTTAAAAACTAAAGACTATTACTTTTTGTCTCAGGTATTCCACTATTGTACTCTAACAGCAATAACACTTTTTTATTATCAAATATAATAGATCTGCTTCTAATGAGTCACTATTATATATTAAATTTGTTGCAAATTACTGCTAGAAAGTTTCTTAAAACTGATACTAAATTTTATTCTGAAGTACATTTTTGAAGAAGGAATATTTAGTGTTAAAGATTCTTCCTCAATTAGTTGTGATATGTTTTTATTTCTTTGTTTAGTATAATAATCACATGGATAAATTTAGTTTGCATTCTTCCAAATAAACCTCAACTGGGCAGACTTTCTTTTGATTATGTATGCAAGTTGTGCTTAGTCATTTAGTCGTGTCTGACTCTGTGACCCCATGGATTCTAGCCTACCAGGCTCCTCTGTCCATGGGGATTCTCTAGGCAAGAATACTGGTGTGGGTTGCCATACCATCCTCCAGGGGATCTTCCCAACCCAGGGATCGAACCCAGGTCTCCCACACTGCAGGCAGATTCTTTACCATGAATTTACTTGTCAATATTTATCATAGAAAACTCGCATCTACATTTGTTACACTAGGCTATAGTGTGTGTTTGTGTGTGTGACTTTGTAATACTGAATTTTTCTTTACTATTAAAATTAGTAAAAAATTTTAGGTTTATTATCTGCCAACTAGTTCAAACTATAAGGTCTCCAAATGTAGTTGGCAGATCTTGGGAGATCTTTAAAATATTTTTAATGGTGTCTATAAGGCCAACAAATTCTTAATAATAATTAGATTTTGTCTTTTATATTGTGTTGATATTTGCATTGATCGGGTAAAAGCAATTGCATATGAAACTGCTGGAGGTCTAATTTAAATCAAAGCTTTTGGTCATTGTATTATTCACCATCATGTACTAAACAGCTTCATTTAAGGAGGTCTTTGGTAAAGAAGTAAAAAACTACTAAATTTGTTGAATTTTAACCTTTGAACATTCCTCTAATATTGTGTGACAAATGGAGAGTATTCATAAGCACCTTTTTTTTTTTTTTTCAGTTTAGCCCTGACACAGTTTTATATATAGCTCATTAGAAGAGATTCAGTGATCTGGAATACACACATACACATATATATCCATATATGATTGTAGTGTTGGAGCAGATATTGTTCCTGGCTTAACCAGCATCCAATACCCTCTTCATACTGCCAAACGGAACCTGACTTTGTTCAACACTGTATGCACCTCCACACCTCCCCCATTCAGCTTATGCATAATCACAATATATTCTCCCTTACTATAGATTCTCAAGGAAAACACTTTTATGATTGTTTGCATTACAGATGGACTAGTCAGATTTACCATAGAAAGCATTTTCACTTGCGAGAACAACTGACGGACAAACCACGGTTTTTCAGTCTTGGGTATTTGGCAGACATTTTCTTTCTTTCTTTCTTTCTTTTTTAGATTTTTGAATTTTGAGTTCTTTTTTTTTTTTATTGGAGGCTAATTACTTTACAATATTGTATTGGTTTTGGCAGATATTTTCTTAAAAGTGAATGAAGTATGCCTGCTACTCCAAGGAAAACAAATGAATTTGAATCTTTCAAGTGAAAATCAGAATTTTGGAAAATTTTACCATCCACAGAAGCTTCATTTTTCCATTACTTTTCTGATGATATTAGTAATGATATTAATGAATATAAGGTTATAGTCTTTTGTAATGAAAAATGTCGATATTTAGAAACTGCATAATTCAGTGAAACAGCATTAGAAATTAGAAAATTATGCACATGCAAAAGGTACACTTGAAGTGTGATATAGATCAGTGAGTTTTCGCGCAACAGGATATAAACAATCCACTAATTTTGGTTTTATAATTAACAATGCAACTATTAGAAATTTTCACTTTTCAAGTTTGGTGTGTTGCTGTTAACTCGCTTCAGTCGTGTCCGACTTTGTGCAACCCCATAGATGGCAGCCCACCAGCCTCTCCCATCCCTGGGATTCTCCAGGCAAGAACACTGGAGTGGGTTGCCATTTCCTTCTCCAATGCATGAAAGTGAAAAGTGAAAGTGAAGTCGCTCAGTCGTGTCCAACTCCTAGCGACCCCATGGACTGCAGCCTACCAGGCTCTCCGTCCATTGGGTTTGCCAGGCAAAATTACTGGAGTGAGTTACCATTGCCTTCTCCAATCAAAAGTAGAATATACACAATTTTCTGAAAAGCTGGTAAAATCCCCTTCTATTTTATAACTCTATATTTGCTTGAGGATGAATTTATACACATTGGGATTGCACCTGGAGATGATAAATTTGAAGAGAAATCACTATCTCATCAATATCAATTCCTCCAATTTTACAATAAGGATTCTTTTTGAATTTGTTAAATATTTCCATGATTCCTCCTAGCAATGCTTTGCAGTTTTTTTATTCCATGGTCCTGTACATATTTTACTGGACACATTCTTAAACATTTCATGTTTCTTAGTTCTATTGTAAATGGTGTCTTAAGATTTCTTTTTCTAATTTATTGTTGATATAAAGAAGCCTCTTTATGTTTGTGAACTATGTAAACAATGACCTTCATAAATGCACTTATACAGACAAATTATAATTTACTTCTGGATTATTTCAGGTCTTAATTCTACACAATCATATTATTAGGAATGAAGTTACACTTCCAATTATTAAATATTTTCCTGCTTTGCTTTGCTGGCTGGTGCATCACATTCAAAATCAAGTATAAAAGATAATAGGGGGCCTCGCTGAGTCAGACACGACTGAGCGACTTCACTTTCACTTTTCACTTTCATGCATTGGAGAAGGAAATGGCAACCCACTCCAGTGTTCTTGCCTGGAGAATCCCAGGGATGGCAGAGCCCAGTGGGCTGCCATCTGTGGGGTCGCACAGAGTCGGACACGACTGAAGTGACTTAGCAGCAGCAGCATGCCTCATTACAGACTTCAGGGAGAAAGACCATCATGTATATGATGTTAACAATAAGATTTTATAGACACCTTCCCTTATAATACAGTAAGTTCCTGTTTAATAGAAGATTATTATCTCTCCTCTGAGATAATCACTCTTTAAAATTCCTTAAATAAACCAATAAATTCTGTAATGTGTGTGCTAGTGCGTGTGTGTGCAGGTTTCATTACATTCAGTTTATAACTTTTACTGAGAATTCTGTGATCATAATTAGCCTCCAATTAAAATAAATAAATTTATATTAAAAAATAAAAGTGAAAGGTGAAAATAAAGAAATATGAGCAGACATAAATCCATCCTTGAAATAGTCTCATTAGATATTGTATCAAATATTTATGTGTGTGTGTATGTGTGTGTGTGTGTGTGTATGTGTGTGTGCATGTTTAGTTCTGTCCTACTGTTTTCCACCCCATGGACTGTAACTTAACAGGCTCCCCTGTCCATGGGATTTCCCAGGCAATAATACAGGAGTAGCTTGCCATTCCCTACTCTAGGGAATCTTCTCGACACAGGGATAGAAGCTCCATGTCTTGCAACTCCCGCAGTGGCAGGCAGATTCTTTACTACTGTGCCATCGGGGAAGCCCTTTAATTAAGGTTCTCTTATCCTTAAAAACGAATTACAGCATATAGCTTTTTTTTTATACCCTAGGTAATGTTGCATAAAATCAGTATAATTTCTTAATTTTTAAATTTTACCAGTAAAGACAACTGGCATGAACTTTTCTAAGTTTTAAAATTATGCACATTTCCTTAAAATATATTATGCTATTCACATATGTATTTCTACTCATGTTGTTCTTTGTTCAGTTCAGTTCAGTTACTCAGTCACTCAGTCATGTCCAGTTCCTTGCAAACCCACGGACTGCAGCACAGCAGGCTTCCCTATCCATCACCAATTCTGGGAGCTTGTTCAAACTCATATCCGTCAAGTCAGTGATGCCACCCAACCACCTCATCCTCTGTTGTGCCCTTCTCCTCTTGCCTTCAATCTTTCCCAGCATCAGGATATTTTTAATGAGTCAGTTCTTCACATCAGGTGGTCAAAGTATTGGAGCTTCAGCTTCAATATCAGTCCTTCCAATGAATATTCAGGACTGACTTCCCTTAGGATGGACTGGTTGGATCGCCTTGCAGTCCAAGGGACTCTCAAGAATCTTCTCCAACACCACAGTTCAAAAGCATCAAGTCTTCAGCGCTCAGCTTTCTTTATGGTCCAACTCTCATATCCATACCTGACTACTGGAAAAACCATAGCTTTGACTAGTCAGACCTTTGTTGGCAAAGTAATGTCTCTGCTTTTTAATATGCTGTCTAGGTTGGTCTGAAGAAGGAAATGGCAACCCACTCCAGTATTCTTGCCTGGAAAATCCCATAGATGGAGGAACCTGGTAGGCTTCAGAAGTTCATGGGGTCACAAAGAGTTGAACACGACTGAGCGACTTCACTTTCTTTCTTTTTCTAGACTATAGTCACAGCTGGAAATGGCAACCCACTCCAGTATTCTTGCCTAGAGAATCCCGTGGGCAGAGGAGCCTGGTGGGCTGCTGTCCACAGGGTCACACAAAGTCGGACACAACTGAAGAGACTTAGCTGCAGCAGCAGCAGCTTGGTTGGTCATAGCTTTTCTTCCAAGCAGCAAGCATCTTTGAATTTCATGGCTGCAGTCACCATCTGCAGTGATTTTGGAGCCCACAAAAATAAAGTCAGCCACTGTTTCCCCATCAATTTTTCATGAAGTGATGGGACCAGATGCCTTGATCTTCATTTTGTGAATGTTGAGTTTTAAGTCAGCTTTTTCACTCTCCTCTTTCACTTTCATCAAGAGGCTCTTTAGTTTCTCTTTGCTTTCTGCCATAAGGGTGTTGTCATCTGCATGTCCAGGGTTATTGATATTTCTCCCAGAAATCTTGATTCCAACTTGTGCTTCATCCAGTCTGCCATTTCGCATGATGTACTCTGCATATAAGTTAAATGAGCAGGGTGACAATATACAGCCTTGACGTACTCCTTTCCCAATTTGGAACCAGTCCATTGTTCCATGTCCAGTTCTATCTGTTGCTTCTTGACCTGCATATAGATTTCTCAGGAGGTAGGTATTCCTGGAGATGGTCTGGTATTCCCATCTCTTGAAGATTGTTACACAGTTTGTTGTGATCCACACAGTCAAACGCTTTAGCATAGTCAATGAAGACGCTTTTATGGAATTCTCTTGCTTTTTCTATGGATGTTGGCAGTTTGGTCTCTGTTTCCTCTGCCTTTTCCAAATCCGGGTTGAACATGCGGAAGTTCCCTGTTTATAGACTGTTGAAGCCTAGGCTGGAGAATTTTGAGCATTACTTTGTTAGTGTTTGAGATCAGGGCAATTGTAAATGCTGTTTGTTTTTTCCTGGTTGTTAAATTTATTAGTACAATGTTTCTGATGGCATCCTACTATTTTTTCATGTCATATTATAAGACATACAGTATTGTCTCATCTTTAAGTACTGTTATTCCTGATTTGTTTCTTTACTAACGTTAGTAGAGTCTTACCCATTTTATTTATTTATAACAAGAACTTGCACTTGGGTGTAGGATGCTTGGATACAGAAGCTATATTGACCATGAAGGTGTTTTGGGTCTTCTGATGTCAGCCCTGTTAGATCTGCTAATGAATCCTTCTACAATGGTCTTGGTTTTCATTATGTTCCATTTTAACGTAACTCAAATTACTTTCTACTCTGCCTATTGATTTCTTCATCCAGAATACATTCTGCTTGCTAATTTCTATCCTGGTAATTTCAGGTGTTTATATTTATCCTTTCCTATTCTTGTAGCTCTTACTCCACATATTGGGGAACCCAGGTGAGTACCTGTCACCTTCTCATTGTCACCTCAATGTGTCACAGAAGAACTAGCAACATGGTCCCAGGTTAGGCTAAGGAATCTACTGCATCTACACTAAGATGGATTTTACCAAAGATGCCAGGTACCGCTCAGATTCTCTACATGCCCATGCTACCCATGATGGTGTTTTGGGTCCTCTTTGTAAGCCTCTTGAGTAAAGATGCTCTGTTCATCATTCTATAATGATCTGGGTCTTCCCCAGTGAACAGCTACAGCAAACAGCTGGAGGTCACTATGGAGGGGAATCACTGAGGAAACTACTGCTTTATATCCTTACTGTAGGATCTCAACCTCAACTTCAACAATGAGCTCTAGCTCTGAAACTGGCTTGGTTGCATAAATTTAGCAAGGAATTGTGAATTTCCATTAGTAATATTTGGCAACAGCCCTTTGTTCCCCTCTTGTTAGTTTTCAGCTACATACATCAAGGACTCTCATCATTGACCACCCAGATCTCTCTAACCACAGCTGCTTGGCCTCAGCTATTTTGGAATTCAGCAATCCCTAGTGACACTGAATGCCCAACTCCATAATGGTACTTCCAACCATCAACCCTAGTCTACAGAAGAAAGCTAGCACCGAGATTTTCAGCAATGTTGGAATCTCCTTGGAAATGCATTTCTTCATTGCTTTAGTGAAAGGGGTGCACTCTGGGCCACTCAAATAATTAGGTGCTAGTTTTTGTATTAAAATATGGCCACTACTCAATTTTTGACTCTTCTTGTATTACTCCATTAAGGTAGTTCTGACATAACAACCTCATTTATTATAGCCCAGATTGTTTCCCATCTTAAAGGCTCCATCCAACAGCAAATCAAGGCTGGCCCTAGGTTATCTTGGATGAAATGATACTCGTGTTCACTCAGTCATGTCCAACCCTTTGCAGTCACATGGACTGTAGCTCACCAGGCTCCTCTGTCCATGACGTTTTCCAGGCAAAAACACTGGAGTGGGTTACCATTCCTTTCTCCAGGGGATCCTCCCAACCGAGGGATCGAACTTGCTTCTCTTGCACCTGCTGCATTACAGGCAGATTCTTGACCAGTGAGCCACCTGGGCAGTCCCTTAGTATGTAAGTTGCTCAGTCGTGTCCGACTCTTTGCGACTCCATGGACTGTATGGTCCATGGAACTCTCCAGACCAGAATACTGGAGTGGATAGCCTTTCCCTTCTCCAGGGGATCTTCCCAACCCAGGGGTCGAACCCAGGTCTCCTTCATTGCAGGCAGATTCTTTATCAGCTGAGCAACAAGGGAAGTCCCTTACCAAGGCATTAAATCCTAATTCACTAGACAACATCCCCCTATCAATACCTTCAGTTCAGTTCAGTTCAGTTCATTTCAGTTGCTCAGTCATGTCTGACTCTGTGACCCCATGAATTGCAGCATGCCAGGCCTCCCTGTCCATCACCAACTCCCAGAGTTCACTCAGACTCACGTCCATCGAGTCAGTGATGCCATCCAGCCATCTCATCCTCTGTCGTCTCCTTCTCCTCCTGCCCCGACTCCCTCTAGGCTTATATTTCAATATCTTGGGGCCAACATCCTTTATATCTCTCCCTGGCATGTTCTCCATGTTCTTGCCCACACATATTAGCAAATTCTACAATTCAAAGAAATAACCTCTTTATTCCAAAAGCAGACAGTGTGTCTTCACTTGGGCTGCGTTTAGACTTGACACTAACTGGTGGTCTGGTACCAACAAGGGAAGGCAGAGACAGATCTTGAGAAGAATAGGCATCCTCTTGTGAGACATCCATCTCATGTACGTCTCTGGTCCACACGCAATATGATGCTCTGCTCCACCAGGAGGCGGGCAGTAACTTCACAGCCCAGGGGCTTCTGAGGAATCTGGAGGGTTAAGTTTCTCAAGTGCATCTATTCAAATGTGCCACGTCCAGAAATGAGTACATGAGTACCCTAACCCTAACCCTAACCCTATGTGGCCAGCATGCAATACGCTTTCAGAATCATATATATATATATATACCATGGACTGTATGGTCCATGGAACTCTCCAGACCAGAATACTGGAGTGGATAGCCTTTCCCTTCTCCAGGGGATCTTCCCAACCCAGGGGTCGAACCCAGGTCTCCTTCATTGCAGGCAGATTCTTTATCAGCTGAGCAACAAGGGAAGTCCCTTACCAAGGCATTAAATCCTAATTCACTAGACAACATCCCCCTATCAATACCTTCAGTTCAGTTCAGTTCAGTTCATTTCAGTTGCTCAGTCATGTCTGACTCTGTGACCCCATGAATTGCAGCATGCCAGGCCTCCCTGTCCATCACCAACTCCCAGAGTTCACTCAGACTCACGTCCATCGAGTCAGTGATGCCATCCAGCCATCTCATCCTCTGTCGTCTCCTTCTCCTCCTGCCCCGACTCCCTCTAGGCTTATATTTCAATATCTTGGGGCCAACATCCTTTATATCTCTCCCTGGCATGTTCTCCATGTTCTTGCCCACACATATTAGCAAATTCTACAATTCAAAGAAATAACCTCTTTATTCCAAAAGCAGACAGTGTGTCTTCACTTGGGCTGCATTTAGACTTGACACTAACTGGTGGTCTGGTACCAACAAGGGAAGGCAGAGACAGATCTTGAGAAGAATAGGCATCCTCTTGTGAGACATCCATCTCATGTACGTCTCTGGTCCACACGCAATATGATGCTCTGCTCCACCAGGAGGCGGGCAGTAACTTCACAGCCCAGGGGCTTCTGAGGAATCTGGAGGGTTAAGTTTCTCAAGTGCATCTATTCAAATGTGCCACGTCCAGAAATGAGTACATGAGTACCCTAACCCTAACCCTAACCCTATGTGGCCAGCATGCAATACGCTTTCAGAATCATATATATATATATATATCATTTTTTCTATTGATTATCTTTGGCTTCGCTGGGTCTTCATTGCTGCACGTGGGCTTTCTCGAGTTGTGGCACACAGGCTTCTCATGTGTGGCATCTCTTGTTGCGGAGCTCAGGCTCTAAAGCCTTCGGGCTCTGGTGGTTGTGGCTACCGAGCTCTAGTGCACAGGCTCAGTAGTTGTGGTTCACAGGCTTAGTTGCCCTGTGGTAAGTGGATTCTTCCTGAACCAGTGATGGAAACTGTCTTTTGCATTGGCAAGTGGATTCTTCACCACTGAGCCACCAGGGAAGCTCCAGAATCCTGAGTATCTGCTTCCCAGGACAATTCCTGATTCAGCTAATGTGTTTTGAGTTTCCCCAGAAAGAGACTCTGAAACAAGGATTGTTGTGATGGTGGTTTAGTCGCTAAATTGTGCTCAACTCTTTTGTGACTGTAGCCCACCAGGCTCCTCCGTCCATGGGATTTCCCAGGCAAGCGTACCAGAGTGAGTTGCCACTTCTTTCTCCAGGGGATCTTCCCAACCCAGCAATCAAACGCACATCTTCTGTATTGGCAGGCAGATTCTTACCACTGAGCCACCTGGAAAGCCTGCAATAAGGATGCATATTAGTAATTTATTGGAAAGTGTATTATTTCCCTACTGATGCTGTTACAAATGACCACAAACTTAGTGGTCAAACTTAAAACTACACAAGCTAACTTTCTCATACTTTCTATAGGTCAGAATTTCAGATAGGTAAACTAGGTCAGGCTATTTGCTTACAGTCTCACAAGTGTAAAACCACAATTTGGAGAATAAGCATCCTACTGCTTTGGCAGCCATTGGCCAAGGACTAGTCTTTTCTCCAAGAAAATACCAACATTTCTTCTTATTCTTCCATGTGTCTTCCTCCAGCAGTAGCAGTTTGAGTCCCTCTCACTTTCCAAGGCTTTTTAAGCCCCTTTCTGTAATAGCTCTCTGATTTCACCTGGAGAATATTCTGTTTTTGAGGGCTCGTGTGTTTAGAGTTGGCCCATGCAGATAATCCAGAATAATGTCCCTTCTTTAAGGCCCATAAGCTTAATTACTTCTGCAAATTACCTTCTGCCATGTAATATGCACACCCACAAATTCCAGGGATTTGAGAGCAGATGTAGTTGAAGGTCCATTCTGCTTACACCAAAGCACTGGCATGGGATACTAGGGAAGGGAAGCAAGCCAACACACGCAAATTTGTGAGCTGGTTATGGCTCCTGTGAGATAAAGCTAAATCTCACAAGTATCATTCCATTGTGTATATATACCACATCTTTTTATCCATTTCTCTGTTGATGGACATGTACACTGCTCCATGCCTTGGCTATTGTAAACAGGGCTACAATAAACATTGGAGTGCATATATCTTTTTAAATTATGGTTTTCCCTGGATCTATGCCCAGCAGTGGGATTGTAATACCATGGAATATTACTTATCCATTAAAAAGAATGAAATAATGTCATTTGCAGCAACATGGATAGAGCTAGAGATTGTAATGCTGAGTGAAGTAAGTCAAACATAGATGAAATATCATGAGATTCCTGATATGTAGACCCTAAAAAGAAATGATACAAATGAACTTACATACAAAAGATAAAGGGACTCACAGACTTAAAGAAGCAACTTATGGCTGTCAATGCACACCACTATATTTAAAATGAATAACCAGCAAGGACCTACTGTGTAGCCCATGGAACTTTGCTCAATGTTATGTGGCAGCTTGGATGGGAAGGGAGTTTGGGGAGAATGAAAAAATATATATATATACACAGTTCAGTTCAGTCACTCAGTCGTGTCCGACTCTTTGCGACCCCATGAACTGCAGCACTCCAGGCCTCCCTGTCCATCACCATCTCCCAGAGTTCACCCAAACTCACGTCCATCGAGCTGGTGATGCGATCCAGCCATCTCATCCTCTGTCATCCCCTTCTCCTCTAGCTCCCAATCCCTCCCAGCATCAGAGTCTTTTCCAATGAGTCAACTCTTCACATGAGGTGGCCAAAGTACTGGAGTTTCAGCTTTAGCATCAGTCCTTCCAAAGAACACCCAGGGCTGATCTCCTTTAGAATGGACTGGTTGGATCTCCTTGCAGTCCAAGGGACTCTCAAGAGTCTTCTCCAACACCACAGTTCAATTTGACCTGCCTACAGGCTGTCTCTTATACACATCTAGATGTGTATAAGAGACAGTATATATATAGATAACTGAATTTTTTCACTGTTCACCTGAAACTATCACAATATTGCTAATTGGCTATAATCCAATACAAAATAAAATGTTAAAATCAAAACTATCCCACAAGTACCTCTGGGAAATGATACAGAGTTGGGGACAGAAAACATTTTTTGTAAAGGATGAAACAGCAAATACTTTCAGTTTTGTAGAAATGCTATGTCATATGGTCTCTGTTGCAACTATTCAACTCCACTGTTACAGCACAAAAACAGTCATAGACAACATGCTAACAAATAAGCATGGCTACATTCAATAAAGTACCATTTACAAAAGTGAATGGCAGCTGAATTTGGTCCATTGGCTATGGTTTGTAGAACTCTGATGTAGAGCATGCTTCAGAGAATTTCCTCATGCAGAGCAAACAATTGGGGACATTATCCACAATCCTAATTATCTGAGTACATTAAGTTCTCCTTGATAACTGCCCAAGTATTCTACTCTATTGAGGACAGAACAAACACTACAACACAAAGTATCAGGTACATGAAGCAAAAACATGCTGCAGGAATAATCAGTGCCAAGGAAATACGGTAGAGCTCTGTCAGCATATGCTATAGTTACCGTCTATCTGTAGCCTGCAGTTGAGGAAACTCACACTGTGTAGATTTAGGCCTGGATTATGCTGCTTCATTTTATCTTTCATTAAAAATAATCAGGTTTGTTAAGTAACTGGCACATATTCAGGGGTAGGTCAATGCAAGATGTGAATAGTGCTATTTGGCAAAAAACTAAGATGACACTGGAAAATCTGAGATAGTCAGAAAACATATATACATACACACACACACAAATACATACATACATATAAGGAAATGGTAGGTGGTTAAGAGAATTTGTAAGGATTTAAGTTACATAAATGAGTAGTGGTTAGCTATTTTTGTTGGTGGATGAGAAAGTCATATAGCTGCAGGGAAGTAATCATGAAGAAATTTTATTTTATTTAAATAGGGGGGATTGTTAAATATTAGAAAATAATGATACTATAACAAACTAAATATCTGGTCCTATCAGTTGAGAATAGTGTTCATTGCACATTTGGTTGATGGAGATATAGTATAATCGATTCTATATTTATCTTTAGAACGATTATAAAGAACAAATTTTGATCATCCTGAAACCTGAAAATACACGAATATTTGAGAATAATTAAGAAAAACACATTATAATGTTTAGACATTCTCACAATGACAAAAGACAGAAAAATGCTGGACCAAATTCAGAAGTTTATAGAGAAAACAGAGACTGAAGTCATAAGATTTAGGCTAAAAGAGATTTCATTTAGTATACATACTCAAAAATTCCCTGCTGGCATAATTGGGAATGGTGTGTACAAACCCAGATTTCACGACTACTCACCTTCTCAGTTGAAGAGGTATGTGGAAGTGATTCATACATCTTAATTTATCCTCATTTTTATATCTTAATTCTACTGAAGACTTAGTTGCATATATTATTCCATATATACCATGGTTGCTTATTAGAAACATACAAAATTGTGCTCAGATTTCAGTCTTAATCACTCACCTGTTCACTGCCACAGTCACATTCTTCATGAGTTTCCAAAATTCCATTACCACACACTGATTGATTTTGATAGAATGGTTTCAATATTGAAAACTTCTGAAGACACTGAGCTTCAAGTGTTGAAACAAAAGATCTATATTCATGCATGCTACAGTTGCTAAAAATCTTTACACCACTGGAAACTCTAAAATGAAATAATCCTCAGGTTAGATAAACCTATCTAATAAAAGCACATCTAAACAATGCACCATATATAATGTGAATATAATATATATATATACATATATATATATGCACCATATATCATATGCACCATATATAATATGAATTGTAAGATGCTCCAAACGAAAAACTAATGCTTTTCGGTGGAGACAATGTCAATCATGACTAATTTTTTAAAATTTTGTTTCTAATTGGAGGATAATTACTTTACAATATGGTGATAAATTCTGTCATACATCAACACAATGAGCCACAAGCACACACATGTCCCCTCCTCTTAAACCTCCCTCCCAGTTCCCTCCCCAACCCACCCCTCTAGGTTGTCGTGGAGCACCAGCTTTTGATTCCCTGCATTAATACAGCAAATTCCCACTGGCTATCTATTTTACAGATGGTAATGTGTATGTTTCAATCTACTTGCTCCTAACATTCTATCACAATAACTGAATTTATCCAGCTCTATTAAAATCAGCCCCTCTACTTAAGCACTGGATCCTACATTCTCTCCTACATTATTCCGTGATTTTGCTCCTGTGTTCCTTATATTCAACATCATCATCTTTTCCTCCTCTTCTCTTTATTTTGATCAATCTATAGATATGTCATATGTCCCATCAATAAAATCTCTCCTTTGATTATAAATTCCATTCCATAATCACAAAAAGGTCATTTATGTCTATTATCTCCATTTTATGCCTCCCACAGAGTTCATCCAATTCCTTAAAAATAACCTAAAATATTGACTGGAACTGTACTGAATGTATGAACTTCTGGAAAAATTAGACATTTTATAGTAAGTCATCTATTTCCTCAGTGCTGGTACACAGACTAGTTTTCAAGATTGATCACCCTGATGAATTTTCTGATATTGTTGTTCTGATGCTACACTGACTGATTCTCCTGCCTTTGCATAGGTAGTCAATCATAATATCTGCAAGTAAGGACATCTACATTTTTCTTCAAATATTTTCTTATTTTTTGTTCCCTTCAAAATAATAGCCAAACAGGCTAGTACTATGTTACATCACCAAGGGTGATTTTGCTTTGAACAACAGATCCAACAACAATATAAACAGCAAAACTATCTGTGTGAATACAATATTTCATAGCCCTCATAAATCTACATTTTTCCTTGAATTCCCTTTAGTGAATATTTCATTATTATGGGATCCACTACTTTCTGGAGTCTTGTGTCACATGGACAAATTCACTAGTGTGATTTCTCCTCTTGCACAACATTCCTTCCCAATTTTTGATATGGGATTGAGTATAAAAATAAATTCTTCACATCTTGCAACCAACTGCACAAATATGTGCGTGACATTAATTTGAGAGAAAAAACAAGGCTTACACTGCTTCATGGTTCATTATGCACTTAGCTGTTGGACAGGAACACTCCTGGATGTCATCATATGCTAACCCTATTTTAAGGCCAAGTAGTTGAGCTATAATAACTGAAAATCCCTCCAATGTTATTGTGCCTGGATACTGAAATAAAGAAAGTTGAAGAGAAAACCAACATATAAGAAGAAAATGAAAGCAAGTAATATATCAAGAGAGCTTTGTTCCTATAAAATTTTATATTTTAATACTTCTCCATGTTGACCAGATTTCTACTTCATTTTGATAAATCATCAATCTGAATACCCATACTAGTTAATTTATTAAAGAGCATGAGATAAGGTAAAATGTAATCAAACACATTTAACTTTCTTATTAAATAAATTCTTTCCATTAACAAATATAGTTCAATATAGACATAGGTCAGGCACTATGATAAAAAAAAAAAGATGAGAATATAGTGGCATGTATGAAAAGAAGGGACTTTGTCCACATTTGGAGCATATTTTACAGAAGAGGGGAAAGAAAGTAACAACAAACCTACCAGATATAAAGAAAGCATGAAAAGTGCTCTAAAGAAATTGAATTATTTAACAGAGAATTCTGAGGAGGGGTATAACTGTATAGTTCAGATAGTTAGAAAAGTCTCTTTGTGGCAGTGATGCTTAGGATGAGATAAAAAGTTTGGGAAATGATCCACCATTATGAATAGTGGTAGAGAGCTAGTTTGGGAACCTTTTCAAAGATTGTAATATAACGGATGAAGTAAAGAAATGACAGGTGCTGGGAGCCAGTGTAAGGAATCCTGCCCATGGCAAAGGTCATGAGGAAGGAAGCCAGACATACGCAAAGGCATGATCTGGCTTCAGGGGTTCCCCCTGGGTTTTCCTGAACATCTACCCCTAAAAACCAGAGTCTGCCTGCCTTGTTGTACTGTGCTTTCCACTCTTCTGACATAACAGGGGGCTATCCCCAACCACCTTTCTCTGGAAAGAATTAGCTCAGAGCTCCAGTTAACAGTCTCCGGCATATAAAAAGAATGTCTCAGTTTAAACCCCTTTGATTGCTTTCTAACTTATCTGCCCGGACTTTTACAACTTGTGAATTGTTTACAGCCCCTCAACTGAGAGAGACACAAAGCTTAAAACATCTTAAAGATACAGAGCCTTTTTTAAAGAGCTAAGAATCATATTGGTAGAGGGTTTTCACCGTTGAGTCAATGACTGCTGCCAGGCCTCCATATTCTTTATCTTTTAGATACCTGGAGGATATTAACCAATGTAATTGGGATATAGAAAAAGGAATATAGTAGTTTTGATGTTAGCAACACTAGACTTTTGAGTTAATTACTTTATCACTGTACTTCTTTCATTGTTATAAATTGTTGTGTCCCTGCTATGTAAAGATGTAACTTTATTTAGTGCTTTCTGAGAGTGGCACTAGACTTTGGGAAGAACAACACTATTAAGGCAAATAAGTTCTCTGGTTGACAGACCTTTATCAAAAAAGGGCCGTAAAATGTTAGGCCAGAAGATGATGTAAATCACCTAAGACTTGTGTATACAACTAGGTATGCAGAGAGAAAGCCTGGTCTCAATAAGAGTCAGGGCTGTAGAACAACACTATTAAGGCAAATAAGTTCTCTGGTTGACAGACCTTTATCAAAAAAGGGCCGTAAAATGTTAGGCCAGAAGATGATGTAAATCACCTAAGACTTGTGTATACAACTAGGTATCCAGAGAGAAAGCCTGGTCTCAATAAGAGTCAGGGCTGCTGACGCTGAATAATTTTGTATTATCCATTGATCTTTATGTACAACCAAAAGTATAAAAGTGTTCCTGAACAATAAAAGATGGGCCAGTCACTGGAAAGACTGGTTTCCCCCGTGTCTTTTTTTCTTACTCTATTTTCAGGCTGAATTCCTATCTGGAGTGTGGAGGCTCGCCAAGTCTACTTACTTGCCCTGGCTTCTAAGATCCACGTGAGAGGGACCCCAAGGCAGGGCATCCTCCGCTATTCAAACGGGCACCAGTGGCCTAACATAGATGGTGCAAACCTCTTATCCTGAGGTTTTATTAGTTTTCCGCATAAACCAAGTTATTCAGCCTCTTTTCTCCACTAAATTTTCCACTACATTATTCTTTCCTAATCTCTCTTTATATTTCTAATTAAATAGTCCTTTCCCAGACTCCAACTCCATCCCTGCTTCAAATTCCCTAGATCCACCAGGGCTGGACCCCGGCAGACAGGATGGAAGTTCAAGACACAGGCAAGGCCATGGTAAAGAAGTCTCGAGTGAGATGTCAGCCCAAAAAGACTGACAGTAGTGAAGTGCAGCATTTCATATGAATGAAATTTTATTCATTTCATAAATAAATGTAATTTATGTAAATAAATGTATGTATTAAATTTATTTAATAATTACAAAATTTTTAGAACTTACAAATTATAAACAAAAATTTTTTAGAACTTCCCAGGTTTTCTATATCAAAAAAATTATCATGAGTAAAATTTAATTCATACCCTAAATGAAGATATTGTGTGTGTATGTGCATGGTATAAAGCATGGTGACTACAGTTGATGAGACTGCATTATATACTTAAAAACTGTCAAGAGAGTGGGTCTTAAGCCCTTTCATAAATAAAGTGGATTGATGGATATAGTGATTAATTTTTGGAATCATTCCATAACTAGTATCAAGTTATCACACTGTTCAGTTCAGTTCAGTTGCTCAGTTGTGTCCAACTCTTTGTGACCCCATGAACCGCAGCACGCCAGGACTCCTTGTCCATCAACAACTCTCGTAGCCTACCCAAACTCATGTCCATTGAGTTGGTGATGCCATCTAACCATCTCATCCTCTGTCATCCCCTTTTCCTCCTGCCCTCAATCTTTCCCAGCAACAAGGTCTTTTCAAATGAGTCAACTCTTCGCATCAGGTGGCCAAAATATTGGAGTTTCAGCTTCAACATCAGTCCTTCCTATGAACACCCAGGACTGATCTCCTGTAGGATGGACTTGTTGGATCTCCTTGCAGTCCAAGGGACTCTCAAGTGTCTTCTCCAACACTACAGTTCAAAAGCATCAATTCTTCAGTGCTCAGCTTTCTTTATAGCTCAACTCTCACATCCCTACATGACCACTGGAAAAACCATGGCCTTAACTAGATGGACATTTGTTTGCAAAGTCTTTGCTTTTTAATATGCTGTCTAGGTTGGTCATAACTTTCCTTCCATGGAGTAAGTGTCTTAATTTCATGGCTTCAGTCACCATCTGCAGTGATTTTGGATTCCAAAATATAAAGTCTGACACTGTTTCCACTGTTTCCTCATCTATTTCCCATGAAGTGCTGGGACTGGATGCCATGATCTTACTTTTCTGAATGTTGAGCTTCAAGCCAACTTTTTCACTCTCCTTTTTCACTTTCATCAGGAGGCCCCTAGTTCTTCTTTACTTTCTGCCATAAGGGTAGTGTCATCTGCACATCTGAGGTTACTGATATTTCTCCTGGCAACCTTGATTCCAGCTTGTGCTTCCTCCAGCCCATCGTTTTTCATGATGTTTTCTGCATAGAAGTTAAATAAGCAGAGTGACAATATACAGCCTTGACGTACTCCTTTTCCTATTTGGAACCAGTCTGTTGTTCCATGGCCAGTTCTAACTGTTGCTTCTTGACCTGCCTACAGGTTTCTCAAGAGGCTGGTCAGGTGGTCTGGTATTCCCATCTCTTTCAGAATTTTCCACGGTACATTTTAATTATATAAGTATTTTATTTGTGAATTATATCTCAATAAAGCTAGAAAGTGAAAGTGAAAGTCATTCAGTCGTTGTCTGACTCTTTACAACACCATGGATTATACAGTCCATGGAGTTTTCCAGGCCAGAGTACTGGAGTGGCTACCTTTCCCTTCTCCAGGGGATCTTCTCAACCCAGGGATTGAACCCAGGTCTCCCTCATTGCAGGTGGATTCTTTACCAGCTGAGCCACAAGGGAAGTCCAAGAATACTAGAATGGGTAGCCTATCCCTTCTCCAGGGAATCTTCCCTATCCAGGAATCGAACAGGGGTCTCCTGCATTGCAGGTGGATTCTTTATCAGCTGACCTATCAGGGAAGCCAGTAAAGCTGGGGGTGGGCAGCAAGAGTTGTGTGGTGTGTGTGTTTGTACATGCACATGTATTTGTGCATGTAAACAAATACAGGAAAAAATGGAGAAGAAAAATGAATATGGTACAATTTCAATAGAGACTTAGTATCTATAATATAGAATATAATAGATACTTCAGGTGGTGAAGAAGTTGGAGTCCACCTGGGATTAACAGAAGCTTTTAGCGTTGGTCGGGAGTCTATGCTCAAAGGAAACTAAAAGAGACAGTTTGTGTGACTTTCACACTGAGGACAAGTATAACGGACATGGGATGTGGGTTCACAGGGCAATGCAGGGCAAAATCTTTACTATTTCTAGCCTGGAAAATATAAAATATGAACATCAGGAAATTATGACTGCCAAATACACAAGCAGAAAACTTCAGAAAAAAAATAACCCGAATTCTGTCTCCCACATTTCTCGCTGCTTCCTGAGACACTCATACAATTAGCAGCCTCAAACTGAAGAGCTCAGCTGAAGCCAGAGCTGCCGTCTATGAGGCTGAGTTGCCGTTCCGACTTTAACCAAGAGCACTGAATGACAAAACAAGCAAACAAAAATCAACCCTCGTCAGAGAAAAGCAGCAGAATCCAGACTTCCTCTGAAAGCTATAATGTCCAAGGTTTCAAAGAATATCATTAAAAAGGCCATGGAAACTAAATCAGGATGTGAACAACAGCCCATAAAACTAGCCCAGAATGTGTATTTTAGAAAATGAACTGTCTTCAGAAATGGAAAATATAAAGAGAAATCAGTGCCTGATGACAATTCTCAGAAATATTCCGAATACAGCCCCAAATTACTCAAATACCAAGAACCAGGAATATCTTGACTGCAGTCAGAAATGGCAATCAACAGAAAGCAAAACCAAGATGCATTTCCTGACAAGGATTTTAAAGCAACCACCATAAAAATGTTCCAATGAGCTATTGCAGAAACTCTTAAAGCAAATTAAGAAATAGAAAACCTCATCAAATAAATAGATAATATAATTGTGTGGTGTGTGTGTTTGTACATGCACATGTATTTGTGCATGTAAACAAATACAGGAAAAAATGGAGAAGAAAAATGAATATGGTACAATTTCAATAGAGACTTAGTATCTATAATATAGAATATAATAGATACTTCAGGTGGTGAAGAAGTTGGAGTCCACCTGGGATTAACAGAAGCTTTTAGCGTTGGTCGGGAGTCTATGCTCAAAGGAAACTAAAAGAGACAGTTTGTGTGACTTTCACACTGAGGACAAGTATAACGGACATGGGATGTGGGTTCACAGGGCAATGCAGGGCAAAATCTTTACTATTTCTAGCCTGGAAAATATAAAATATGAACATCAGGAAATTATGACTGCCAAATACACAAGCAGAAAACTTCAGAAAAAAAATAACCCGAATTCTGTCTCCCACATTTCTCGCTGCTTCCTGAGACACTCATACAATTAGCAGCCTCAAACTGAAGAGCTCAGCTGAAGCCAGAGCTGCCGTCTATGAGGCTGAGTTGCCGTTCCGACTTTAACCAAGAGCACTGAACGACAAAACAAGCAAACAAAAATCAACCCTCGTCAGAGAAAAGCAGCAGAATCCAGACTTCCTCTGAAAGCTATAATGTCCAAGGTTTCAAAGAATATCATTAAAAAGGCCATGGAAACTAAATCAGGATGTGAACAACAGCCCATAAAACTAGCCCAGAATGTGTATTTTAGAAAATGAACTGTCTTCAGAAATGGAAAATATAAAGAGAAATCAGTGCCTGATGACAATTCTCAGAAATATTCCGAATACAGCCCCAAATTACTCAAATACCAAGAACCAGGAATATCTTGACTGCAGTCAGAAATGGCAATCAACAGAAAGCAAAACCAAGATGCATTTCCTGACAAGGATTTTAAAGCAACCACCATAAAAATGTTCCAATGAGCTATTGCAGAAACTCTTAAAGCAAATTAAGAAATAGAAAACCTCATCAAATAAATAGATAATATAAAAAGAACCAAATTAAAACTTCAGAAGAGAAAAAATACAATAATAAAATAAACTTCAATAGATGAATTTAGTAAAAAAACGGAGATGACAGAAGGGAGTATCAGTGAACTTAAAGACTGATTAGTATAAATTATCCAATCTCAAAACAGAGAGGAAATAGCTTTTGAAAAAATTAGCAGAAATACAGGAGCAGTGGGACAATGATGACAACAACAACAAAAACCTAACATTAATATCATTAGTGGCCCAGAATAAAAATGCATAGCTGAAATATATTTGAAGAGAAAAATGGCTGAAAATCTCCTCAATTTGGCAAAAGACACAAATCTACATATTCAATAGATTCACTAAACTTCTAACAATAAACTCAAAATAATGCATGATCAGACACATCATAATTAGATGGCCAGAGAAAACTTTTAAATGTCTTGAAGTCAACCAAAGGAAAACAACAGATTGTTTACAGAGGAACAATGATTAATGGGAGTTCTCATCAGAAATAATGTCAGACAGAGAATATAACACAATAGTTTTGAAGTGCTGAAAATGACTTTCATCCAGCAAAAATATCCTTAAATAATGAAGATGAAATAAAGACATTCTAAAATGAAGGAAAATTAAGAGACATATTGCCAGTAACCAAGCTTTAAAAAAATGACTAAAGGAAGCTGTTTAGACAAGAAAGAAAATGATAATAAAAGAAAAGCTGTAACATCAGTAGTGAAGAAAGAGGAACAGAAAATGTACTTTCATGGGTAGATAAAATAGACTATTTTTCATTTGATATTTTAGAATTATGCTTCAGGGTTGAAAACAAAAATTATAATTTAGTGTGTATACTTATTAGTATGCTTAGAAGTAGTATTTAAGCAAACTGAACTATAAAATTTTCCATTTTATGATTATACACATAATTTCAGATCTAAAATAAATATGGTATTAACATTCTTATATTCTGCTTGAAATACTAAAATGCTGGTAAACAAATGTCTGTATGTGATTGTGTTAGTGTGTGTGTGTAATCTCACTACAGAACATATGAAAAATGTTTTACAAAGAGAAATATTGAAAAACACTAAAAAGAGATTGATAGTTTATATAAAGAGACAGGATATATTTGTTTACTATACAGTATTTGTCACAACTATAATTACTTAGACACAGTGGATTAATGTGTGGATAAAGATGTAAATAGAACTTTATTTACAATATAGGTGGTTGGCCAGATTTGGCCAATGGGTCACACTTGCTTATTATGTCTATGATGAATAAATCAAAATAGAATACAAAAGATTGTTTTAGAAAAAATGAGAACTGTAAATGGCAACAGAGGACCAAAAAAAAAGATAGATAAAACAGAAAACATATACTAAGTTGACAAACTGAAATATAGATGCATCAACAATTAGATTCAGCGCAAATTGTCTAAACATACTAGTTAAACAGATTGGTGAAACAGAGGAAAAAACACATGGTCCAGCTGCTGACTGGTAATTCACATAATATATAAAGACCAAAGCAGTTAAGAAAACAGATTTAACATATGAACATTCATCATAAGAAAGTGGGGAGGCTATATTGATAATAGATGAAGCTAGCTTCAGAAGAAAGATTATCATGGACATAGGATATTGCAGTAATAAAAAGTTCAATAATAATCTTAAATGTTTGCATATCAAACATAAGAGCTGCAAAAATATGAAGCTAAGATGAATACAATTGAAAGAATAAACACACACATACATAATTTAGTTGGAGACTGCGACAACTCTCGTAATTGACAAAAGCACTAGACAATAGGAAATTGTTTAAAAGACATGAAAAATATTATCACACAATGTCTATAAAACTGGCATTTATAGAACACTCAACTACAGCATGATATATGTTTTCTGCAGTTTGTAACATATGTTGCTTAAACCAAGGTGTTCATGGACTTCAATAATTGCAAGGTTTCTATCCATGATTGGGCTTCCCTGGTGGCTCAGTGGTAAAGAATCCACCTGCAATACAGGAGACCTGGCTTTAATCCCTGGGTGGAAAAGATCCCCTGGAGAAGGAAATGCCAACCCACTCAAGTATTCTTGCTTGGGAAATCCCATGGACAGAGGAGCCTGGTGGGCTACATACAGTGAATGGGGTCACAAGAGTCAGACATTACTTAGCAACTAAACCACCACCACCCATGATATGAAGTAGGACAATTTTATGCCCTGGAAATAGTTAAGCCAATTGCTCAAGGTTGGGAAAAAGGATTAAAAAGAAAAGGAAAAAGTTAAAAAGAGGAAAAAAAATAGATGAGTCAAAATGCTCTCATACATACTTAACAAAGTTCTACAAAGAAAAGGGAAACAAAAATATGATCAAGTAAACAATACAATAAAGCTTCTGGGGACAGATGTAAATTAGTGCCAGACTGAAAGTACTTTAATATAACAAGCATGTTGGATGATAAAAGATACCATGGAAGGATAAAAAGATCTTAAATGTTTCCACGAAGAAATCAGCTATTAGGATGTTGAATCCTGACTTCAATATAGGAAATCAATCAGTTCAGTTCAGTTCAGTCACTCAGTCATGTCCGACTCTTTGTGACCCCATGAATCGCAGCACGCCAGGCCTCCCTGTCCATCACCACCTCCAGGAGTTCGCTCAGACTCAAGTCCATCGAGTCAGTGATGCCATCCAGCCATCGCATCCTTGGTCGTACCCTTCTCCTCCTGCCCTCAATCCCTCCCAGCATCAGAGTCTTTTCCAATGAGTCAACTCTTCACATGAGGTGGCCAAAGTATTGGAGTTTCAGCTTTAGCATCATTCCTTCCAAAGAAATCCCAGGGCTAATCTCCTTCAGAATGGATTGGTTGGATCTCCTTGCAGTTCAAGGGACTCTCAAGAGTCTTCTCCATAGAGAATGCCTAATTGTGAAGCATCACTACGAACAAAGCTAGTGGAGGTGATGGAATTCCAGCTGAACTACTTCAAATCCTAAAAGATGATGCTGTGAAACTGCTGCACTCAATATGCCAGCAAATTTGGAAAACTCAGCAGTGGCCACAGGACTGGAAATGATCAGTTTTCATTCCAATCCCAAATAAAAGTAATGCCAAAGAATGCTCAAATTACCACACAATTGCACTCATCTCATATGCTAGCAAAGTAAATGCTCAAACTTCTCCAAGCCAGGCTTCAACAGTACATGAAAAGTGAACTTCCAGATGTTCAACCTGGATTTAGAAAAAGCAGAGGAACCAGAGACCAAATTGCCAACATCCGTTGAATCATCAAAAAAGCAACAGAGTTTCAGAAAAACATCTACTTCTACTTTATTAACTATGCCAAAGATTTTGACTGTGTGAATCACAATAAACTGTGGAAAACACTTCAAGTAATGGGAATACCAGACCACCTGACCTGCCTCCTGAGAAATCTGTATGCAGATTAAGAAGCAACAGAACTGGAAACGGAACAACAGACTAGTTCCAAACTGGGGAAGGAATATGTCAAGGCTGTATATTATTACCCTGCTTATTTAACTTATATGCAGAGTATGTCATGAGAAATGCTGGACTGGATGAATCACAAGATGAAATCAAGATTGCTGGGAGAAATATCAATAACCTCAGATATGCAGATGACACCACCCTTATGGCAAAAAGTGGAGAACTAAAGAGGGTCCCTTGGACTGCAAGGAGATCCAACCAGTCCATTCTGAAGGAGATCAACCCTGNTCATGAGAAATGCTGGACTGGATGAATCACAAGATGAAATCAAGATTGCTGGGAGAAATATCAATAACCTCAGATATGCAGATGACACCACCCTTATGGCAAAAAGTGGAGAACTAAAGAGCCTCTTGATGAAAGTGCAAGAGGAGAGTGAAAAAGTTGGCTTAAAGCTCAACATTCAGAAAACGAAGATCATGGCATCTTGTCCCATTACTTAACGGCAAATAGAAGGGGAAACAATGGAAACAGTGACAGACTTTATTTTGGGGGGCTCCAAAATCATTGCAGATGGTGACTACAGCCATGAAACTAAAAGACACTTGTTCATTGGAAGAAAAGTTATGACCAACCTAGACAGCTTATTAAAAAGCAGAGACATTACTTTGCTAACAAAGGTCCATCTAGTCAAGGCTATGGTTTTTTTCAGTAGTCATATATGGATGTGAGAGTTGGACTATACAGAAAGATGAGTGCATAAGAATTGATGCTTTTGAGCTGTGGTGTTGGGGAAGACTCTTGAGAGTCCCTTGGACAGCTAGGAGATTGAACCAGTCCATCCTAAAGCAGATCAGTCCTGAATATTCATTGGAAGAACTGATGCTGAAGCTGAAACTCCAATACTTTGGCCTCCTCATGCAAAGAGTTGACTAATTTGAAAATACCCCAATGCTGGGAAAGATTGAAAGCAGAAGGAGAAGGGGATGACAGAGGATGAGATGGTTGGATGGCATCACTGACTCAATGGACACAAGTCTGAGTAAACTCTGGGAGTTGGTGTTGGATAGGGAGATCTGGCATGCTGCAATCCATCTGGGAAAGATTGAAAGCAGAAGGAGAAGGGGATGACAGAGGATGAGATGGTTGGATGGCATCACTGACTCAATGGACACAAGTCTGAGTAAACTCTGGGAGTTGGTGTTGGATAGGGAGATCTGGCATGCTGCAATCCATGGGGTTGCAAAGAATAGGACACAACTGCATGACTGAACTGAACTGCATTGAAATTTGAATACTCAAGAAATTTATTGGCATATTACTCAGAAATATAGAGCAAAAGAATGAACAAACTATTTCTACACATATAAACATGACTAACTATCAAAGATGTAGTTTTGAGCAAATGTGTTGTAAACACACACATTGGGAACACATACTCTATTATTTATATAAAGCTCAAAGAAAGATCAAATTAACCAGTGAGTAAGTGTCAAGATAGGGGGAGGGAGGATTTATGAGTCTTCTGATGCTGGAGGAAGTACAAGCTGGAATCAAGATTGTCGGGAGAAGCATCAATAACCTGATATGCAGATGACATCACCCTTATGGCAGAAAATGAAGAGGAACTAAAAAAAAAGCCTCTTGATGAAAGTGAAAGAGGAGAGTGAAAAAGTTGGCTTAAAGCTCAACATTCAGAAAACTAAGATCATGGCATCTGGTCCCATCACTTCATGGGAAANGCAAGGCTGTCTCTTATACACATCTAGATGTGTATAAGAGACAGGTGAAGAGGAGCTAAAGAGCCTCTTGATGAAAGTGAAAGAGGAGAGTGAAAAAGTTGGCTTAAAGCTCAACATTCAGAAAACTAAGATCATGGCATCTGGTCCCATCACTTCATGGGAAATAGATGGGGAAACAGTGGAAACAGTGTCAGACTTTATTTTTCTGGGCTCCAAAATCACTGCAGATGGTGATTGCAGCCATGAAATTAAAAGACGCTTACTCCTTGGAAGAAAAGTTACGACCGACCTAGATAGCATGTTGAAAAGCAGACCTATTACTTTGCCAACAAAGGTCCGTCTAGTCAAGGCAATGGTTTTTCCAGTTGTCATGTATGGATGTGAGAATTGGACTGTGAAGAAAGCTGAGTGCCGAAGAATTGATGCTTTTGAACTGTGGTATTGGAGAAGACTCTGGAGAGTCCCTTGGACTGCAAGGAGATCCAACCAGTCCATCCTAAAGGAGATCAGTCCTAGGTGTTCTTTGGAAGGACTGATACTGAAGCTCAAACTGCAATACTTTGGCCACCTCATGCGAAGAGTTGACTCATTGGAAAAGACTTTGATGCTGGGAAGGATTGGGGGCAGGAGGAGAAGGTGACGACAGAGGATGAGATGGCTGGATGGCATCACCGACTTGATGGACATGAGTTTGAATGAACTCCAGGAATTGGTGATGGACAGGGAAGCCTGGAGTACTGTGATTCACGAGGTTGCAATGAGTCAAACATGACAGAGTGACTGAACTGAACTGAACTGTACCACCTTTTAAACAATTCTAAACATACGAGAGGGGCTAATGAGGCTCCTTTTTGGTCAGAATATTGCCAGGCAGCAATTTGAGTAATAATGAGAGATGTTGTTGTCCAAATGAAAGCTCTGACTTTGAAAGTAAAACTTATATGGATGTTTAATTGATTCAGAGCATCTAGTCCATCATCCATCAGTAAGCTAACTACCTAACTAATTTGTACAGGTGCATTAATGAGTCATTAGTGTTGTCCCATAAATGTCTCATCAACAACCAGCACAGTGCCAGAAATACATGAGGAAATCAAAATTTAAACATGAAATGAAAGAATGAATGAGTGAATATGTCTTCTTCTCTCTTTACTTACACAGAATTTTCTAATATATGTAACTCATACTGTGACTATTTTGATTTTAATTTGACCATCAGCTGAGAGTGAGGAAATTAATGATATTCTGATGATCTTAAAGGCTTTAACTGATTTCTTTGTTCTTATTCAGAAAATCCATAATATCTATGTATTGAAAATAAAGATATTCAGTATTGAAATTATCTTTTAAGGGTCTTTTGAAACAAATAAGGAACATTTTTATAACTAAAATATTTTTAATTAAAAATTTTGATGTGAACTATTTTTTAAAAATCTTGTTAAATTTGTTACAAAATTGCTTCTGTTTTGTTTCAGTCATTTGGCCATGAGGCATGTGAGATCTTAACTCCCCAACCAGAGATCAAACCCACACCACCACCACCACCCCAACATTGGAAGGCGAAGTCTTAACCACTGGACCACCAAGGAAGTCCCTTAAAATATCATTAAAGGCCGAAGTTAATAAGCTATTGGATGGTGGAAGGTGCCAAGGATGATAAATGAGAAGCACGTGAACTGCAATTGTCAGCAGCACACGAGAGCCCAAAGGAAGAACTGACCCTGCACAGATGCATTTCCAGAGTGGCGGCCACCTCATCATGGTCTTAAATATTCAAATGAATGACCATACTGAAGACAACTTAATGTGCATTTTCTTATACCCCAAATTAATAGAGAACAAAAAGTCATGTTAATCAAGTAAAATTTTAACTTTAGCTTCTTCTGAAAGTGAAAAACATTAGTTTGCCTACAATGATTAAGCAGTTTATTTCCTCACAGTGCCATGAGGTGTAACAAGATAAATGAGCTGGTGCATTGAAGAAAGCAGCATCTTTGCTCATAAATGTCACTGAAAGTAGGTTTTTATGAACTTGAAATATAAAATAATCCCTAATACAGGAGACATTAAAACAGGGAAGCTAATGCAGAGAGGTGGTAATGATTAATCAAAGATAATTTTCTCCGGGTCATCACAAAATATACACTGCAAGATTTTGCTCTGAAATGGAATAATGTTGGACCTGAGATGAAAGTCCCTTTTACCAAGGACTGAGGAATTCAGAATGGAAAACCCAGAGAAAAACATTCAGAACTTGCTATGGCAGGAAAGGAGAGGCCACTTTTTGATTCTCCAGATCAGTTGAATTAAAACCTCCAGTGAGAATTTAATATAAGACAGTCTATTACATAATTTTGGACTTGTTTGTACACCACTGCTTTATTTCCTTCCATTCATAATCTCTTAGTTTGGAATCCTATTAGTAAATTATTTTGAATATTCATGTATATAATATTTGAAATGTGTGTGTGCACACGCTCAGCCGCTTCCAACTCTTTGCAACCCCATGGACAGCACCCTGCCAGGATCCTCTGTCCATGGGATTCTCCAGGCAAGAATACTGGAGTGGATTGTCATTTCCTACCCCAGGAGATCTTCCAGACACAAGGACTGAACCTGTGTCTCTTGTGTCTCTAGCATTGGTAGGCGGAATCTTTACCAGTGTACCACCTACGAAGCCTCTAACATGTGAAATACACGCATTTAAAAGATGGCATGGTGATAAGCAGGGAGGAAGGTAGTAATATCACTAAATTTTTGTGATAAAATGGGTTCTTTGAGTACCCTGACATAATCTACTGCTTCCTTCTAAAATAGGATTATGATTTCTTGCCTTATCACATTAGCAAACTTGTTTGTATAAAACAAAATATTTCATGAAGGATGATCAAAATCACTCTGTGGCTCTCAAGAAGTTTCTACTGACACCCAATTCTTCCCTTAAATGTTTTGCATTTCTTCAAAAAAGCAGAGCCTCATTATAAACTATATGGTCATTTGCTTTAAATATTATATTTTGCCTTGCAAATTATGTGATATGATATTTTTTTCAATACTGCTTCCTTTTCAATGTTCAATGCAGAGTTTTTTTGTTTGTTTTTTTATACTTTTTTTTTTTGAAGTTTAATGGATAAGAAAGCTGTGGTACATATACACAATGGAGTATTACTCAGCCATTAAAAAAATATATTTGAATCAGTTCTAATGAGGTGGATGAAACTGGAGCCGATTATACCGAGTGAAGTATGCCAGAAAGAAAAACACCAATACAGTATACTAACACACAATGCAGAGTTTTATCTGTATCATAGCTTAGGTTTGAGAAATAAAAAAAAGATACAATTCTGGGGATAGTAATGCAGACATCTCACTAAATGCTCTAGCACACAGAAAAAGTCTGGCTATCTTGCTATACTCAATAAAGCCCTGCTTCCCAAGTGGATTTATACATTCAATACTATCCCATTCAGAACCCCAGCAAGTTATTTTTCAAGTGTCTACAAATGGATTCTAAAGTTTATGTGAGAGGCAAAAGAACCAGAATAGCCAACATATTATTGAAACAAAAGAACAAAGTCAAGAACTGGCACCACCCACCTTTAAGACTTAAAAAAAAACTTACAGAAACGCAGCAGGAATCGAGACGGTGTGAGGTTGACAAAAGAACAGACAAAGAGTTCAGTGGAGTGGAGCACAGAGTCCAGAAGTAGACCCACATATCAGAAATATACTCAACTGATCTGTGACAAAAGAGAGTCTCTTCAACTAATGGTTTTGGAATAACCAGACACCAATATGAAAGAGAGAGAACCTAGAACAGACGTTAATATCCTTTACAAAATTAATTCCAAATGGATAATAGACATAATTAAAACAAAAAGACTATAAAACAGAAGATTGTTGGAGAAAACCTAGTTGGATCTGGGTATGATACATTTTAAAATATAAACACCACCAAAAAATGATCCATAAAAGAAAATAAATGATTGATAAGTTTGACTTCATTAAAATTTAAAACTTCTGCTCCATGAAAGAATGTCAAGAAAACAAGAGGACAAGCTATAGACTGGGAGAAAACATTTATGAAAAGCACATCTGATAATGGCTGGTTTTCCAAAATATAAGCAAGGTGAAAAGACAGCCTTCAGAATGGGAGAAAATAATAGCAAATGAAGCAACCGACAAACAACTAATCTCAAAAATATACAAGCAACTCCTACAGCTCAATTCCAGAAAAATAAACGACCCAATCAAAAAATGGGCCAAAGAACTAAATAGTAATTTCCCTAAAGAAGACATACAGATGGCTAACAAACACATGAAAAGATGCTCAACATCACTCATTTCGTCCATGGGATTTTCCAGGCAAGAGTACTGGAGTGGGGTGCCATTGCCTTCTCCACATGGGTATAGTTTATTCTGGCCCTGGATATATAAATATTAAATAGTCAAGATCTATATATTTAGAATCTTGTACTTTAGAAAGGTAAGATGAAATATTAGGCAACTACCACTAATACAAGAGATAACATTGAGTTTCCATCAAAAGGGCAACTCAAATAGTAACAGAAATTACTTCAAAATAAAAACCAGTTGCTTCTAAATTGATATATTTGTTTGGCATCCCTCACAGACATTAGTCAAATGTTTCCTACCTAAATAATTGAATGCATTTATATTCAAAATAAAACAGTATTAATTTGTCCATCTAAATAGGGAACTATCCTGGAATATGTACTGTTGTGCACTGTTGGTTTTGTTTTTGTTTTTCCTTTTAATTTGGATACAACCTGGTATGTGTGATCTTAGTTTTTGACCAGGGATGGAACCCTTGCCCTTTGAAGTGGTAGTACAAAGTCTTAACCACTAGACCACCAGGTAAGTCCCATATCCTGGAATATCTAATAATGATATATTCTAATCTAAACTACAAATATTATGTATCAGTTTACAAACTCAGAGAAATAGGTGTAACCACTGTCAGTTTAGGACAAATATAGCTTCTTTGCTCATTTGCTACAGTATAACAACCTCAAAATTAATTTAGGTTTCTTTTTATTTTATCAGGGTTAGCACATACTATGTAAGGACTGAAATTAAAGAGAGATTGTAATAGAGGAGACTTTATTATTATTTGCTTGGCATTGAAGAAATTTGCAAACCTATCTCCAGTGCACTCCAAGTTTATCTGCAAATTCTAGACTTTTCTTTATTTTAAATACTGTATTGAAAAATAATTGCTAACATTTGTTGAAGGCTTACATGAAGAGCTCTCTTCTAGGTTTTTCTGATTGTCTGTCTTATTTAATTCTGAGGATCATCACATGAGGCATTTTTCATAGACAAGAACTCTGAGTCATAAGAAGGTTAAGCAGCCTCTGTAAACCAGAGGCTGGCTAAATTTCACAGTCTGAGATATTTCTTCCCTGGTAGATGAGCCACAAGATAAGTAGTTGTGGAGGAGCTACAAGTCTAAATTCTTAACCAACAGTAAGCTGTTGTGCACGTGAAACTACTTTGCAGTCAAATCAGCATATTTCACAGTCACTTCTTTTTTGCTTTCTCTGCAGAATCCACACATGGGTCTGCTTAATGTTAAGGTATGCATGGAAACCTGGTTGAATTGCATCTGAAGTAGTACTTTTTCTCCTGCTCAGTGTTACTGCTGCTGAAGGAAGAAATAACTCTCTGTGGACTATAATGCACAATTTTTAATACTGTATTATACTTGTATGCTTCAGAGTTCTTAAGAAATTGACAGTGTTCATCTGATCTTTGCCTTGGTACTAGGATAGTGTGTGCTGCTGCTGCTGCTGCTGCTGCTAAGTCGCTTCAGTCATGTCTGACTCTGTGCGACCCCATAGACGGCAGCCTACCAGGCTCCACCGTCCCTGGGATTCTCCAGGCAAGAACACTGGAGTGGGTTGCCATTTCCTTCTCCAGTGCATTAAAGTGAAAAATGAAAGTAAAGTCCCTCAGTCGTGCCCAACTCCTAGCGACCCCATGGACTGCAGCCTACGAGGCTCCTTCATCCATGGGATTTTCCAGGCAAGAGTACCGGAGTGGGTTGCCATTGCCTTCTCCGAGGATAGTGTGTGCAGTAGACTCTAATACAACGGAACTAGTAACAGAATGAAACTTGAAGTAAAATATTCCCAAACAACCATTCCTCCATAATTGAGCCATATAATATATTGTATATCAGTCTAATTTAAAGCAAAAGTGCAAGTATCAAATATGTTATTTTTAGAACAACCTTAAGATAAAGGTAGCATGTGACCATATTCAATATTTCTTAGGAATTTGATTGATAGAAAAATGGCTTCATTTGTAGAAATGTTTATGTTTTTATTTATTAAAATTGGATGCCCAGTAATTTCATATTAGTGCTCAATACTGTTCTGAGGTTGGGAAAAGTACCAAATCATTGTTTGGAATCTTAATTGAGTATCTGGATACTAAAAAAGTTTCAAATGTGTGAGAGCACAATAATGGACATTCCTCTAAATCCATTTTATATTTTATTTATTTATTTTGAGGAATAAGTGGTCAATTTTATTGGGTCAGACTGAAAAACTGTGGGTCTTGAGGACCTCTGTGAATTTGTCAGTTTTTTTCTCTATATTCTTTTCAGCCTGCTTCCATAGCCTCATAAGCTGCTTTTTCTGATGATGGATCGTGGCCTTCTCCTTTCTCTTCTCCTCCAGGGTGACTATTACCACCTGGTACTTCCAACCAATCTCATGAGCTGGGCGGCATAGGTAGGCAAACTTCTGTGTAGGCTTTAGACACAAAACCTTGAGGGCAGCAGCAACCACCATTTGCTTTTTTTTGTCATAGGGTGGTGGGATCCCAGCAAGCATCTTGAGGTGGTCCAGGGCATCCTGCCCTTGCTTGGTCTTGTGGAGCAGCATGTCCCCCATGGCTGGGACTCAGAAGTGGTAGGGGCCACGAGAGGTGTTTATTGTATATCAGTCTAATTTAAAGCAAAAGTGCAAGTATCAAATATGTTATTTTTAGAACAACCTTAAGATAAAGGTAGCATGTGACCATATTCAATATTTCTTAGGAATTTGATTGATAGAAAAATGGCTTCATTTGTAGAAATGTTTATGTTTTTATTTATTAAAATTGGATGCCCAGTAATTTCATATTAGTGCTCAATACTGTTCTGAGGTTGGGAAAAGTACCAAATCATTGTTTGGAATCTTAATTGAGTATCTGGATACTAAAAAAGTTTCAAATGTGTGAGAGCACAATAATGGACATTCCTCTAAATCCATTTTATATTTTATTTATTTATTTTGAGGAATAAGTGGTCAATTTTATTGGGGTCAGACTGAAAAACTGTGGGTCTTGAGGACCTCTGTGAATTTGTCAGTTTTTTTCTCTATATTCTTTTCAGCCTGCTTCCATAGCCTCATAAGCTGCTTTTTCTGATGATGGATCGTGGCCTTCTCCTTTCTCTTCTCCTCCAGGGTGACTATTACCACCTGGTACTTCCAACCAATCTCATGAGCTGGGCGGCATAGGTAGGCAAACTTCTGTGTAGGCTTTAGACACAAAACCTTGAGGGCAGCAGCAACCACCATTTGCTTTTTTTTGTCATAGGGTGGTGGGATCCCAGCAAGCATCTTGAGGTGGTCCAGGGCATCCTGGCCTTGCTTGGTCTTGTGGAGCAGCATGTCCCCCATGGCTGGGACTCAGAAGTGGTAGGGGCCACGAGAGGTGTTAGTGTTCATTACTTGTGGAGGAAGGCCAGATACTTCAACTTATTTCTGTAGAAACTGCCAAAATGTTGATTGCCCTCACAGCGCACCAACACAGCCTTCTCACTGACCTTGAAGAACCATGAGGGCCGCCGGGTGGCTCAGGAGGCGATCTCAGCCATCTAGCGCCAGGACCTGCCCTGCTGCTGTCTTTAGCAGTTGCCTAGGTGGAAACCATTTTTTTAAGTGATTGAAAATATTCTAAAATTTGGGTATGATAAGTTTAAGAATGTGTTCTGCATGTGACTATCTCCAGCACAAAAATTGAAATTGTGTGGGTCCAAATAATTAACTAATATTTAAACTTCATGTATTCCTTTCTGTTTTAAAATGCCACACCTAAACTTTATCCAAAGCCAAAAAAGAGAGTAGTCAAATGAACTGAGAGGAATTATCTGCTAATTTAACTGTTTACACATATAATTTCATGTGTGGAAAAGCTGTTTCTGAAAATGTATAGCTATCTTTATCTTTTTTTTTTCATTCGTTAGTTACTCATAACTAGCTGAGACATTCATGAGAATTTCACTTTAGCAGTTATGTTTGTGAGGAAATATATTCACCAGGAAAAATGTTATGTTGTTAAAAAACAACTATTGATAGAGTAGTGAAGTCTCTTCAGCCGTATCTGACTCTGTGTGGCCCTATGGACTGTTGTCCTCCAGGCTCCTCTGTCCATGGGATCTCTAGGCAGGAACACTGAAGTGGGTTGTTATGCCCTCCTCCAGGAGATCTTCCCCGACCCAGGCATCGAACCCACATCTCTTATGTCTCCTGCATTGGCAGGAGGGTTATTTACGACTAGCACCACCTGGGAAAGCCCATCCATAGAGCAGATAGGAAGTCAAGTAAGTTGTCAGGTACTGAACAAATTCCCAATCAAACCTGACAGTCTCTAACTCCCTGAACTTGGGTAAAGAAGAAAGGGATTATAAACCCTGAGTAGATACTAAGATCAAGCACACAGGAATATGCATTATATGATTGAATTCTATATGCTAGACAGTCCCTGTCTCCTCTTAGAAACCTCTCATGCACAATAATATATTCTATTGTGTCTCTCCTCTTACATCATTGCGGTCTCAGATATTTGCCCAGTTTATTAGCATGAAAACTGGGATTCAGTCACTTAATTTATCTTATTGCCTTTTCTGTTTAGTCTTGGCTCTGCATTAGCTCTTGCTACCACTAGTTTATTTAACAGGGGAACATGGACTAATCATCAGCATAAGTGACTGCCTTACATAGCCAGGAGATAAAAAGGTTTTAATCAATACTGATTGTTAATTATTTGCAATTGTCATTTAGCCAGAGTAATTCATTGGGCTTTCAATCCCCCTCTTCTAAATAGGCATGTGTTAGTATAAGTATACTTAGAAACACATACTAGAACTAACATTATCTATGATAAATATACCTTTCCAGTTTTCAACAAATATTTTTGGGAAGGGAGCATTGATAAAAAAGGATGAGTTAATCATACTTGTTATTGATCTGTGCAAGTCCCCCATCTGGTCTGATCAGTTTCCATCCCTCTCCTCACATCTCTCTCTTCTTCTATTGACAGTGATTCTAAAATTATAAATGTATATTTGTTAAAATTGTGTGAATATATTTTAAATTTACATTAACAACATTTAAAAGAAAGTTTTTTGCTGATTAATATGGTATTAAGATCTATCCTTGATGCTGCTTTGTCAAACTCTAGTACACTTCTCCCTGCAACATTTTTGTTTAAGAACAGCTACTCAGTTCAATTCAGTTCAGCGCAGTCATGTCTGACTCTTTGCGACCCCATGAACCGCAGCACACTAGCCCTCCCTGTCCATCATCAACTCCCGGAGTCCACCCAAACCCATGTCCATTGTGTTGGTGATACTATCCAACCATCTCACCCTCTGTCGTCCCCTTCTCCTTCTGCCCTCAACCTTGCCCAGCATCAGGGCCTTTTCAAATGAGTCAAATATTCACATCAGGTGGCCAAAATATTGGAGTTTCAGCTTCAACATCAACCCTTCCAATGAACACACAGGACTGATTTCTTTTAGGATGGACTGGTTGGATCTCCGTGCAGCCCAAAGGACTCTTGGGAGTCTTCTCCAACACCACAGTTCAAAGCATCAATTCTTCTCTGCTCAGCTTTCTTTATAGTCCAACTCTCACATCCCTACATGACCACTTGAAAAACCATAGACTTGACTAGATGGACCTTTGTTGGCAAAGTAATGTCTCTGCTTTTTAATATGCTGCCTAGGTTGGTCTTAACTTTCCTTCCAAGGAGTAAGCATCTTTTAATTTCATGGCTGCAATCACCATCTGCAGTGATTTTGGAGCCCCCAAAAATAAAGTCAGCCACTGTTGCCATTGTTGCCACTGTTTCCCCATCTATTTCCCATAAAGTGATGGGACCAGATGCCATGATCTTCGTTTTCTGAATGTTGAGCTTTAAGCCAACTTTTTCACTCTCTTTTTTCACTTTCATCAAGAGGCTTTTTAGTTCTTCTTCACTTTCTGCCATAAGGGTGGTGTCATCTGCATATCTGAGGTTATTGATATTTCTCCTGGCAATCTTGATTCCAGCTTGTGCTTCCTCCAGCTCAGCATTTCTCATGACGTACTCTGCATAGAAGTTAAATAAGCAGGGTGACAATATACAGCCTAAATGTACTACTTTTCCTACTGGGAACCAGTCTGTTTTTCCATGCCCAGTTCTAACTGTTGCTTCCTGACCTGCATACAGGTTTCTCAAGAGGCAGGTCAAGTGGTCTGGTATTCCATCTCTTTCAGAATTTTCCACAGTTTATTGTGATCCACACAGTCAAAGGCTTTGGAATAGTCAATAAAGCAGAAGCATATGTTTTTTCTGGAACTGTCTTGCTTTTTCGATGATCCATCAGATGTTGGCAATTTGATCTCTGGTTCCTCTGCCTTTTCTAAAACCAGCTTGAACATCTGGAAGTTTACAGTTCATATATTGCTGAACCCTGGCTTGGAGAATTTTAAGCATCACTTCACTAGTGTGTGAGATGAATGCAATTGTGTGGTAGTTTGAGCATTCTTTGGCATTGCCTTTCTTTGGAATTGGAATGAAAACTGAACTTTCCCAGTCCTGTGGCCTGAGTTTTCCAAACTTGCTGGCATATTGAGTGTAGCACTTTCACAGTGTCATGTTTCAGAATTTGAAATAGCTCAACTGGGATTCCATCACCTCCAACTAGCTTTGTTTGTAGTGATGCTTCCTAAGGCCCACTTGACTTCACATTCCAGGGTGTCTGGCTAGGTGAGTGATCACACTATTGTGATTATCTTGGTTGTGAAGTCTTTTTTTGTACAGTTCTTCTGTGTATTCTTGCCACCTCTTCTTAATATCTTCTGCTTCTGTTAGGCCCCTACCATTTCTGTTCTTTATTGAGCCCATCTTTGCATGAAATGTTCCCTTGGTATCTCTAATTTTCTTGAAAATATCTCTAGTCTTTCCCATTCTGTTGTTTTCCTCTATTTCTTTGCATTGATTGCTGAGGAAGGCTTCCTTATCTCTCCTTGCTATTTTTTGAAATTCTGCATTCAAATGGGTATATCTTTCCTTTTCTCTTTGCTTTTTGCTTCCCTTCTTTTCACAGTTATTTGTAAGGCCTTCTTAGACAGCCACTTTGCTTTTTTGCATTTCATTTCCATGGGGATGGTCTTGATTCCTGTCTCCTGTACAATGTCATGAACTTCCGTCCATAGTTTATCAGACACTCTGTCTATCAGATCTAGTCCCTGAAATCTATTTCTCACTTCCAGTGTATAGTCATAAGGCTCAAGTGGTTTTTAACTCTCTTATACATGTTTTAACATCTATGTGCTAGATATCCAACTTTGGAGAAATTCTTATTTAAAGTTTTGGAGTACTGGAAACTGTTAAGCCTTCGTAATATTTTGATTCCCAGGTTGCTCAGTAGTAAAGAATCTGCCTGCAATGCAAGAGACAGGAATTCAATCCCTGAGTTGGGAAAATCCCCTGGAGAAGGAAATGGCAACCCACTCCAGTATTCTTGCCCGGGAAATCTCATGGACAGAGGAGCCTGAGGGCTACAGTCCGTGGGGTAGCAAAAGAGTTGGACACAACTTAGTGACTAAACAACAACACTATTTTGATTCAGTCAAGATTGAGAACTAACAGTAGACTACAATTATATATAAATCCTTGTATCTTAATCCATACTTTTTTATGTTACAGTGCCTCAACAATCCAATTGAACCAGCTTTCTTTAATATTATTAGCATCCACTAAATGCTTATTTTCTAAACATTAGACTTGGTCATACTTTCTACCCAACCTTATATTAGTTACTCTTTTCTCACCTTGAAACTTTACTGCATTTGCTTCTTTCCTCCTCTTGCCTCCTCAGTGCCTGAGACATAGACTTGGATGCAAGCATTTTTTTTTTTTCCCCAATGTTATCTCAGAAAGAAGAATGAGGGAATAGAGAGACTGAGACTGATCAATTGAAGGAAAAAAGTAATTAAAGAATGCATCCTTGAACAGTTTATCATCATGAAAAATGGGACACTATCCTATTATTGACCCTGTATGAAACCATGTAAAATGTCCCACAGAATCTCTTCTTTAGAGGATCAGAATATGAGGCAATTATCCAATAACTCCTGTAGCTTACTGGTTATGGGTTACCTCTAGAGATGTTAGGTAAGTTTCCCTCTTCACACACTGTCAGGCTGTGCTGTGCCATTAGACAAGCAGTTGTCTGACATTGAAGAAAACATAAAAGTCTCCATTTAGTCTCTTGAGATGAGATACTGGGAGTTTTAAAATGCTGCCCCTGATAGCTGTGGTGGAACTAGATAAGCTAAGGAATGTGTTGTGAAACTCAAGAAGTATCTGCCTTCAACAGGCTTCTCTTCTTCCTATCCTACTCTTTGCTTTTTCTTTTCTTCCTGCCTAAATAAAAAATACGATCCAGGTACATGTATAGATCAAATAATGGGCAAGATCCAATTACCTGCCACTAATGGGATCATGATATAATAGGAAAGGCAGAGCAAACCATTTTAATCTGAACTGGTAGTCGAGAATATATGTAAACAGGATCACTGAGAACATTGCATCTGTGTAACCTTGGGAGAATCACAGCACCTTGAAAGGACTTGCCTCTGAGATGTAACTTCAGTAGTGCTTACAAGAAAACCTATGTCAAAAAACTAGTTATTTCATCATGCATGCATGCATTCTTTTCTTTTTATATGCCTGAAAAAAAAATTCCATTCTTGACCTTATGGCTTTATATGTTTCTGCATTGTCATTCTGTAAAATTTAACTTTTTAAAATTTATGTAATTATTTGATTAATGTTTGGCTCCCATAATAGACTAGGACCACTAGAAAAGAGGTTGTATCCGTTTTCACTTACCATTCTTGAATTTCAAGCCCTGACATAGTGCCTGACACACAGATACATAAACAAAGAAAGCAAAGTTAAAATGAAAGAACCAAGAATTCTATGCTTCAGTGTTCCTTTTACTGTAAATTTGCTGTATGACCTTCGGAAGGTCACTTGGTATTGTAGGTCTCAGGGTTCACATTTGGTCACTAGACTTAGTGATCTAAAATGGATCCTCTGACTCAATCTTCTATGACTCAAATAATGTGAAGGCAAATTCTGCATTTCAATAAATTGATGACAGCCATTTTTTACTGACGCATCTGTCTTAGAAAAGAAGTGACCATCTTATGTTTACATGGCAATAGTAAACATAGTAAACATAAGTGACCATTACTCACCTCTACATAATTTCAAATCTCTTTTGCTCCTACCCTCCACATATACTATACTTCTATACAGTAAGTCCTCTACATACAAACCTTCAAGTTGTGAACTTTCAAAGATGCTTACATGCATTCCATCAGCATCAAGTTGCACTCTGTCTCTTATTGCTAACAATCCTTAGTGCTGCCATCTCCCACCTCCTCTCTCTCCTCCAGGCATTAACTCTTTTTGCCTGCTCACTTAATGCCAGCACCTGTATGCCAGCTGGTGTACTGTGCTACTGTACTTTTCAAGGTATTGTACTGTAAGATTAAAAATATTCTCTTTATTTTTGTGTTTATTTATGTATTATTTGTGTGAAAACTATTTTCAACCTGTTATTTACTACTTTAAACAGTACACTATAGTACTTTATAGCCAATTGTGTTAGCTGGGCACCTGGGCTAACTTTTTTGGACTTAGAAACAAATCAGACTTACAAATGTGCTCTTAGAATGGTACTCATTTGTATGTGGGGGATTTAATGTATATATGCATGCTCAGTGGCTTCAGTCATATCCAATTGTTTGTTACCCTATGGCCTATAGCCTGTCAGGCTCCTCTGTCCATGAGATTGTCCAGGCAAGACTGATGAAGGGTTGCCATGCCCTCCTCCAGAGGATCTTCCTTACCTAGGGATCGAACATATGTCTCCTGCAACTTCTGCATTGCTGGCAGATCCTCTAGCACTGAGAAACTTTTATTTTTATTTTGAAGGTCAGAACAGCATGAATATGAGCACACTTCCATTAAAAAAAAAAAGTTATCAGTCCTAGAGTCCCAAGCCTCCACCAAGTGGATACCTAATCAGAATATATTTAGAGCCAGTGTATGTTTTGTTCTTTATATTTTTACAAAAACTACATTAAAAGGAAAAAAAAGATGTTGGATTGCCATGTTAAATATAAATCAGTAATGCCAAAGTTGAGATATAATGTCTGGTCAACTTCTCTTTGTTTGGCAGAGCCATGGAGCCCCAGATTCACGTCAGCATCTTCTAGGAAAGTTAGAGAAAAAACAGACTTTCTGATAAATTCACTTCCAAACATAAAGTATCAATGGGATGCTTTTAAAAGCTAAATCCTCAGCAGTAGAAATTGACAAGATACTGATCAGAAGAGCCTTCCTCATGAATTCAGGCCTCTGGCTCCTCTACTGTATATCCATTCACATACAAAAAGAGGCCACACATCCATAGTGAATGTATATTAGCATTTAGAGAAGTAAGGACATATCCATACAGGGTGTGAATTCACAACTAAAGAAGAAAGAACACTCTGACAAAAAACATCTAGTGAGCTAAACATACGGCTTCAAACTTTCTGAGTTGTCAGCACAATGTCCCGTAGTGAAAATTATGTCAGCCTTTCCCCCTAGAAATCACTCCATAAAAATTTAACTCTGTACCATTTCAAATTCATCTGAGGAAAAGAGAGATAAAGTACCCTTAAATCAAAGAGATTTATGTATTCCAATAAAGCTGCAAGATTTTGTTTTGATAGGAATAATGCAAGAACCAACAAATTAAATGCTCTTGAGGAATGATTATGACTATAGGAGTTATTTTGTTTTTATCAGGATTGAATAGCTGTAACTTGTCTCTTACAGTTGTACAGATTGCTGTGGTATTGATAAGTGGCTTATGAGAAATGGTGTTGAATTGGAGAAAAGTTTAATTTACTTTTAATTTCATAGACCTGACTTTACATCTTGAGTTGTAGTTATTTATTATTTATCAGCCATGATACAAAGTAACCTGCCACCAGGGACAGGGACATCAATAATGCCCCTTACGAAGATCACTGTCATTGGAAGGAATGGCATACATTCCACTTGGATGCCAGTGATGAGTAAATTTGAAAATTGCCTCTGACCTCTCAGGGAGTTTCAGCTTTTACACACTTATGCTTCCTGAGGGTGCTTCTCTGCACTTGGCATTCACTAAAGTGCCACAGAGGCAGAATGGACTGATCAAGTGATCTGGAGGCCAGTCAAGATAAATTAGATGCTTAATTTATATACCAGGCATTGCAGACAGACTAATTACAAAGAGACAGTTTGATAAAGTAATGTAAGACTCTGCACATATTAGGCAGAGCTTGCTTCCATGAAATTATTGCTGATATATTTGCTCTGCGCTTTGAGATTTTGTATGCACAATTGTGCAGTGAGCACTATGAAACACATTCTATAAATATATTAAAACTGTGCTATCTGCCAAACTTTTCTAATTTTATGCTGCCCACAAGAGAGGATTTTCCTTTGTTTTGTAACTTTTTTCTTACTATTCACTGAGATGGATGTGAAATAGTTAAGGAAGATGTCTAAAGATATAGTAGCTGAGGAAGATTATGAGAATCAAATCATAATAAGATAGAATCAATCACTAAAAAGTAGGGAAATAGGCCTCTTGAAAAATAATGCTAGAATTAAAGTTCTTGTCTCATGTCTTAAAATTTCAGAGACTATACTAGATTTTGGGTTCCCCACAAGGCTCAGTGATAAGTAATCGCCAGCCAATGCATAAGACACGCATTTAATCCCTGGGTCACAAAGATTCCCTAGAGAAGGAAATGGCAACCAACTCCAGTATTCTTGCGTGGGAAATTCCATGAACAAAGGAGCCTGGTGGGCTGCAGTCCATGGCTTTGCAAAGAGTCAGACATGACTTAGGGTCTAAACAACAACAACACTAGTGTTTAGAGAAACAGAGTGCAAAACAACAGTTATAGAGAAGAAGTTTTGGGAGGCTACTGGTGTTATATTGCAGAAACACAGGAATAAAGAAGACTGTATTCCAGACCTTTCTGTTTGTGTACAGTGGCTAATAGGGACAACCAATAGTTCATGTTCTTGGAAAAACTTTAAGCATTTTAATTGAAATGTAAGCTTAAATTAGTTGCCTAAGGGGAGATGAGGAATTGAGGTCACTTAACTTAAATACTTGGAAAAGGCAATGGCACCCCACTCCAGTACTCTTGCCTGGAAAATCCCATGGACAGAGAAGCCTGATAGGCTGCAGTCCTTGGGGTAGGACACGAATGAGCGACTTCACTTTCATTTTTTACTTTCATGCATTGGAGAAAGAAATGGCAACCCACTCCAGTGTTCTTGCTTGGAGAATCCCAGGGATGGGGGAGCCTGGTGGGCTGCTGTTTATGGGGTCGCACAGAGTCGGACACAACTGAAGTGACTTATCAGCAACTTAAATACTGGTGATAGCAAACACCTTTTTCCAACATCACAAGAGAAGACTCTACACATGGACATCACCAGATGGTCAACACCGATATCAGACTAATTATATTCCTTGCAGCCAAAGATGGAGAAGCTCTATACAGTCAGCAAAAACAAGACTAGGAGGTGACTGTGACTCAGATCATGAACTCCTTATTGCCAAATTCAGACTTAAATTGAAGAAAGTAGGGAAAACTACTAGACCATTCAGATTTGACCTAAATCAAATCCCTTATGATTATACAGTGGAAATGATAAACAGATATAAGGGACTAGATCTGATAGAGTGCCTGATGAACTATGGACAGAAGTTCGTGTACAGGAGACAAGGTCAAGGCCATTCCCAAGAAAAAGAAGTGCAAAAAAGCAAACTGGCTGTCTGAGAAGGCCCTGAAATAGCTGTGAAAAGAATAAAAGCAAAAGGCAAAGGAGAAAAGGAAAGATAATGCAGAGTTCCGAAGAATAACAAGAAGAGATAAGAAAGCCTTCCTCAGTGATCAGTGCAAAGAAATAGAGGAAAACAATAGAATGGGAAAGACTAGAGATCTCTTCAAGAAAATTAGAGATACCAAGGGAACATTTCATGGAAAGATGGGTTCAATAAAGAACAGAAAAGATACGGAACTAACAGAAGCAGAAGATATTAAGAAGAGGTGGCAAGAATACACAGACGAACTGTACAAAAAAGATCTTCATGACCCAGATAATCACAATGGTGTGATCACTCACCTAGAGCCAGACATCCTTGAGTGTGAAGTCAAGTGGGCCTTAGGAAGCATCACTATGAACAAAGCTAGTGGAGGTGATGGAATCCTAATTGAGCTATTTCAAATCCCAAAAGATGATGCTGTGAAAGTGCTACACTCAATATGCCAGCAAGTTTGGAAAACTCAGCAGTGGCCACAGGACTGGAAAAGATCAAATTTCATCCAGTCCCAAAGAAAGGCAATGCCAAAGAATGTTCAAGCTACCACAAATTCCACTCATCTCACACGCTAGTAAACTAATGCTCAAAATTCTCCAAGCCAGGCTTCAGCAGTATGTAAACCATGAACTTCCAGATGTTCAAGCTGATTTTAGAAAAGACAGAGGAACCAGAGATCAAATTTACAACATCCACTGGATCATAGAAAAAGCAAGAGAGTTCCAGAAAAACATCTATTTCTGCTTTATTGACTATGCCAAAGCCTTTGACTGTGTGGATCACAAAGAACTGTGGAAAATTCTGAAAGAGATGGGAATACCAGACCACCTGAACTGCCTCTTGAGAAACCTGTATGCAGGTCAGGAAGCAACAATAAGAACTGGACATGGAACAACAAACTGGTTCCAAATAGGAAAAGGAGTACGTCAAGGCCGTATATTGTCACCCTGCTTATTTAACTTATATGCAGAGTACATCATGAGAAATGCTGGGCTGGAAGAAGCACAAGCTGGAATCAAGATTGCTGAGAGAAATATCAATAACCTCAGATATGCAGATAAAACCACCCTTATGGCAGAAAGCGAAGAAAAACTACAGAGCCTCTTGATGAAAGTGAAAGAGGAGAGTGAAAAAGTTGGCTTAAAGCTCAGCATTCAGAAAACTAAGATCATGGCATCTGGTCCCATCACTTCATGGGAAATAGATGGGGAAACAGTGGAAACAGTGACAGACTTTTTTTTTTTTTTTTCCCTCCAAAATCACTGCAGATGGTGATTGCAGCCATGAAATTAAAAGACACTTACTCCTTGGAAGGAAAGTTATGACCAACCTAGATAGCATATTAAAAAGCAGAGACATTACTTAGCCAACAAAGGTCCGTCTAGTCAAGGCTGTGTTTTTTCCAGTAGTCATGTATGAATGTGTATAAAGAATGCTGAGCACCGAAGCATTGATGCTTTTGAACTGTGGTGTTGGAGAAGGCTCTTGAGAGTCCCTTGGACTGCAAGGAGATCCAACCAGTATCCTAAAGGAGATTAGTCCTGAGTATTCATTGGAAGGACTGATCTTGAAGCTGAAACTCCAATACTTTAGCCACCTGATGTGAAAAGCTGACTCATTTGAAAAGACTCTGATAATGGGAAAGATTGAGGGTGGGAGGAGAAGGGGATGACAGAGGATGAGATGGTAGGATGGCATCACTGACTCAATGGACATGAGTTTGAGTGAACTCCAGGAGTTGGTGATGGACAGGGAGGTCTGGCATGATGCAGTTCGTGGGGTCCCAAAGAGTCAGACATGACTGAGCAACTAAACTGAACAGAACTGATCTTAAATAGCGACTTTTAAAAATGCCACTCTATAATCAAGGGTGTGAGACATGGTATACTTGGGGGAGAGAAGAGTATCAGGTTGTTAAAGAGAAGTTCAAAGGTCTACACAGAGACAGAACAGAAAGAGTTTTTGTAATTACAGGTGCTTACATAATGTTTTTAAAAATTCCCTGGTATGGGATGTTACCATCAGAATCACAGTGGGTATTAGTGTTAACATTGTGCAATGAAAGAAGTCTCTTGATTTATCTCTAGAGAAGAATATTTAAAATGAACCAACAAAACATGTCCAGAAAGTCATTGTAGTCAATGCACTAGGGACAGAATTTCTCACTTAGATACCCACTGCCTATAGCCAAAAGGAAAGTAAGCCTACATGAAGTTACTCAGATTGTCCCATAAGTTTTACTGGACGTGTTGTGGCTACTTCAGGTGAATGGTACCTGACATCTAGTATCTAACTCATTGTATACATTTGCTCCTTAGGTTTTTTTTTTTTTT
>SJYT01038479.1:0-37681 GCA_006410635.1 Cephalophus harveyi | reverse complement strand
AATGCTAATAAATATGTATATATAATATATATGTACACATATATATACCTGTGTATGTGTATATATATATAATTATATGTGTACATATATATATCTTTATAGTTCATAAAGTGCTTTTGATTATCTCATTTAATATTTATAATAATTCAATGGGGAAGGGGAATGATCCCCAATTTTAAGATAAAGAAGCTAATTATAGGAGAGGTCAAGTAATTTTCCTAGCATTCTATAATTAAGTAATAGAAATTGGATGTAATCTGTTAACACTTTATGTTGTTTCTGATTAAACTACATTTATTTTAAGACTTTTGTTTGTTTATATGTTTGTCAAATAAACTACGTAGTCAGAAAAACCTAGCTCAGTGCATGTATATTTCCACAAGTAAACTTTAAGATAAATAATCTGCCGTTTTCTGTGTCAGCCTTAGACACACTGCACTTTTGGCTGGTGAGCTAATGCATAGTAAATCCATGTGGTATGCAGAATTGGAGGTCCTATGGAAATACTTGGTTTCTTTTTAGCTAATATGTAATGAGTTTAGATTGTCTGACTAATGAAGCATAGAATGCACTATTTCTCTCTAAATTGTGCTATTTCAACACTCAGCCTGGAACTTTATCAGAAATGCAAATTTAGACACAGAACTGTCTATGCATCTGCTTGGTTGCATAGCCTCTGTGAATGTTTTTTTTCATTCTTTCTTTTGGCACACCTGAAGATTTGAGAACCAAAAAAAAAAAAAAAAAAATGGTCACGATCACATATTAATAAATGATGGACTGGGACTCAAATTTATTTCTTCTTGGTTTCTTAATCATCACTCCTCTCCCATGTAGTGATCTCATTGATTATCATCTCCTTACAGAGAAGAGGGAACTTTCTTCATCTCTGATGCCTCAGTGCCAGGTGTACAGTCAGGGCCTAATAAATAGGTGTTGACTTGTCTGTATGGATGGACTTTTGTTTCTAGCATCATATACCAGTATATTACTATATTTCCTGGGGCCAAAGCTTTTGAACTAGATGAGTTTGTGATGGTTGTCATGTCATGCTACACTAGATGGACTTTAAAAGCCTGTTTATAGCAGACTAATCCAGTGAGTGATCGTTCTATGCTTAAAACTGTCTCACTGAACTCACAGCATCTGATGCAGCCTATTCCATTTTCTGGTGTGCCTGCACCCACATGCACACACACATGCCTAAAGGGTGTTGTTTTAAGTATTATGAATTGAAATCTGTCCCTTAAAATTTAACTTCTTTTTCCTAAATCTTATGTTGGAAGAAACATGCAGTTTAATCATTACAATATATCTCTCTCTCTTATATTGAAGTATTTTCAAGTTGTAATCATTTAAATACAGGGCCATAGAGGTACTTTTTTTTTTTTTTTCTAAAAATATCTTCCTTTTTACCCTCATGAGCACAAGTAACATCAAGACCAAGGACTAATCTACTGTACACTGTCTCCCATGAAATTTAAATTTAAATGGAAAAAAAAAAAGATTAACTAAAGACATGATGAATAATGAAATAATGTATTATATAATTGCTAATAAAAATTGGTAAATATTTAAAGGTACAATTACCTATGATTTTTCTCAGCCAAAAGAATATTACAATGGATTTTCTGTACTTACGAATTTATTACAACACTATTCATTATAGAACTTATCTTTTAAAATTTAAAAGATTTTCTCTATAAATATATTCTATTGTATATTAAGTTCAAATATTTATTATTTATTATATATCTCTATATATGTATATATAATTGATGTATGCCAGTGACTCAGCAGTAAAGAATCTGCCTGCAGTGAGGAGACACGGGTTCGATTCCTGGTTTGGAAAGATTCCCTCGAGGAGGGCACAACAACTCACTCCAGTATTCTTGCCTGGAGCTGTGTTTGAAAGTGAAAGCGAAAGTCACTCAGTCCTGTCTGACTCTTTGGTGACCCATGGACTGTATAGTCCCAGGCCACGATACTGGACTGGGTAGCCTTTCCCTTCTCCAGGGAATCTTCCCAACCTAGGAATTGAACCAAGTTCTTCCTCACTGCAGGCAGATTCTTCACCAGCTGAGCCATAAGGGAAGCCCAAGAATACTGGAGTGGGTAGCCCATCCCTCTCCAGTGGAACTTGCTAATTTTAGCAGACATTTGGTCCTGTCCAAAAAGATCCATAGAGACATATGTTCCACACCAAAAGGTCCTTGGTTGTTTGTCCTGTCCAAAACTACTTGGCATGGACCACATGTGCTTGTGTACTTTTTGAATAGGGCCCAATTTCAACTACCTTTTGGTGTGAACTGAATTTTTTACTGATCAGGTGTCTTATGGACCAAATGTCTATCAATATTTTGGGCATGACCAAATGTCCTTCAAAGTAAAGCCATATCAAACTTATTGGTCATCCCTTGAATGAAGCAAGCCAAGTATACCTTATTTAGTTTTGACTTTTCTTTTCTTAGTTTTTTTTTTTTTTTTACTTAGAGCCATTGTAAACTAAAAATTTCATGCATCAGCTCTGATACCTACCAGTTTATTTTCTAATTTACTAGTTGGTATGAATCTGTTGAGAACATTTTAACACTTTTGAGATCTTTGAGCATATGCTCTGTAAAATTGTAATATTATTACCTCTCTGATTAATTCTGTGTTATTTTCACACAGAATATTTTCTCTAGTCTAAATGCAAGTATATTATGAATTAAAATTATTAACTATTATTATTAGGATTAATAATTTTCATCATAACTTGAGTAATGGATGAGTCTGATTCTCTACTGGAAACAAAAAGATGGAAGAAGAGGTTTTATAAATTACTTTTTTTTTTTTAGTACATTTCATTTGTGAGATCAGTACTATTGTTTCTACTTTCAAATAAGTGAACACAGAGAGGACAGCAAATTTTATTAAGGCTATATAGATTGTATATAAATGACACTGCCAAAATTTGAATTTGAACTTAATTGTATTAAAATCCATCCTATCAATCATTACTCTGTACTTCCGCTCTCAAATCTCTCTGGAAGTGAGGCCAAGAGTCTCACATTGCCCTGCACAGGCTTATCCTCTCTTATGTGGGCTCCACACATCATATTTCTTTCTTCTTCCACAGCCTATTCCCAAGCAAATAGGGAAGCATTCTCCCATGCTCCATCTGGAGACTCAAACTCACTCTACATTTTTGTTCTCTCTTTTTCACTCATTTTTATATTATCTGTCCCAGGTTTACCACTATGGCTCATATACATGAGCTGTTGAGAAACATACAGTTAGGATAAACATATTCTTCAGATATATTTTTATTATCTGTTGATCTTCAAATTACCTATTTTAAATAAATTCTGACGATATTTTAAATCATGACCTGAAACTTGTGAGAACAGCTCCCCGGTTCTGAACGACTGAAAGGAAAAAAAAAAACAGCACCCTATTTCTCTCTCTGTTGCTTTATTTCTATCTCTGCATGCCCCTATATCTATATTTTGCCATCAAACTCATAGAGTTCAAAAGCAACACTGGCTCCCAGTGAATGTTCCCATAGCAATATTAGCAAAGTTTCATTGCTGCTGGCTCAGTGCTTATTTGAATGGGCCAGCAGGACCATTTTCTCTTGTGTTTCAGGTTTCAGTGCACAGCAGAGAACAACTAAGGCTGCATGGGCACTTATCTGAGTGCCTCTTCACAGAGGTTACCTAAGGAAACAAGAAATTGGAAACTAGATACAGGTCCCTTTTACAGCTTCAAAGGAAGACCTTTATGCTTATTGGAAGAATTTTTATTTTTAACTGCCGAGGACAAGACTCTGGCAGTATCAAATTAAAAAAGGAAAATTAAATGCTGTCACCAGTCAGGACTTTCTAAGGTGGCACCACATCAGAACATTGTCAGTGCCAGTTCTGTGCCAGGGGAAGAATTACCAGAACACAACACTAAATGTTTCCTGGAGAACCACTGAGGTTGTTAAGGGAGGCAGGCAGGCAGACCTGTATGTATATCTGGGTTTTGCCTTTTAGTGCTGTTTTAGGTTGGGCTCTGCTGAAAGCAGACACTGAGGTAGGATTTGAGAAAAGGAGATTCCAGGAAGTACCAGTAGGGGAGTGAGCGAAAGACACTGGGAAGCATAAGGATTCAACTAAAAATGCATTATACAATAGATTAGAGTTATGTGCAGATGTAACTCATTTCATTTTCATGGGGAAACCAAGAGACAGTGAGGATCATGCTTTACTGTTCTCCACCAGAAGGGCAAAGAAGCTAGATTTATGCTTCCAATGTCCATCTGTTATTGTCTGAGTCATATTCCTGAGAGTATTAACTCCCTGGCACTTCTGGTCTAACCAATGAACAGATGAGCAGAAGCTCAAAGGTGGGGAGTTGCATTGGGATCCCATAAGCATCTACTGGAACCATGTCGTGTAAATTATGGGTGAGGTTCCCACAGTGCCTGCTCTACTAGGTTGGTGACATAACTTCTCTCACCTTCATCTGTTAAAAAAAGGGCACAATCGTCAGAATTTCACAGTATTTTGAAAGGTGAGTTGGCATTGCATGAGTAAGATGCTTAACACAGTATCTAATGTAAAAGCACACAAACAGAAAAACATGCCTATGTTTCACTTTTAAAAGATAGTCCCATGGTGGATTCATGTCAATGTATGGCAAAACCAATATGGTATTGTAAAGTAAAGTAAAAATTAAAAAAAATAAAAAATAAAAAAATAAAAGATAGTTGACAAAAGATATGTTTAAATCTCTTTAGGAAACTCTAAAATAGTTTAAAGGCAGTCAGTTCCCTGAACCACATGATTAAAGTTTATGCAAAATAATATTTGAAGTGCTTTTATCTAGGGAAAGAAGTGCTCTATTTGCAGGTGGGTTTAGGTATAGGGGTGAGTTATGAGTCCACTTACTAAGTAGTAAATGTGTATTAACTCTTGGGAAAGAAAAGGTCAAGTAGAAGGAGGGAGGAAGTGAATTAATTACAAAGCATCTTGCTAAGTAATTGTAAGAACTTAAGAAAAGGCTAAAGGAATTATTATGCTGCCAGACGCTGAATGTAGCCATGTCTGTGTGGATCAAGTAGGCCAATTTACTTAACCAAGGGAAGAAATAAAGGATACAAAAAAAGAAGAGAGAGCCAGAAACAATGACATCATTAGCTGTCTCTTGGTGCATTTATCTAGCAGAATTATTTGTTCCTTGTAGAGATGCTCTCTGTAGGCGCCTATGTGTGTACTGCTTATGTTTAAGTTATCAACAATATGTTAAAAAGAACTCTTGCTTGGATTCCATGGCTGTGTACCTTTCATGTATAGCAAAACAACAAAATACATATTATAAAAGCAAACCCCAATGCAAAATAAAATAACTTTAAGTGGGCTAGAGTATTTTGTTTGATATAACTAGGTAAATTAAATATTCTTCTAGCACTATTTCCCAGCTACTGTCCATGGTATAGCAAAGAGTTGGACCTCACTGAGTGAGTAACACACACACACAGGACTATTTCAAACTCAAATTTTTATGTGAGGCTCATCTGAGGTTTGAAATTTGGTAGCATAGTTTTCCATGTGAAACATACAAAAAGATGCAGAGACCTGAGTTCAAATTAATGGCTGCGTCCTTTAATACACATTAGACAGTAACATAACCTCTGTAAGCCTCTTTTCCAGGGTTACGTGGTACGAGTCATAAATATTACCCTGGATGAAAGATGCCTTTGCCATTCCACTTGAGCGCAATCGAGCTCTTCCTGGTGCTTATAGCATCATAACTCAGAGATAATTCATTTGATCAATGCACGTGTAGGATTTTTCATAGTTCAACGCATGACATATGACATAGTTTTCACACATGGGCTATACTCAACAAATTACTATGTGGTACAAATTTATATATTTATAAATTATATACTACCAGCTATATCATGTATATAGTCATTTATTTACAATATTTATCAATAAAACATCATATATAGGACTCTGTTCAGGGACCACAGAAAAAATGCAGTTAAGATGTAGCCATAGTCCAAAAGTTGATTTTTTTATTAAGAAATATGTTTATAAAATGAACTATATAATGAATTATAACAGGAAGAATACTGTTGGAAATATTTGAAGGAAAAATATAATCATATTTAAAAAGAGATTATTACGTGAGTACATTTTTATTTAACACAGGGCAAGCAGTTAGTACAGTGTATGGAATATGGCAGAGACTAATTAAGTGTTTACCTTTACTGAAAGTGAAAGTGAAGTCGCTCAGTCTGTCTGACTCTTTGCGACCCCGTGGACTGTAGCCTACCAGGCTCCTCCATCCATGGGATTCTCCAGGCAAGAGTACTGGAATGGGTTGCCATTTCCTTCTCCAGGGGATCTTCCCAATCCAGGGATCGAACCCAGGTCTCCCGCACTGGAGGCAGACGCTTTAACCTCTGAGCCACCAGGGAAGCCCTAATTATTACTATTTACTAAATTTTGGATTAAGTGCTTTAACAACACCACTTAATCCTATAAGTACTATGAAGGAAGGCTGTTGTCATCTCCACTTTATGGATGAGTATACTTGGTTTAAGATATTACTATAACTTGTCTAATTTTAGACAGATAATATATAGCTTCAGAGGGTGAGATGGCTGGATGGCATGACTAATGCAATGAACATGAACTTGGGCAAACTTTTGGAGATGGTGATGGACAGGGAGGCTTGGTGTGCTGTAATTCAGGGGAGTCACAAAGAAACAGACATGAATAACTGGGCGACTAACCAACAACAACGATATATAGTTGAGACAAGTTTTCTTTTATGTGATCCCATTTCAAGCTTCTAACCATATTGCTCTTTGAAAAAGTAAGCAAAGCAAGGAGTAAAGCCAGAATAATGTTTTTGCTGGAAATTCAGACTTGGACAAATAAAATACACGGGGGTGAAAAAAGGGTTAATAATCTTATAACTGTGTCTGAAAAACAGTAGATGGGGCTCATAATCCATTTAGAAGGTCTTTAAATGTTTGGGTGGTTGATAATGTAATCAAAGTTACATTGATAGTTAAGTTTTATGCATTATTTAAGAAAGTTAGAAAAAAATAACCCCTCTTTTTAAAATGACTTATTAGCTTCCCCTATGTAAGACTGAAATACATACTTAAGGTACATACATACTTATGAAATACATACATAAGCCAAATATCTCTCCCCGTTGTTTTTTTTTTTTTTTAATCAACTCAAGAATCTGAATAATTTAAGTTCCTGCAATCAAGGGAGGACTCAGGATCTGACAAGCAGTGTCTGAATTCTAAGCAATCTCCTGTGAAAGTTCAGAAAAGCAGATTGGCTGATTCCAGTTAGGTAGAACTAGAAAGATAATCATTGAAGATGAGTTTTACCTTGAGGCTATGACAGAATGCACAAACTACCATTCTTCTATAATGAGTGCTTCATTGAAAGTAGATTTAACATACCTTTGCTCAGTACCTTATATTTTACTTCCTTCAAATCTCTTTATTCTATTGGTGGCCATCCACTCAGTTACCTGTTCCAGAAATAAGATATTGAACATATTCAGCAGTAAAAATATTCAGACTATAGAAAACACATAATCAGTGACTAAAGATGGGTTAATGGGACCTCTTGAATCTTGAATGGGAATTTGCCTTATCTACAGCAATTAACATGTTTGAAAACTAGAATTAATAAATAATCATAGAAAGTTCAGCTTCAATCACCATTACAAATGTTTGTATTTATTTTTGGTAGAACAATTGACATCTAATTAGCATGTTAAGAGCTGCTTGTGTTTAGATATTAATCAGACATCTTTTAAAAATCTTAGAGTTGTTTATTTAGGTAAGCTTGGTATAAGCATAATTGTAATTAAATTATACACTTCAGGACTAACCTCTCATGTAACTGCTGGAGCCATAACCATAAACATCTTGTTTATTCATTTATTCATTCATTTAATAAAATTGTGTATCAGAAACCAATTATTTCTTAAAATACAGGAAAATTATTCCAGCCCCTCTGGAAGGATATTTGTCCGTATCTTTATTATTTCAGAATTTGAAAAGAAAAAGTTTGGGGGGAGAGGATTTGTAAGCAAAACTGGCCATGACTATAAAGCTTCTTCAAACTTTTAATACCCCTATAATACTTTGATCATAGTTTATTAGCTTTTAATACAATGCATTGTAATACTTTAAATAAGTTGACTCTTTCCAATACACTGTGAAATTTCAATCAATTATATTGAAATCTATTCCGGTTTGTATCCCCAATTTATAACATGATACCTAGAAAATAATAGGCATCCATAAAATCTATTAAAAAGAATGAATTACCTACTGGTATGATCTATTGTTAAGAATGTGTATTTTAAGTCTCTTGGAAAATCCAAACTTTAGCATTAGACAGACCTGGAATGAGAAACATGGCACAGCTCTGCTCTAACACACAGGGGACCTTTATGCAACATCAGACCCTCATCCCTGAAACAGAAATTACAGAATGGTGGTAAGTATAGGCTGGAAAGGGCATGGCAACCCACTCCAGTGTTCATGTCTGGAGAATCCCATAGACAGAGAAGCCTGGTAGTCTTCAGTCCATAGGGTCGCACAGGGTTGGACACGACTGAAGTGACTTATCATGCAGTGAGTATAGAATAGTAGTATAGCATGAGGCAAATATAAAGACAAATATCTGGCATGAAGTGAGTACTTGGGAGGTGGAATATTCTATTATGTGGTTTTTGTTCTTTCTTTTTAATGTAGATACAAGATAAACTTTGAAAACGGGATTGCATTTACAGAAAATCCACAGAAGTCCCAAGAGTTGTCTCCACGCAATAGCATTTATCCAAAATCTGGAAGGAAATGTTAAGGAGGAGTTATTCTTAAGTTCCTTTGGAATCTTGCAGTTACGTGGCTTTGGAGAGCAGTTTCACTGACTCTGCAGAAGCTTTTTGGCTCTGTTTGCACGTGGGTTAGAGAAGTTATTTGAATTTCAGTAGCTGTGTCCTATTCCTTGTGTCTCAGGGGTATAGTTGTGTTTTCTCTGACTCAGAACCAGTGTTTGGAAGGAGGTAAAAATAGTCTGGAAGGCAATAATTTTTCTATCAAATGGAAGAAAGTGGGGCTGAGCCAACTCCTGAACTAAAGTCAGAAAGCAAGCAAGTGCAATATTTCTCTTGTTGCTTAGACTGGGGAAATGGCCTCTACTGTGGCTAAAAAGAGAAACAGTAATCTAAGAGTTAATATTCCTATGAGGCTTTACTCCAACGCAGCATAACACAGACACCACCTTTGATAACATGTTGATAGAAGGATCAGTCTGCCTGCTTAGATTACCACCAGTGACTGGGACCTCATTGTCTCATTTTCCAGTGCCTTTTCTATCCTTGGTTTGGTTGGTTGGTTGTCTGTTTTGTTTCTGTTTTCAACAGCTACTTCTAATATTGTCTTCCAATAATGCCTGCCTCCTAATGTTCATACCTTTATGTGATCCTTTCCCCTTAAGTCTAGGCTAGAGCTTATGACTTGCTCTTAAAGAAGAGAACACCACAAAAACAAGGGGATATGACTTCTAAGACTAGGTTATAAAAAGAATTTGGCTTCTATCTTGCTCAGCCTCCCTTGCTTTCTTACTTGCTCATCCTATTGGTAGCCAATTGCCACACTGTGAGCTGTTCTATGGAAGAGCAGACATGGCAAGGAAATGGGAGATATATTCAGCCAACAGCCAGAGAAAAACTGAAGCTCTCATTCCAGAAACCCAAAAGGAACTAGTTTGCTCAACAAAAATATTTTAAACTAAAAAAAAAAAAAATTAACAAGTCAAAATTTGTGACTGTAAGAGAATAGGGCTTAGAGAAAAACTGAGAGCATTTAATTTTATTTTAGGGGAAAAATATATCTAATCAATAATATAGGTTTCCAACACTTAAAACACTAGAAAAAAAAAGTGAATCCAAAGCAAATAGAAGAAAAGAGTTAATAAGTATAAAATCAAAAATCAATGAAATGAAATTGAAAATAGAATTAATGACAGCAAGACTTGATTATTTTTTAAAAAAGAATTTTATAAACATCTATCAGACTGATATAAAAGAGAGAAGAAATAAATTATAAATATTAGGCATGATTCTAAATTGTTTTTGAAGTATACCTAAGAGTGAGACTGCTAGATTATGGTGGTTCTACTTTTCATTTTTTAGGAACTTCCACACTGTTTTCCATGGCAACAGCACCATTTTGCATTCACATTAACAATGTATAGGGTTTTCAATTTCTCTCTATCCTCCCCAACATTTGCTATTTTATTTTTCAATAATAGACATTCTAACTGTTATGAGGTCATATTTCATGGTTTTGATTTGTTTTTGTCTGATGATCAGTGATTTTTGAGCACCTTTTAATATACTTGCCTTTTGTATGTCTTTGGAGAAATATCTATTCAAGCACTTTGCCAATTTTTTTTTTAATTGGGTTATTTGCATGTGCACGTGTGCACATGTTTGTGTGTTTGTGTATATGTGTATGTTTGCTTTGAATTGTGAAAATCCCTTAAATATTTTGGAAATTAACTATTGTCAATATTTGGTTTGCAAATATTTGTTTTCCCTCATTTTGTACGTTGCTTTCTCACTCTGTTGATTGTTTCCATTGCTGTTCAGAAGCTTTTAAAATTGATGTAGCCCCACTTGTCACGGGCTTCCAGGTGGCACAGTAGTAAAGAATCTGCCTGACAGGGCAGGAGAAAGAAGAGTTGCGGGTTCAATCCCTGGGTCGTAAAGATCCTCTGGAGTAGGAAATGGCAATCTGGTCCAGTATTCTTGCTTGGAAAATTCCATGGACAGAGGATCCTAGCAGGCTGCAGTCCATGGGGTCGCAAAGAGTCAGACATCACTGAGTGACTGAGCACAAACACAGTCATACTTTTCTGGTTTTGTTTCCTATACTTTTGGTGTCATATTCATGAAATCATTGTCAAGATCAATGCCATGAATCTCATATTTCTCTTTTAGACATTATAATTTTTAGACTTTAAGTCTGTAATCAGTATTGAGCTAACTTTTATCATGGAATTAAGGACTCAGTTTCATCCTTTTATATGTGAATATCTAGTTCTCCAAACATCAAATGTTGCAGAGGCTATTCTTTCCCTACAGTAGGTTATTCTTGGTACCCTTGCCAAAGGTCACTGTGCATGGTTCTGGCTTTTATATTCTGTTCTATTGGTCTATATTTCTGTTTTTAGGCTAGTATCATACAGTTTTATTTAACATATATATATTTATATATATATATGTCATATTTATATGTGAAATCAGGAAGTGTGATGTTTCAGCTTTGTTCTTTCTCAAGATCACTTTTAGCTATTCTGGGTCTTCTGTTGTTCAATATCAATTTTAGAATTATATTCTATTGCTGTAAAAATTACTATTGGGATTTGGATGGGAATTTAAATCAAGATCTTAAAGTGTTATCTGCAGTGCCACATGTATTTCGGCTTTATTCACACTATACATGATGTGGAAGCAACCTAGATGCCTATTAACCGATGAATAGATAACGAATATGTGGCGTGCATGTGTGTGTGTGTGTGTGTGTGTGATATGTGTATGTGTGTGTATGTGTGTGTGTACCCACATACCCACACCCACACATAAGGGAATGCTATTCAGCCTTAAAAAAAAGGATATTCTGCCATTTGTGATGGCATGGATGACCTGAAAGATAATATATTTAGCAAAATAAGTTAGTCATAGAAGGACAAGTAGTCCATGATTTCCATTACATGAGGTGTATAAAGCAGTCAAACTTGGAATGCTATTCAGCCTTAAAAAAAAGGATATTCTGCCATTTGTGATGGCATGGATGACCTGAAAGATAATATATTTAGCAAAATAAGTTAGTCATAGAAGGACAAGTAGTCCATGATTTCCATTACATGAGGTGTATAAAGCAGTCAAACTTATATAAGCAGAAAATAGGATGGGGGTTCCCAGGGCATGGAGGAAGAAGAAAACGGGAAGTTGTCATTCATTGCATGTAAAACTTCAGCTATGCAAAGTGAATCAATTCTAGAGATCTACTGTACAACAATGTGCCTATAGTAATACGGTGCCATGCACGTAAAAACTTAAGAGGGTAGATTTCACTTTGAGTGTTCTTACCACAAAACAAAATAAAAACAAAATCACCAAAGGGACACAAGGAATATTTTGGAGATGTTGGATATATTTATCACCTTGGTTGTAGGATGGAATTAATATGAGTGTATGAATACATTTGAACATATCAAAATTATATATATGCAATTTCTTGTACATCAATTACACCTCAGGAAAACTGTAAATATATTAAAAATGAAAAAGAGGATATCAGGATGGACCCCATAGACATTATAGAATTTTAGAAGAATACACAAACAATCTACACACAGACTTAATAATTTGCATGTGATAGGCCATTTCCTGAAATACCACAAACTATTTAATTTGACTAGATCTATAATCATTTTAAAACTTGGAGTAATATTTAAAATGTCTGTTCCGTTTTGAGAGGTTTTGTAGAGGCATTTGAAATGGTTCCCTTTGTCCATTACCTGGTGTCCAGACTGAAAGCTAGCTAGTGGTCTATCCAGTAGGGCAGTTTTTTAAAATCTAATGAATGCTTTATAGATTAAGGCCATGCAAGAACAGTTCATGGGTGATGCCAGGAGTTCATAAACAATTATATGCTATTCCTTGTCCTAATCCTTTCCACTTCACAATATCCTCTATGCTTTATGGTTCCCAAGGGTTCTCTTTTGTGTCCTTCAGTCTTATTTTGCCGTATCCTTCCTACAAATTCACCTGCATTTAGGAACAACTGGCAAGAGTTAAGAGGTAGGTAAGAAATATATATCAGGGGGTTCATCCCACCTCTTGAAATCTGGAGTTCCTCTTCTGGAGAGCTTTAGGTACCTGTGGACTGTCTTGGGCACAAAAATAAATAAATAAATAAAATAAAAATTATAGAAAACAGAAGATTTCTTCCATTCTCTATGATTGCTAGGAGATGCCTTTCTGATCTTCACATGAGATCTGGAGGGCTTTCTTTTCATCCTTCTCTGCCTTGTCTAAGGCTCACTTTCTGATTTGGGACTGCTTTGACCACAGGCTGAGAGACATCAGAGAGGGGAAGAAAAAAGATACTCTCATTGTTTGCTTTTAATTCTTCTCTTCTTCCCCAATCTGCTTGCTTCTTTTTAGATTTTAGAGTCTTCAAATAAATTCTATTTTTGTCCAGGTTTTACGTCTATATTCAGTAGAGGAAAGAAAAATATTTTTTCCCTAAAATTTGAATAATCTCAAAATCAAATATTTTCTAATATTGTTTTATATTCTGTTTCCATTAAAATAGGAAAAAAGTACTTCTAGCATATCACTACCCCACAATATGTTGACATTTCTTCAAACATATTTAGTTTTTATTTTTTTATTTTTAAATATAAATTTATTTATTTTAATTGGAGGTTAATTACTTTACAATATTTTATTAGTTTTTCAGAATTGAAAGAGACATATTTAGTTTTTAAAAGAATATTCTACTTCTAAATAAAATGTATGCTATAAATCCGGTATGTACTAGGATGGCACAACTTAAACGTAGTATAAATATTCTCGCAATATGAAAGTGCATCATATTGTCTGATAAATACCACAATAGGTTTCACCCACTATTTCCTTGTAGGAAATGTAGAAGTAAAACTGGAAAAAATATGTCACTAAACCTTTGATGAATGTTTGTTATTTTGAGATTTATAATAGAGGATTCTTGATTCAGAAGAGGCCTGGCTCACCCACTGAACTGCAGTGTCAGTTTGGATTGTGGCACCAAGCTTTAATTCAACAATAACATTCACCAGATGGGGGATAAAAAAGAAAAGTCATCAAAATCAATATGAGCCTATTTTTATAGAAAACTGTACTTCATAAATAGCACTCCCTTAATCTTACAAATTCAGAAATCAGAAGTTTCTTCATTCTAGAGTTTGTCAAATCTTTTCTTGTCAAATATCCTACATTTTCTTTTCTCCTCCTTCCACAAATTTAAAATTCAATTTGTTAAACGTTTGTGAAGATCAGTACAACTATTTAAGGATAGTAGACCAAAACTCATGCTTTAAAAGTCCAGTACATCAAGAGATAAGACATATTTCTATATCCTTTCTTCGGTCACATATGAACCATTAGGTATAAAATTATATCTAGGCATAAAATTACAACCATTAAGTATAAAATAACACTTGGTGAATGGTGCTTACTCTATACCAGACCCTGATTTATAGCCTTAATCTCTAAAACAAATATTTTCCATCCAAGATAATGATTAAAATCAAGAAGTGTTCAACATTATATGATAAAATCAGATAAGTTGTTTTGCTTAATTTAGTTTGGTTTGTTGGGGACATTCCCTGCAGTGGTAATGATATATATAAAGAAAATGAAATGAGTACATGCACATACATACACACATACATACAGTGTCAAAAATACTAGTATTGATCAATGGTAGTTAAATGGTAGGCAGAAAGAGAACTAATCATGAAGGACCCTTTTTAGAGTTTTCACTACACTACTGGGATTAATTTTATCATTTTAAGTATGTGTGTGTGTGTGTGTATGAGGTGAAATATGTTTACCTTCTTATTTTAGAAAGTGGAAAGCATTAATTGGATGGGAAGATGCAACAGATAGCCTGATCAGTTAGTAGGTTATGACACTAGTCCAGAAAAAAGGAAATCATATAGAATGACAAAGATCATGAGTAAAATTTCAAAGAATTCATGCTATTTAAATTAATTCTTCAGGTTTTCTATAATTTATTTTTGTTTTGCTCTATATTTTATTTATTTTAAAAAAATGCATAGTAAAACTTTAGATTATGGGTTATAAAAGCTATGAAGTTTTTCCTACATTTATATGCATTTGGGGATTTTTTAAAAGCAGATTTTTATATAAAAATATCAGAAAAGCTATACTGGAGCAAGTGACTTTAACCCACTAAATTTCTGTTACTGCATTTCTCCAGAAAGGATAATAATATCTACCCATCTGGACCCCAGGAATGATGTCAGGGTTGTTTAGCTGGGATTAGAAGTTATATTTTTCTGGAATCTGCTTATCAGAGCAGAAAATGGTAAAAGAAAAATAAGGTAAATATGAGTCTTAGAGACTTTCATGACTAATCCATGGAAATCAAGATGAGGACAATGTCCAAAATGGCAGAAGTGGGAAAAGTAAATGAAACTAGATGCAAGTGGTTCAGTTAAGTGGAGTAGAAACAGGGGCAACAACAAAATAGTCATTCCCCTGGAAACTGTTCTTATTGCTTGTTTCTGTTCTTAGAGTGGCAAGATACAAGGCTTGCCCATGATTTTTATCAGTAGGGCATTAGGGACCTGTATATTTTGGGTTAGTTTAAAGGCATAGATATTTGGGGAATATCATTCATTCTTCCTCATATCATTATGAAGAAAATGGTTATGAAGTTGATACAGCAAAGACAAGTTAATGTTGACTATTGATGTAATCATTGCTACTTTGATTATGTTAAGACAGAAGAAACTGTTTTGTAACTCTGAAAACCTTTAAGCAACCAAAGTGTTATTAGAATAAACAAATCCAACATATGCATTTAACTTTATTCATACCCACCTCTGGGATGTTTACCAGAGATTTTGTTGCATTCAGCTGATCATTTTTAAAAGAATTTTTTCAACTTTTAACTCATGTATTGTTTATTTGGCAAGACGTACACAATTTTATTAGATTCATTAGTTTTTCTGAAAAGTGTGGCTGGGGGAAATAGGCTGCAACAGCTATATCATAGAATTTGGTTCTGATTTCAGTTTTCTCAGAAATCTTTTTTAAGACCTCAGGTGTCAAACTTGCAGAAAGGAGGCCCTCAGTTAATATAAAAGTGTGATTTTGCTTTCCTTCCATCTTGTAGGGGCTAGGAATACAAGTGAAAAGACACTTCAAAACTATTGTGATAAATCTGCCCTGTCCACTTAGTTTGCTAACGAAAATTTGACAGATAATCTCTGCTTTTTAAAAAGTGTTCTGTAGTTTGACCTTTATCATTTTTAATGAAGAGTTGTCATGATTTTGATCCCAAAGTTAATTAGTAGCAAAGAATATGTTTGAACATAGGTTTTCTGTCCTTATATTGTTGCCTTCCTCCACCCTCCTACCAATTAACTTATTTCAATGGAAAATACTCTGTCACTGATCATTAAAAACTAAGCCTATGTAATCATTTCCCAGGAAACAGTTGTTATCTCTTTGTACTTCTGCTGCTCTGATGTCAGAAGGCAACAAGTCCAACAGTCTCATGGTAGATAGACCATGACCAGATGACCCGCCCTCTCTGTAGCAAATCAGTGTTTTTGTCTAGAACTTGGGACCTTGAGTTAGGAATATGAAGCATGGAGACCATGGAGACAGTTTAGAATTCATTTTGAAGTGATGGCAGCCGCTTTCATTTCTTGAGGTAAGGAGTAGGTGCAGAAATAGTGGTGAACTCTACAGTGGCTGTAGACCAACCTCTTTGGTTCTCTTGCTTCCCTTGTTTTACAGTTGCTCAGTTGTGTCCAACTCTTTGCGACCCCATGGATTGTAGAATGCCAGGCTTCTCCCAGAGTTTGCTCAAACTCGAGTCCATTGAGTCAGTAATGCCATCCAGCCATCTCATCCTCTGTCATCCCCTTCTCCTCCTGCCTTCAGTCTTTCACAGCATCACGATCTTTTCTAATGAGTTGGCTCTTGGCATCAGGTGGCCAAAGTATTGCAGCTTTAGCATCAGTCCTTGCTTCCATAGAAACAAGCTAATATCCTTCTACTAAACTTACTTTCCTCTTGAGTTAACTGTCTTTTGTTGTCCACAAACAAAAACTTGATACAAATATTTAAGCTCTTGAGACAAAATAGCAGTATATGCTGCCAATAACTTTCACTTAGGATGACACATATTTTCAGTACTTTGTTGGCACAGATATGATTAAGATATCATCCTTATCATCAACTCCCAGAATACTGTCTTGATACAAAAGTTTTGAGATTTATACACACACACTCTAGCTGAGATTAGAATGCCCATTATTAATTGATTTTAACACTGTATTGGCCAAAATTTTAGTGTACATGGTGCAATAGCACAAGGCATAAAAGAAGCAGATTCCCAGAGAGCATTGTTTACTTAAAAACTTAAAAAAGAAAATGTCACTTTCATAAAAAGTATTATGGTGTAGAGATTTATTCTCAGTTACTCAAAATACCCAATAACATTACTATTTGATGGCAGACACCAGAGATTTTAATTATAGTACTTTAAAAAAACTATTAACATCATCAACAGAATTGTAAACATAAAACTTTTCTGTAACTTTGTTCTCCCATAGCAAAAATAAGTAGAACTTTCTTCAATGTTATTAAAACCATTAACTTACAGGTATTTTAATCTCATACTGTGTGTCTAAGTAAAAAAGTAATGTATATTTGAACAAAAATCACTTCAAATAGATAATCTTTTAGGAACTAACTATAACCCAGTTAGCATTTATTAGAACACTCTTTATTATGCAAGCCCTAAACGGGCCACGGGAGGAAACTGACCATTGTATGCAGCAAGTTGTTACTTCTGCTCAGGATTGAAATCTCAACTGAATGATAGAAAGACCCAGAGAAAATTCAAAATCCAGGACAAAGGTAAGAGCACCTGCTAGGACATGACATAGAACAGATTCTAGTATGAGGTCTAAGCTGACCCACTTCTATATATTGCACACTTGTGTATTATTTTGCTGTTAACACCTAAACTTCCAGGTATTCATTTCCTCAATAGAAACCTGGGAATAAAATTGCAATTTCTAATTCATATACTATATGAGGATTAAATTAGCTATTGAGCATCGCATGTTTAACCAAATGCTTAACACATAGTAGATGCTTAGCAACTGTTGGCAGTTATCAGTATTAGCATTACTATTATGTTTCATCTATCACTATTCTTTATTTTTCTTCCTCTGGTATTTATTACAAGAAAACGACCAAACTTTAGAGAAGCTAAAATATAGTGAATATCTAAGTAAAGAGATGAACTATAATTATATTTAAATATACCTGTTTGTAGCAATGAAAAATGTCATAACTGAATAGGAATTATTCAGTTCTCCAGTGTACAGAAATGAGTTCATGTGAGATAAATTTCTAGAACAGTCAATAGTTAACACAATCTGGATTAATGCCTATATTAATGAGATTGTTTTTACCAGAGGATATTAGTCCTGACTGAAAACTATATGGATAGTAGCAACCAAGAATAACCCTTTTGGATCAGATATTATAGTGCTCTTGCAAATATTTTCTCTCAGCTCACACAGCCTCCAGGAATGAATTAAAATGCAGTATTTTTAAAGAGAAAGTATTGCTGACATGCTAATTGGTATTAAGTAACATAGAGTCAGGGAGAACTCCAATCTTCTCTTTTAGTAAAAATGAAATAAAAAAAGGAAAACCCAGAAAGAGGCGGGCCAGGCATATTGGCTTCAACATTTATTACATAAGATAACTCAAGTGATGAGGGGAAATTGGCTACTTACTGAAATATTTCTGGGAAGACTTTAAATAAACAGGTAATGGTGGTCCCAGCTAGGCGGTCAAAGATACTTGATAGATAATTGACTCTAAAAGGCAGATACAATAAATCTCTAGTAGGCAGAAGGATGGCAGACTCATCACAAATTCTTGTTTTTGTTTTTTTTGATGATTGCATTTTGAAGACTTTAAATAAACAGGTAATGGTGGTCCCAGCTAGGCGGTCAAAGATACTTGATAGATAATTGACTCTAAAAGGCAGATACAATAAATCTCTAGTAGGCAGAAGGATGGCAGACTCATCACAAATTCTTGTTTTTGTTTTTTTTGATGATTGCATTTGTTTTAGTCCATCCAAAATACTTCTCTGTCCTCTTCTTTCTCACTGAATAGATCTTTGATGAAGCCCAACCCACTTGTCAGCAGAACTAAATACAAGGAGAAGAACTCTTAATATGTTGCTTAGAGTGCAGTAGACTCTTGGCCCTTTTGCTAAGGTCAAGGGTAATGTGGAGGCTTCCTTAGTGGCTCAGTGGTAAAGAATCTGTCTGCCAATGCAGGAGATACAAGAGACACAGGTTTTATTCCTGGATCGGGAAGATCCCCTGGAAAAGGAAATGGCAACCTCTTCTAATACTCTTGTCTGATCATTTCTGTGGACAGAAGAGCCTCGCAGGCTACAGTCTATGAGGTCACAGAGTTGAACATGACTAAACACACACACACACATACACACACACACACCCAGGTACTAAGGGCAAGGCTGAGTCCTCTCTAGTCCTGGCCAGGTGCAAGGATACCTACTGAAGGCCTAGGATCTCCTCAATCAACCTCCACCAAAATCTAGGAAGTTTCCTAAAAGAGAAGATCAACATCTCTTACCTCAGGTTTTCCATACATAGCGATACCAGCAAGCAGGATTCATGAGTCCAAAGACACTCACAAATAATTGGAATATCTGTGTTGGCTACAAGTCCTGCAGAGAACCAGAAGGTAAGGAGATTGTTTAATGCCCATTTTCCACTTAGGATTTAATTTTCTTCCTGCACAGACTCATCCAAGGCTTCAGTGTATTACTCCTCTTTTGTGTTAGCAATAATGCCAAAACTATCTCTTCTCTATTTCCCAATTTATCATGCTTCAATCCAAAAAATTTTTGTTTCTTTGTATAGTATCTATAAAGCAGAATATATTCCATGCATAGCTATATAACAAAGCTCTTAGAATGTGCATTTCCCAGAAACCAAATAATTTATCTCTTAAAATTTACCTGTAGAACAGTACCACCAATCATGCCCTGTTTATAAGTTTTCCACTTTCTTATTAAAAAAATAATAAACTTCATTTCTCTGTATCCTTCTCTATTCTTCAGCATGTCATTCATTAGGTTTAAGGGTATTACAAACATAATTCTTTATATTTTTATATCAAACCTATGTACATGTTGTTACAAATCCTTAGGATAGTTGTACACACACACACACACACACACACACACACACACACACACACACACACATATACACACTCATCCCTGGGGACATTAGCAGAGAGGAGAATGGGATAAGAAGTGATCGATAGCTATAAAGGTGAAAAGTCCCCTGTAAGTCTAAAATTATTTTGTTCATTTTTGTAAATGAGGAAACTGAGAATAAGTGAAGTTAAATAAATAAGTCTTCCAAGGTCTAGCTGTAACTAAAAGACAGTACTGGGATTTGAACTTCTATTATTCTGATTCTAAAATCTGTACTATTCCCCCTGCATTCTCATGTATATTTACAGTTGTGCATCTGCTTGAAGGGGCTAGAATCTAACATTAATTCAGTCAATAGAAAATCAGGAAATAATGTCTCGTTTTTAATTGAGAAATATATCTTTTATATTTTAAACTAGTTATAGGTAATTTCATAGCATTTTTTTTTCCACCTGTGAATTAAGGATCCAGGCTGATTTCAAATCCAATGATCTATAATCTAATTTATAATCGGGAAAAATGAATTGCTAGTCAATTTCAAATTAGTTCTTCAATACTAGTTAAATAAATCCCTTCATTTTTCTAAGACAGAATAATAACTAGAATTGCAGATGGCCTATGTTCCCTTATTAATATGAGGGACATAATCACACACTAAAAATATAGTACATCAGTGAATCTCCTTGGGAAATCAGAAAGAAATTGAACATGTCCATTGCTGTCAGTCTGACCTTCAAGATATGACAAGATGCCAAATTACTTAAGATTTCCAGAAACTGCAGAGAAATAAAGAAAGCGTTTCCAAAAAAAAAAAAAAGTCTCCTTCTATAGTTCAGAATCTGGCTTGTACAATGCTTGAAGTTTAGGCCTTATTTTGCCTACCTATGGTGATGTTAGAGAACCATACATCTATTAAAAAATCTCCAACCAAACTGGAGAGAAAGGATACAGACTGCTTGAGACACACAGTGAGTTCTGAGGAACAGAGTTCAGAAAGGAGGGAAAAGACTCAAATAATAGATAGGCTTCGTAAAAAAGGATGGACTTTGAACAAATACGTCTTCATGCTGTATCATTTATGTTCTCTGAATATTCCCCACATATGTTTTTACACATATACTTATTTTTTTTAGCCTTAGTAAACAAATTTTTTGATGGCAAAAATAACAGACTGTGATGTCTCTCTTCACATGGTCAGGTTCTGTCTTCTTCCAAAAGTCATTAACTAAGCCATAATGCAAATAGCTTACTGCCGAGGCATCTGTGTTTTTCCTAAGATACCTTGTTCTGAGGAATTACTTAGAACTGATTTATTCTAGTGAAGTATGATTTAAGTGGTAACATGTACCTCATATGTACACTCAGTTCTACTCCTGCTTTTATTTTTTAAATCTCTTCCATGGAGCTATATAAACCTATAAACATGTTTGTTATTATTATTGTTAGTATTGTTCATGGAAATACTAGCCTACTAGAGCAACAAATTATTTCAGATTTCTTATTTCCCTCCTCCTTTTATTTTTATTTTCTCATACATGATCCTGAGGTTGAATTTTACTTGTAATGAACTCTTTATCTTATTTGACATAGATTCACCAGCATGAACATAAGATTTGGATTTTATATTTTCTTAAATTATTTTATAGATACAGAAATAGGCATAAAGATAGGTAGATGGGTAGACAGATCAGTCGATCCTTTGGGCTCAGGTCCTTTCTTTGTTCCATGGCTGTAGACATCTCAGTACCTGCGTCTGTAAAACAAGAATACACATCATCATCTGATAGGGTTATCAGGAAGATTGTACAAAATAATGTGCATAAAGCACTTAACACAATTTTCTTTTTCTTTTTTGTCAGTAAGAAAATTAAGACCCAAAGAGGGAAAAGTTTTTGTTTAGATTATGAAACACTAATAAAACATTGAATGTTTCTTCCAGATCATTTCTTCGTTTTCTGTAAGAAGTTAATCTCAAATCTTTCATGAGAAGCATTTAGATAATTAGTTTAAGTAAATTTCTGTTTAATTAACGACAACGTCTCTAAATTTCCCTGTCCAAATGAGTGTACCATTGGTTTATCTTTTAAAAATATATTCGTTTCATAAGGAAACATAGATCATAATGCTAAAATATGGCATGTGAAAAACCTTCCCTGGTGGCTCAGACAGTAAAGTATCCAGATGCAATGCAGGAGACCTGGGTTTGATCCCTGAGTTGGGAAGATCTCCTAGAGAAGGGAATGGCTACCCACTCCAGTATTCTGGCCTGGAGAATTCCATGGACTGTATAGTCCATGGGGTCGCAGAGAGTTGGACACGACTGAGCAATTTGCACTTTCCACCATTTTTACTTTGTTGTTCTGTAACACCTGTTTCACTTAGCATAATTTCTTCGAGGTTTGCCTGTGTTAGAACATAGGACAAGATTCCATTCTTTTTTAAAGCGGGATAAAATTCCATTGTGTGTATATGCCATGTTTCTGTTCACTAGTCCACTGATGGACATTTGGGTTGTTTCCATCTCTTGTTTATAATAGTGCTGCCATGAACATGAGAACTGCAAATATCTCCCTGAGATCCTGATCTCAATTCTTTCAGATACTGCACGATTCTCTTTATATAAAGTATCTAAAGTAGTCAAATTCTTAGAAGAGAAAAGTAGAATGGTGGTTGCTGGGGAGTGGAGGGATGGAAAAATGGGGAGTTGCTGTTCAGTGTATGTACATTTTTAGTCATGCAAGATGAAAATGCTCCAGACACTGGCTTTAGAACGATGTACATATAGTTAATATTGTACTATAAACTTAAACTTTTGTTAAAAAGGTAAAAAAATAATCTCCTGGCCTACAGTCCACTTAAGTTGTTGGGAACGCTATTTATAAGTCTAAAATTCTATTTTGTTTAAGTAATATGATTTAGAAAAGATATAGGTATATATCTTATGTATCATGTAATTGATGCATTTTAAAAAGTTAAATCATATATTAGACATGAATAAACATTTATTTTTACCTCAACCTTTGTGTATGTGTATAGCCAACATTGACCTTCCCATTAGTCATTCCGGAGGTCAAAGGGAATGGGCCATAAGTGTCTTATCACTCAGTAGGAACTGTCAGTTAAATTATTTTGAAGTAAGTTTAGGAATATACTTAATAAGTTAAATAATCATTTTTCTGTCCTTTTTTGCAGCTTTTCTTTCTAAACATATGTTAAATAAGTTTTCAATCATTGCCAGAAATTCTAAGGAAGTGAAATTCATTTGTTGTGTTATATTAAGGGTAGTTGAAGGAGTTTTAATGTCATCTGTTGTAACAACAGCTGAATTTAGGGATGTTACATAACAGTCCCAGCATAACATGTATTTGATAACAAAGTCAGATATAGGCTGAGTATAATAAAAATAAGTGAGCTCAAGTTGTAACCTCATATTGAATTCAGTCTTTGATTTGGATCTTAGAAGGTGAAGGTGAAGTCGCTCAGTCGTGTCCGACTCTTTGCGACCCCGTGGACTGTAGCCTACTAGGCTTCTCCGTCCACGGGATTCTCCAGGCAAGAATACTGGAGTGGGTTACCATTTCCTTCTCCAGGGGATCTTCCCGACCCAGGGATCGAACCCAGGTCTCCCGCATCAGAGGCAGACGCTTTAACCTCTGAGCCACCAGGGAAGCCCTTGGATCTTAGAAGAATCTGTTTTATTCTCATTTAAGTAGTCATCATCCTTTACCTGTGTTTGTTTTGTGTTATTAGATATGTGCCAAATTTACACTAAAACTACTCATTATAGAGTATCCATGTACTGTAAATATTTAAAAGTATACACATAGAAGTTATAAGTGTGAGTTAAAATTATTCTACATATAGCAACCACAAAGTCAGAAGGTCTCTAATACTAACTTTCTGTGTTAGTAAATTCACGTTTCTAGGTTTTGATTTCTTGCTTGTAAATGGAGGAGACTCAAGTAGACTGTTTTTAAGGTCTGCACTAGATCCAATAAGACATTACATTTTGTTGAGCCCCATGTGCCAAGCACTGGGCTAGATATACTGTGTGCATCATAATACCACAACAACCTTGTAAGAAAGATAGCATTATAGTGTCCCATATCAGAACACTAATGGGGCTTTTCTAAAAATCAACAACTGATACATAATACACTGAGGAAATTTAGTAAGGCCTATCTACAAAATCCAATTCTTTGTAAGTCAAAATTCTACTCACTACATACACCAAGAGTTAGAAAATTCCACTATTTTGTGTCTCTCCTATCCTCTTATGGAATAGAAAGTGTTTCACAGATATTAGAGATTATGAAATATCTATTTTAATCTTAAACTTAAAAAAATTGGAAATCACAAGTGAGAAGTTTCTTGGGCAAAATCTTTCTGGAAATCTCCCCAACATTCTTGCAGGCTTCTAGTTAATCCTAGTCATCGTCATGAGAGCTATTTCCAGTTTCTCTAATTTTTAAAATCCCTTTCCAGCCAGAAATCCAGCCTAGAAGTGCTTGCAACTAACCATCTGAGTTAGAGCACTCAACAGAGACCAACATTATATTCCCTGGCATTGTTACCTTTCCCTCCCTCACTTTTTCTCCCGCAATGAAAAATGATTCATATAAAGGAAACTGAAATAGTAAAAACAGAAAAGAAAAAAAATGAGAAAGACTGCTTAACAATTTTCCAGTTGTGGCTGGGGATGAGGAAATTGAAAACAAACCAAGAATGCTTACTTTTCAGTCATGCCCTAGAATTCGTTTTGGTATCAGTACAAGAGAATTGCTACCATGAAGGAGAGCCACAAGGAGACTATGAGATCACATTTTTTTTTCCCCTTGATCAGAAGCAGAACTATTGTGAAGGGATCAGGCAGTCCCTGGAGAAGCCCCTGAAATAAACTGATTATAAGAATAATGAAATACATTGGCCCCCTCCTCACCCACTCATTTGCTGCCTCTACCCTCAGTATCACGGTCAGTGCAAAAGGCTGAGTTCTGTAGGAGATGTATTCAGTAACAAAAGAACAAGATTGAGCCTTGATAATTCAGGAAAATGAAACCTTGAGGAGATTAAGCTTGCCATTTCTGAAGCAGGCATTCCTTCCAGAATATATCAGAATATACACGAGAGTCCTGGTGATGTCTCTTTGTACTCCTAACAGAGAAAGCACTTTGCTCTCACCAAGTAAGATTCTCATTACTTTTTTCCATTCTTTGCCCTAATCTCAGGATGAGAGTGGGAAAAGAAAAGAAAACACAAAATGTTCCTTACTTAGCATCATGGATATTCCTTTTGTGTGGTTAAATCATTATTGTACTGAAATAATGCCCACCCCACTACTTAGAGTAAGTAAAGGCTATCCCCACCTTTCCCACTGATACCACAACCATCTCTCCAACCCCCAAGCCATCAGTGCGACTGTTTACTGATTTGTTAAATTCAGTTCTTGCGATAGCTGTTTCAAATATCACTGATTTTCCTTTAAAAATATTTCCCCACAAGGTACAGACTTTCAGACTCTCTGAGTTATTCGTGGTTTAGATGTGAAGAAATACTTTATGATATCTAAAAGTATGTTGTCAAAAAAACCCTGGGTAAAAGGTGAATGTGTGCAAGAGGAGTTAGAATGAATTAGGAACATTTACCAAAATTACTTACTATGAACCTGTACAGTTCCAAACTCTTGCCAAGAGTCTATAAATATTATGTTCTTACTATTGAGAAGGAACTATTGCTGGTGCAGGGTTGGAGAATGCTAGAGGGCCAAGTTAGGTATCTAGTCATTCTTTGCTGGCACAATAAGGACTTAAGATTTAGTAAAATAGCTGGAATAGAAAAGAAGCTGATTGAAAGCACTTACACAAAGAATCCTGGGGACGAAAAAAAAAATTAACTATGTCATCTGTGAGAGGTATAAGCATTAGGTGGTAATGATAGATAACAGGAAAATCAAATAAAAGTGTTAGGCATCTGGCTAAACACACTTGGTACATCCATGCAAGGTAATGCTGCTCAGCAATAAAAGGGAACAAACTACAGATAAATCCAAAAAGTTTAATGGATTTCAAGAGTAAAAAATTACAGTCTTAAAGGGTTACATGTTGCATGATTACATTTATGTAGCTTTCTTGAAATACCATAAATTACAGCAATGGGGAACAGTTCAATAATTATAATAGATTAGGTAAAAAGGAGTGAGTGTGGCTATAAAGAGGGAGCACAGAGAAGTTTCTTAGTGATGACAGGACAGTTCTATATTTCTATTCTGAAGATCTATTCAGATGATAAAATCTCAAAGAACTATCAATATACACTACACAGACATACCAAAAAAATCCCAAATTATATTTTAAATCAAAGATGATCAATGGCTCAAAAAGATAAATTTATTCTGAAGTCATACCAGAATGTAAAGTGTGCATACACACACATATATAATAATAAGTGATTTTAGTGATTAAAGATTTTGGAATCATCAACAACTTCCTGAGGTCACATGTCCACAGGTAGAAGTATTTTTCCACTTACAAGTTGGAAACACATCCATTCATTGATCCATTCATTTACCCACACCTGCTTTGTCGTTGTGTTAATCTTGATCCAAGGACCAAAGATTAAAGATATATTTCATTATTTCAAGGTGTTCAAAGCTCACTGAACAAATATAAGTATTATTAAATTAAAAAAACATACAGAGTAGTAGTAGATGAATCATCTGTCTTCCACCTTCAAGAAGCTACGTCAGAGGTGGTGTATAGCATGTAACTTTTATCTGTGTTCAGAAATAAAAAAACTGAAGATAGGTTCTACTCAGTTATAGTAGGTATATGTCTTTATCAATGCTTTTGTTTTACCTTTATTTCGCTGGAACTGTGGATTCTCTGTTTTATGCATCATTCAGTATCTCAGACTTCCCTGGTGGCTCAGACGGTAAAGCGTCTGTCTACCATGCGGAAGACCTGGGTTCAATCCCTGGGTTGGGAAGATCGCCTGGAGAAGGAAATGGCAATCCACTCCAGTACTATTGCCTGGAAAATCCCATGGACAGAGGAGCCTGGTAGGCTACAGTCCGTGGGGTCACAAAGTGTCGGACACGACTGAACCACTTCACTTCACTTCAGTATCTCACCCCAGGTTATTCTGTCAGGGAAGAGATGGGAGAATGAGTATGTTGAAATATACAAGTCTAGTTCTAGAAGTGCTGATAACTAACTGTGTGACCTTAGGCAAGTTACTTCTCTTGGTCTTGTTATTTTCTTTATATAAATCTAGACAGAGATCAGGATGAGTAAATGTGAGGTTGTAGTTAAATATAAGCTTTATTGCCTAAAGAAAGTATTGAACAAAATTGGAAAACTTTTTCCCACTTGGAATAAATTTTAAAACATCTACAGACCTTTGTTGATATTTGTATTTGTCATTTTTTTTAGAAAATCTTGGAACAAAATCCTCTTTCTTTGCTCTTTTCTGATGTGAATATTTTGCCATCAATGCCTCCAGAATCCTTCATCCCTTTCCCACAGAACTGCATGCATTTTCCAGTAATTCCTCATTTCCACTCCATGGCCACTTGTTGTCTAGATGTTTCTCTCTGATATTCCTATAATTGGAAATATTATAAAACCATAATCAAGAACAAATCTGTTCTCAGTACAGAGAACTTCTCCATGTTACTTTATTTCAAACATAGCTTTAAAAAGTTTGGAAGTCTCTGGACTACAGTGAAAAAAAATCTAGAGTGGGCTCAGAGAAGAAAAGCAGGCTTTATATTATGTGAACACATCTAATTCAAACTTCTCAGACTCTTTTCCAAAAATGAAAATTGAAATGCTTTTTTAAAAAAAAAGAAAAAAAGCTGTGTTGGCTTTGTTATTCACAGATTGTGTAAAGTTGGATATTTCTTTGGGCCTTAGTTTCCACAACAAGAAAAAGAATATTGGAAGTTTAAAAAGCCTGTTTTTTTAGCTTAAAATTTTATGCCAAAATTTATACATCTACAATTATGTATAAACAAAAACAGATAAGTACATGACTAAACCAGGGTTCTGGAGCCAAAACTAAAATCACTGGACATCTTTCTTCCAGTGTTCAGCCTATTCAATAACACCTATATGAGTATGTGTGCATTTATGCACCCTGGTGGCTCAGAGGTTAAAGTGCCTGCCTGCAATGTGGGAGACCTGGGTTCGATCCCTGGGTCGGGAAGATCCCCTGGAGAAGGAAATGGCAACCCATTCCAGTACTCTTGACTGGAGAATCCCATGGACGGAGGAGCCTGATGGGCTACAGTCCATGGGGTCGCGAAGAGTCAGACACGACTGAGCGGCTTCGCTTCACTTCGGGCACACAAAAACATACATTTATACACTATCAGGTTGTAGAGTTAAATTTGAACTGATTATGATAAAATGACTTTGCTGTTGTACAGTTGCTCAGTCATATCTGATTCTCTGCAACACTATGAACTGCCACACACCAGGCTTCCCTATCCTTCACTATTTCCTTGAGTTTGCCAAAACTCATGACCATTGAGTCAGTGATGCCATCCAACCATGGCATCCTCTGTTGTCCTGTTCTCCTTTTGTCCTCAGTCTTTCCCACCATCAGGGTCTTTTCCAGTGAGTTGGCTCTTCACATCAGGTGGCCAAAGTGTTGGAGCTTCAGCTTCAGCATCAGGCCTTCCAATGAATATTCAGGGTTGATTTCCTTGTGGATTGACTGGTGTGATCTCCATACTGTCCAAGGGACTCTTAAGAGTCTTCTCCAGCACCACAATTCAAAAACATCAATTTTTCAGCCCTCAGTCTTCCTACGGAGATGGCAATGGCAACCCACTCCAGTACTCTTGCCTGGAAACTCCCATGGATGGAGGAGCCTGGTAGGCTGCAGTCCATGGGGTCGCAAAGAGTTGGACACGACTGAGTGACTTCACTTTCACTTTTCAACTTCATGCATTGGAGAAGGAAATGGCAACCCACTCCAGCATTCTTTCCTGGAGAATCCCAGAGTCAGACACAACTGAAACGACTTAGCAGCAGAAGCAGCAACAGTCGTCCTAATGGTCCAGCTCTCACATCCATATATGATTAGTGGAAAAAACATAGCTTTGACTATATGGACCGTTGTTGACAAAGTGATGTCTCTGCTTTTTAATACACTATATAGATTTGCCATACCTTTCCTTCCAAGGAGCAGGTGTCTTTTAATTTCAAGGCTGCATTTACTGTCCACAGTGATTTTGAAGAACAAGAAAATAAAATCTGTTACTGTTTCCACTTTCTCCTCATCTATTTGCCATGAAGTGATGGGATCAGATTCCATGATCTGTGTTATTTGAATGTTGAGTTTTAAGCCAGCTTTTTCACTCTCGTTCACCCTCATCAAGAGGCTCTTTAATTCATCTTCACTTTCTGCCATTAAAGTGGTATCAGTGGCATATCTGAAATTATTGATTTCTCTCCTGGCAGTCTTGATTCCACCTTGTGATTCATTCAGGCCAGCATTTACAGTAATATTCTCTGCATATAAGTTAAATAAGTTGGGTGACAGTACACAGCCTTGATGTACTCCTATCTGAGTTTTGATCAAGTCTGCTGTTCCATGTCCAGTTCTAACTGTTGCTTCTTGTCCTGCATATAGGTGTCTCAGGAGACAGATAAGATGGTCTGGTATTCCCATCTCTTTAAGTACTTTCTACAGTTTGTTGTGATCCACACAAGTCAAAGGCTTTAGCATAGTCAATGAAGCAGAAGTAGAATTTTTTTTTTTTTTTTTGTAATTCTCTTGGTTTTCTATGATCCAATGGATGTTGGCAATTTGATCTCTGTTTTCTCTGCCTTTTCTAAATACAGGTTGTACATCTGGAAGTTCTCAGTTCATGTATTGCTGAAGCCTTGTTTGAAGGATTTTGGGCGTGATCTTGCTAGCATGTGAAACGAGTGTGCAATCGTGTGGTAGTTTGAACATTCTTTGCCATAACTACTCACTGGGATTGGAATGAATACTGACCTTTCTAGTCCTGTGGCCATTGCTGAGTTTTCCAGATTTGCTGGCATATTGAGTGCATTACTTTAGCAGCAGCATCTTTTAGGATTTTAAATAATTCAGCTGGTATTCCATCACCTCCACTAGCTTTGTTCATATTAATGCTTCCTAAGGCCCACCTCACTTCACACTCCAGGATATCTGGCTCTAGGTGAATGAACACACCATTGTGGTTATCCCAGCCATTAAGAGTAAAAAGAGTTTCGAAGGTGCAAAAGCAAATACTTAAAACTATAGTTTCCATAAATGGCATTAATCTTACTAGATGTTGATACACTGCTTTATAATGCATTAATTTGTATGTCCATTACAGAGTATACTTATGAATCTTAGCCAGTAATTAGGATTATAGTTTTTTAATTGATATTAATTTATTTCAGGCTTACAGACATATATCCATAAGTCACTATTTTAATTTTCAGTGACTTAACTACTAAAAAGATAGTTAACTTTTCATTTACATGTTGAACTCTTCTACTTTTAGTTCTGTGAATTGTCTTCAATACTCTTGTTGCATTTTTTAGTTTAGTCTATATTATAGATATATTCTCTCATAGTTTAGTTGATAAAGAATCCGCCTGCAATGCAGGAGACCCCAGTTCAATTCCTGGGTTGGGAAAATCCGCTGGAGAAGGGACAGGCTTCCCACTCCAGTATTCTCAGGCTTCAATTGTGGCTCAGCTGGTAAAGAAACCACCTGCAATGAGGGGGACCTGGGTTTGATCCCTGGGTTGGGAAGATCCCCTGGAGAAGGGAAAGGTTACCCACTCCAATATTCTGGCCTGAGAATTCCATGGACTGTATAGTCCCTGGAGTTGCAAAGAGTTGAACACGACTGAACAACTTTTACCTTCACATAAATACAGTAAATCTTGCATGCAAGCTAAGTCCTTTCAGTTGTGTCTGACTCTTTGCAACGCCATGGACTATAGTCCACTAGGCTCCTCTGTCCATGCGATTCTCCAGGTAAGAATACTGGAGTGGGTTGCCATGCCCTCCTCCAGGGGATCGTCTCCACCCAGGGATCAAAGCCCAGTCTCATGTGTTCTGCATTGCAGGTGAGTTCTTTTCTACTAGCGCCACTTGAGAAGCTCTTAGTGAATATTAGGTACTGCAGATACTTTTTTCCCAATCTATTGTTTCATCTATTCTTTTTAAAATAATATGCAAATCAATGATTTCTAATTTCTATCTTGTCAGATAGGGCTTGATTTCTAGTTTTTCAAATGTAATGGTTATACATGGTTCTTAAAAGGAGCTACAGTGCTTTATGTGATTCAGTTCTATCTCTTAATCCTTCTCCCTCATCTCACTCACTTTCTTACACCCACATACCTACCTTGCTTTTCCTTAAATGCCCAAGACACACTCCCACATTGGAACCTTTGTAACAAACAACTTTCAACTTTGCCTAGGGTTCTTTTGCCCAAGGAACCAGCCTGAATAGGTAGTTTACCTTCCTCAAGTCTTCTCTCCAATGCCACATTTTCAGTCCTACCTTATGGTAGGCGTTATTTAGTATTATAATCCAACCTACTGTCCATTCACCCACTCTGGCTTCATCATGCACAACCTCTCATTGCTGTATGTTCTTTATTCCTTTTTTCTATAGCATGTGTTATTTCTACAAAATCAATGATATAATTATTTATTTTGCTTATTATTTATTGTCTGCTGTTTATTAAACTTGGAACTCTTGTGTTTTGTACATTGATGAACTCAAACACTGAATGTAAGATTCAATAAATAGGTAGGAATGAAGGATGTATTCACTTTTTAGTTTTTAATGAGAGATCTCTTACATTATTTTAGTATTATATTATCACTATTTTTACATTTAGGTTTGGTCTCTGCCCTAAATGGTATTTATTTTCCTGCATAATATAGCAGAGTGGTCCATTTAATAAAAGTGAATGAATAGAGGATCTACTAGATGGATGGTGGTTCTTTCAGCTTTATTTTATAAATAACATACCTCTTTCCTCTGAATTAAAGTAGCACCTCTATTATACATTAAATTATGATGCATATTTAAAGCCAAGACTGGATCCTCATTTCTTTTTCCATAACCCTTTTTTTTCCCCATCCAGTGTTATACTGATGCAATTAAGGTAGTTTGGGAATATGATCACTATTAGAACTGCATCCCCTTTGTACTGACAATTTCCCCCCACCTTGCTTAATTTTCCACTTCTGACATACTTTTCAAGTTATAACCTATACTACAATTTTACTTATTGATTGTATTTATTGATTATGTTTTATTTATCCTTTCTAGAATACATGTTTGATGAGGTCAATGGATTTATTTCTGTTGTTAACTTATTTATCCCTATGTTTCACAGAGGGCAAATACATGGATGTAAGTACCAAATAATATCTTTAAAATTAATAAATTTATTGTGCTTTTTAAAAGTGCACTACTACAACAGAAAAAGACTATTGCAAATGTATCTTATCTTCATCAACATTATCAAATATTGTACTAATTCTAGTATTCTATTTTAAATTATTCTAATCTCTTCCTTTCAAGTGTTTTTTATCCTTTTTTAAAAATGTTCCTTTTCTCACTTGTTGAAACCTCAATATATTGTTGAATAATAATGGGTATAGTGAATATTTCTGCATGGTGTCTGCATCAGGGCAGAGCACCTGGTTAACACCCAGTAAATCTCTGTTGAATGAAATTTGCTGAAGGAAATCATTTATTATGTAATGCTAAATTAAAAGTAAAGCATAAAATATCGTTGGAACAAACCAGTCAAGAAAGTACAACCCATCTAATTCAAATTTTATGAAGTTCAAGAACAGGCAGAATTAATATATATGGTGATACATCAGAATACCAATTTCTCTGGAGAGGGTGTTGACTGGGATGGGCAGGAGTGTTCTGGATGTTGTGCTTCAAATGTCCTTGATCTAGTTACTGGAAACTCAGGCACATAGACTTACCCGTGCTGCTATATTGCATGTTAAATATTACTTAAAACAAACCATAAACAATGTACAGAATGATTTATAAATCATGTGTGTAGGAGGGTGTTTACTTATTTAGAACTATATTAAACATATTAATATGTCAAACACATTAAAAGTGTTTGCTTTAGGATGCTAGGGCTGTGGAAATTTTTGTATTTATGTCTTTGACTTTGCATAATTTTCATTCATGATTATATATATTTTAATAAATGCAGGAATTTTGTTTTTGTTATCAATGGATTTCAGTATGCATGGGATCTTTTACAGTTTGTATTATACCAAAAATGAGTATAACCAATGACTAGTAAAGGAATTGTTACTGAGTCACAAGTTTTAAATAGCAATAGATAGTCCAGTTCATTCCATATATAGTAAATATTTTCTCTCCCATGGTACTCCCCATACCTAGAATGGTTCCTGACACACAGTAGGGTGTTAATTATATATTTGTTGAATGAGTGAATACATTTGGAGTGCACTAAAATTCTCACAGTGGGCTTAAGTATCACTTGGAAGCAGATTTAAAGTGTCCCCTACCTGTGATAGAATTATGTTTGTATCTGTTAAGATAGGATGTGGATGAGTATTAGGACATTATTCGAAAGAAAAATCCTCTTTCTTAGCTCAAGTGGCAAGTCATGTAGCACCGCAGGAAAAACAGGGATAAAAAATTTAATGTCCAGATGATTCACTTGGAATCCAGATTTCACCACATTCTCTCTTTGTGAAGTTTGCCTGGATGCCCAAATATTCAGATACCAATTTTCTTCCTCTGCAAAACAGAAATGTTTCTGAAATTGATGGAGATAATAGTATTCAGCCTCTAGTAAACATTCACTACATGCAACCCCTATGCTAAGAACATTACATAGGTTACCACATTTCTAGTATGTGAATTATCTGGATTACTAAGCATAAAACTCAGTAAAAATGCATTTCTCTTCTATGGTGACTGAATTTTTAAGACCCCTCCCATTAACTTTCTATATATTTTATGTTACCTTATTTCTTTTCTTTAGGTTTTGTAAATTATTCTAAATTGTACTCAGTTGCCTTTTCTCTAAAGACTTTTAGGTTCCATTCCCTTCTTGAGTTACCTAAAGTTCATTGGATCACCAAAGTTTACTGTAGACTCTGATGGCATGTAATCTTTTTTGGAATAATTATGGCATTATCTCTGGTCAAGGATCATCTGAACACTTTAGGATATTTTGGGTGAAGTGGAATTTTCTTCTGATACAACAAATTCCATTTTTTTTTTTTTTTTTTTAACAACCCATGCCTTTCAATCTTAGACTTTGTTCTGTTCTTTAAATAGCATAATTCACTGACAAGATTGAGATAGGTGAATATCAAAATCCCCATGAATATATCACACATGTAACAAGTAAGGTGACAGTAGCTCTATTATATAAATTTAAACTTTGGAGGGAGTGCCGTATTAGATTTATGACTTCTTGAATCAGGAAAGGGAATGGAATTTGGAATAGATTCACATGGAGAATTAGAATGGTTGAGTAAAGAAAAGTATATTGATTTCTGGACTTCCAGGGACCTATGCCAGCCTAGGAGCTGCCTTGGTTAAGAGTGCAGAGAAGCAGTGTTTGCAGAAGAGATTCCATGTAAGAGGAAGGAAATGTTGATGAAGGTTTCTTCTCGAAATGTGCATTTGAGAAAGGTCACTGGTTCAATCGGCAGGTGCAAGGTCTTGAATCATATTAACAGGGTCAAAACAAATAGGAAGTGAGGACCCATTAGTTTCACCTAAATTCATCTATAACGATATTTGTGCAGTGTCCGCTACATGCCAAACTCTATGCTAAGTCTTTCCAGGAGTTATTCCATTTACTCATCAGAGCAGCCCCTGAATTAGGCATTGTAAACCCAGATGAAGCAATTGAGGCTAAGGAAGGTAAAGTGGAAGAAATGAGAGAAAAACATGTATAAAAACTTTCCTCATCTGGAACACAAATGAGAATGAGGCGTCAGTTTAAAAAAAAAAAAAGTACTAAGCTTTCTCTCTCCACCCTCTCCCAGCTTTTTTTAATGTCCTCGAAAGTCTGGGATTAGGAATCCTCCCACAGCTCATCTCTCTTGAGAGCTTTCCTAGTGCTGCTTCTGATTAAACTAACAGATTAGACCCAATGACATAAGGCACAGCTTCTCTCCTTTGAGAAAGAACAAATAAGAATGAAGTGTTAGATTGCAGAGCTAATTATATATTCTGTTCAAGTGTCAACCATCTGTTGCAATTGTTAAAAAATCAGGCATAAGTCAGCTGTTGTGGTGAGATGTTTACCATTGTGAACAGACAGAAAGTTTATGACACTGGTAGAGATTCATTGTTCTAGCATGTGCCTGGAGGCTGTGGTGGGATTCTACTGTTACCTTGGGAAGCCCACCTAACAGTGAGGGTTCAGGTAGTAGCTCTAGGTAGCTGATGATCAAGTACTAGTCATAATTATTTCAGAACTGGAAAGCCTTCTTAAAGTACCAACACTCTGTTTAAAAATAGAAAAACTGAGATACTGTGAGGGCAAGGTACTACTTATTCTACACTTAAAATTTCAGCACTTTTCTTTCCGTGGAAATTTTATGTCTGCATGCAGGGTTCTTCCTCAGGTATAGTAAGTCCCTGAAAGAAGGGACACTATTATCCCTGTATTAGGTGCACAGACTAGTACCCAACACATCACGGTGTCTGGGATAAACTGTGAAAAGATAGTTGCAAAATGAATGGAGGTTTTTCTAACAAGGCCAAAGCATAGATAATTTGCACATTCACCTGACTCCAGAGTCATGCCATTCTTTACCTCATCAACTTCTTCACTGAATAAGCAACTTTCTGCCAAACTGTGACTTTTGATAATTCTCTTTAATGAGAATAACTGGAATTAGACTCCTTGTTAGTCTCAGTTTACATTATGAAAGCCCACAATGGAGTATTACTCAGCCATGAAAAAGAATGCATTTGAATCAGTTCTAATGAGGTGGATGAAACTGGAGCCTATTATACAGAGTGAAGTAAGCCAGAAAGAAAAACACCAATACAGTATACTAATGCATATATATGGAATTTAGAAAGATGGTAACGATAACCCTGTATGTGAGACAACAAAAGAGACACAGATGTATAGAACAGTCTTTTGGACTCTGTGGGAGAGGGAGAGGGTGGGATGATTTGGGAGAAAGGCATTGAAACATGTATAATATCATATATGAAATGAATCGCCAGTCCAGGTTTGATGCAGGATACAGGATGCTCGGGGCTGGTGCACTGGGATGACCAGGAGGGATGGTATGGGGAGGGAGGGGGGAGGGGGTTCAGGATGGGGAATACGTGTATACCCATGGCGGATTCATGTTGATATATGGCAAAACCAATACAATATTGTAAAGTAATTAGCCTCCAATTAAAATAAATAAATTTAAATTAAAAAAAGTCAATTTAAATCCATCTATGAAGAATACTGCCCAAATAAGGAAAACCTTTTTTTTTTTTTGGCAAAGGCCATTCTATTTCTGAATGAATGAATAAACCCTTTTGCTAGAAGTGATTTTTGGCCTTTTATATTATTGAGTGAATCTAGTCTCTTGGACCATCAAAGGGAGAATATTACAGGTATCATGGGCAGGTCTGCCCCCAGCTGAGTTTCACTGGCATCTGCAATTATGCTATTGGAGTGGGACTTATTCTTTGACATCACTGTCTTGGGATCATCCACTGGGGACAGAGACTTAGAGTCAGCCTATCACATTGCAGAGAGTTGGTTATCATTCAGTGATTTTAAGTGTGCCTTTTTATAACTCTGTAATTTGTTTCTAGATTTGCCATCACTAGCAGCACATCCCTGGACAACTTCCTTCTCTTATTGTTGATCTTTTTGTTGATCTTCCAGTGTTAATAAGAGATTTAATCTCTTTGTGATTCAAAATTGCAAATTCCCTTAACCTGTTCTTCATAAGACTTAGTATCTTGATCACAGGACTGTTTCCTATGGAAACATTTCAATTGTCAATGACTCTATTAAAATGAAGTATTCAGACTTAGCCAATGGAATTTGTGAGAAATATTTAATGGTACTTATAGCACTCCCTGAATGCATTCTCAGGGAACCAGATAAATGATAAGTAATGATTTCAGATTAATTACTGTACCAGGTAACTCTCCACAATTTTAACTCAGGATTTCATTTGGATACTAACTTTTGCAGCCCTCTCCATGTCTTTTCAAAGATAAGAATGAAATGGTGAAACAGGCCCACATTTTAATTTAAGGCCTGGCTGATGAAGCCTAGTAAAGCTTTTACTCTCATTGGCCTTTGAGATTGGAATACTGATTTTTTTTTCCCCCTCCCAACACAAGAGGGGCAACTCTAAGGCATTTCAGCAATACCACCCCTTTTTGGGGTCTGGGGTGCAAGATTCCTCATTCATTCATTCGTTCGTTCAGTTGCTCAGTCGTGTCCAACTCTTTGTGACCCCATGAATCGCAGCACGCCAGGCCTCCCTGTTCATCACCATCTCCCGGAGTTC
>SJYT01038471.1:0-38238 GCA_006410635.1 Cephalophus harveyi | reverse complement strand
GAACAGGGAGGCCTGGCGTGCTGCAATTCATGGGGTCGCAAAAAGTCGGACACGACTGAGCGACTGAACTGAACTGAACTGAACTACCTGCACTAGTTTCTGAATGATACAAGAAACTTACATGAGTTTATCTCCATTGACTTCTTCCGACCAAATTGGAACATCTTTCAGTGTGAAAAAGTTATACTAGTAACAATTACGTTGCCCTAATTTGCATGAACTAGGAATATGTTGGGGCAGTTCAGGACACCATGGACCCTGAACAATCAAATGGAGCTGCTTATGTGAAAGGATCTAAAGTGGAACCTTTAGAGGTTGTTAAGGAAGCAGAACTTACACTATACCTGGAGGCAGTGTAAACATCTGACTTGGCCAACCAATCAGCCCACCTGGAACTCATTTTCTTCACTCTCTGGAAACTCCAGTTTAGCAATGAATCCGCTGCCCACAGCTAACTACCTGCCAGTAATAATGGTAATTCTGCAAAACAACCTTTGTAAATTCTCTGGAATGTCTTTGTTGTCTTTATAAGCCTCTGCCATTTTTACTTCCCTTGGAGCATGTTTGAGTTGCTTGCTACTCAAATCTGTGCTTCCTGAGACCCCAGATAAACCCTTTTCTTATTTACAGTCGTGTGATCAGGCCACCCAAGGTGGATGGCTGTACTCTTGCCCTCTGTCTGTTCTCTGCTCAGCCAGTACCTGCTTCATTTGCATCCTGCTCACATGGCTGACCTTCCCACATACTTGCCCCCAGAACCAGACAACTGATTATCCTAGTCTTTAGATTAGAACATCTCCCCCAGAATAGCTTTTCAAAACTGCAGTGAGGGGCAGGGCCTCTCTACTGGTTTCCCTGGTAACTGATGAGGCACCTTGATGTCACTTCCTTTTCTAACAGCTCCCTCTCTCCCTGAGAGCAGAGACAGCTGCCATGTTTGGCCTAGCATCTACCCGAGTCTCCCGCCTGGACTGAGGTTCTAGTTTATTTTCTAGTTCCTGGCTTCTGTTCTTGGGAAGTATTTCCTGTTTTGTCTTGGTAAGTAGTTACTCTTGGCAGAGTGGGAAGTTTGTGTTAAGGTAAGGCGACAGCAGCCTCCTTCTAGTACTCTGGCTGGTTCTATCTACCACAACTATGGTCCTTCACCCTGCAAGGATTTATCTCACTGGACTATGATTCCCTGGGATGATTTACAGTTAAATTGGCTGAAATTAGTCTACCCTGGACAGTCAATTCCTAAATTAGTCTACCTGGGCAGTCAATTAGGAAAAGGATGTAAGACAAGGCAGTACAAATGGGAAACTTACTTCAATTGGCATTTTGAGGCCTCAACGTGAGTTAGCAATTCCCAAATTGCTTCCCTCCAGGATACTAACTCCAAATTATCTAAGGCTAATTCTGAGTTGGTTCAGGGACTGACTAAATTCAAAGAAACTACTAAATGTTCCCCTAATATTCCTCTCTCTCTACTTTCTTCTCCTAATGGTGTTCTCCTGCTGGGCTTCTCTCAGCTCCTCCCCCTCTCTTTTTATATCAATTTCCTTTATATAGTGCTGAGATCCCTCCTTCACAAAAGACCAGCCATCATGCCTCCTGCTGTAATGCCAGTCCCCTTTGAAAACCAGGTGTAAAAGGTAATTGAACAGGGTGAATCAACTATGTTATCTCTTACAGATCTTTGAAAAGCTGGAAATACAGCTTTAGAGACCATTCAAATCCCACCCATTCCTTTTCATTGATCCCCAAACATCCCCCATTTATTTCAAAAGACATGTGACCTCTTGGGGAGCTCTTATGCAGGCCATCTCCAATTCCTAAGACTGAAAAATAAGGAAAAGAGACCATTTTAAACACAAACTGCAAAAAGAACTCTTTCCCAAACAGCTTCCTTAAAATAGCTTGTCAAGGGCAAGTAAACATCTTAAAAGCCTTCTCCACATCTGAGTGAGTAGACTTATTCTAACAGTTGGGTTTTTTTTTTTTTAAATAAAATAGTAGCTTGTGTATTATACCTGATTCATGACTAAAATTTTAAAGTGAAAATATTTCTGTCTGTGTCTATCTGTGTATATGTATGAATGTCTATATATGTTCATTATAAATGTGTTTTTCTACTTTCAGATGGTATTGTCAAAATTAATTTTAAAGGAAGTTTATTTAATTGGCTTAAATAATAAGCACTTATATAAAATTTTCACAAATACAAAGTATCCCAGATATTTTTCAAGTTCCCAAGATCAAGGATTAATCCTTAGTAAGTGAAAGCTAGTTTAAGTTTGATTTAATTAATACGGGCAAGTCTTTAGAATTGTTAACGTTATAATACTTTCACTGTACCAAAGATAACTACAAAGTTTTTCAGCAAGAAAAATAACTTTGTAAGTCGGAATTTTCATAAGTAAGTTAAATGTAAATGAGAAGAATTTTTAGGTGAACTTTTAAGAATAATTATGCTTTCAATTAGGTCGACTTAAAAATAGTTTTCCCTCATCTTTCTGGTAACTTGAGACTTCAGAATTTTGCTAGGTTAAGTTAAATGATGGGAGTTCAAAGAATGTCTAGATTATTTCCAAATAAGATAGAATACTGAACCATTCATTGTTAAGCAAGTCTAAGTTCACCTACTTTTGTCTTATTACAGAAAAACTAAAGATGTTTGGGTCTCTCAGAAACCTTGAGAAAACAATACTGATATAACAAACAGTTCACAATTGCTTCTTAGTTTTCAGTAAGAACTAACATTTCTAAGGGTTCAGAATTCTACTTAATAAATTGTTGACTAAAAAAATACACAGCATGAAAGTTGTTTTTTTTTTCTTTTTAATTTTTTTTTTGAAGGATAATCACTTTACAGAATTTTATTGTTTTCTGTCAAACTTCAACATAGGTTTATGTTGAGGAATCAGCCATAGGTATACATATATCCCCTGCCTTTTGAACTTCCCTCCCATCTCCCTCCCCATTCCCCTCCTCTAGTTTGATACAGAGCCCCTGTTTGGATTTCCTGAGCTATACAGCAGATTCCTGTTGGCTATTTTACATATGGTAATGTAAGTTTCCATGTTACTCTTTCCATACATCGCACCCTCTCCTCCCCTCTCCCCATGTCCATAAGTCTATTCTCTATGTCTGTTTCTCCACTGCTGCCCTGTAAATAAGGTCTTCAGTACCATTCTTCTAGATTTTGTATATACGTGTTAGAATATGATATTTATCTTTCTCTTTCTGACTCATTTCACTCTGTATAATAGGTTCTAGGTTCATCCGCCTCATCAGAACTGACTCAAATGTGTTCCTTTTTATAGCTGAGTGATATTCCATTGTGTATATGTACCACAGCTTCTTTATCCATTCATCTGTCGATGGATATCTAAGTTGCTTCCAAGTTCTAGCTATTGTAAATTGTGCTGCAGTGAACAATGGGATACATGTGTCTTTTTCAATTTTGATTTCTTCAGGGTATATGCTTAGGAGTGGGATTGCTGGGGTATACAGTTGTTTTATTCCTAGTTTTTTAAGGAATCTCCATACCGCCTTCCATAGTGGCTGTATCAATTTACATTCCCACCAACAGTGCAAAGCATTCCCTTTTCTCCACACCCTCTCCAGCATTTATTGTTTGTAGACATTTTGATGGTGGCCATTCTGAACAGTGTGAGGTGATATCTCATTGTAACTTTAATTTGCATTTCTCTAATAATGAGCAATGTTGAGCATCTTTTCATGTGTTTATTAGCCATCTGTATGTCTTTGGAGAAATGTCTATTTAGGTCTGTTTCCCACTTTTTTATTGGGCTTTTTGTTTTTCTGGCATTGAGTTGTATGAGCTGCTTGTATATTTTGGAAATTAATCCTTTGTCAATTGTTTCATTTGCTATTATTTTCTCCCATTCTGAGGGTTGTTTTTTCACATTGATTATAGTTTCCCTTGCTGTGCAAAAGCTTTTAAGTTTAATCAGGTCCCAATTGTTTACTTTTGTTTTTACTTCTGTTACTTTAGGAGGTGGGTCATAGAGGATCTTGCTTTAATTTATGTGTTTTGAAATCTGCAGTCTTGCCAATCCTGTTAGGACTGCCCTCCTCTTACTGTTGTTGATAATGTTTTGAATTCCCATTATATTTGCATAGCTATAGTCTGCTCTGTTCAGTGGCAGATTCTTCAAATGGAATTTTACTTTCCTTAGACTTAAATAAACATGATGTTGACAGAGCGACAAGCACAATGAAGGTGCTGAATGAGAAATTTATATAAAGCTATAAGGTTATCAATCATTAATTTTTTTCATTGTTTGGGAAGCAGAATAAAGTACTGAATGTGAACTTGAACTCCAAGCTTAGTTGGTTCTGAGATCAAGATCCCTCCTGTGCTACTTATAGGCTATATGTTCTTGATGATGTTCTTTAATCCTTAGTTCAGTTCAGTCACTCAGTCGTGTCCGACTCTTTGTGACCCTGTGGACTGTAGCACTCCAGGCCTCCCTGTCCATCACCACCTCCTGGAGTTTATTCAAACTCATGTCCATTGAGTTGGTGATGCCATCCAACCATCTCATCCTCTGTCGTCCCCTTCTCCTCCCACCTTCAATTGAATTAATTAAGGATTAAATACTAATCTGTATTAGTAAACTGAGAATAAACATAGTACTTACATTAGAAGGTCCATAATTATTTATACATATTAAGTATTAATGAAAGACATGGTTCCCTAAGCCCTTGGTAAATTTAATTTCCATTACTATTATTATTTCTGTTTTGATTATTGTTTTTAATCTTTTATTCCCATCTAATAAGCTGAATTAGAATTAATAAGCTGAATTGCTTGTGCCTGTCATGAAAGTTGTTTGATTCCCTTAACTTTGGTGTATGTACAATGCAGAAAGTAACACTCTAATCTTTAAATCTTGAATTTAGTATGTCAGATATTTAAGAATAATTCCAGGCTGTTTTACCTCTACCAGACTCTCTCAGTTCCCATCTTTGGGAAAAATGGCTTCCCTTCATATGAGAATGCTTTAATGGAAGAAATTTTGTCTATATCATCTTGATAGTTTTGACTGAAAGGGTTAACCATATGGATAATGAAGGACAATATCATGTTATGACTTTATATTACCCTAAATTGAAAAACGTCAAGTATGACTTTCAGAGAAAACTTAATGAATGGAAGAGTCAAATGATTCTTGCAAAGGTAAATCATGTAGCTAACATTACTTATAAGTGCTTTCCTCCAGATTCTAGCCCTTTGTTTTCTTCACTTATTTTCTCCTTTTGGTTCTGAGGTCTTAAAGATAAATCACAGGAACAAATAAACTCCATAAATTTCCAATGATAGGATTACTTATAATTCAGGGACTAGTGTAATAAGCAGGACAAAGCCTTACTAAAATTAACAAAAATTTACCTGCCAAGAACATGACTTTGGAACTTGTAGTTTCATGTATTCACTGAAAGAACACCCGTTAAACTCACTAATTTTGATTTCTTCCACTGTCCTCAATTCCAGTGCCAACTTCCCTCTATTATGTGCATTAAAGTTGAATGTAGGCTCCACAAAAAGTTTATAGAGTTTAATGCTAGCATTTCATGGTGATAATGCAAATCAATTCCAAAAAAAAATCATTATGTTGGGAACACAATAGTCAGCACAAGCACAATCCAGTAATTTGCAAGCGGTGTTGGCTACTTTCCAGAGAGGAGCACCGAGAGAGGGTGGGGGGAAACTTCACAGCTAAGTAATCATTGGTCTTTCCAGTTATTGATTTTCAAATACTGCAATATATTGCAGAGGTATCCCCAGGTAAAGCAGAGGTGAAAAGGGCCTCAAAACAAGGAGAAAGGTAGAATAGTCACCTCTATAACATTCAATAAAACATTTGTTCAATGAGAAGAATCATGGCCATGTGACTTTGAAAAAACCCACCATATTGTTAAGGCTTTTGGTGATTTTCTCATATCTGGGACATTTGTGATTAAACCACTTAATCTAGTTATATGTTTCTTTTTCAACAGTCTTTTATTGCTTGTTTGTTTTTATTCTTAAGCAACCATGTGTGTATGATCTATTCTTTAATAAGAGGTAATAGATTAAATGGAACCATTTATGATGATTGCTTCTTTGACAAATGTAATTTAACCTTTTTGGTTCTTTGAGATTCCATTGCATTCAGTTACTTTAAAAATATTTTCATGTGTAACTATGTATGTGACTTTACAATGCATTTCATTTGGAAAATGAGGCATCACCTAAAATAGTACCTTCTTTTAAAATTTCCAGAATAGTACATGATATGTGTTTAAGCATGCATTCATTTCAACTCAGTTGCAGAACCTTGCTACACGCTCAGCCCTATACTAGGTGCTACAGGGAATACAGAAGAATTCCATTGTAGATGGTGTATGTTTACTATGCAATCAGAGCATGAACAGTTATGTTAGTTGCTAGTGAACAAAAGCATGCACCGTGGGACTAGATGTTAATTTTTAAAAATTGAACTTGGGATATTAATAAATGATAGATCAGCTATTCTTGCTTAAGGAATAAGAATGAACAGAATAAGTAAGCAAATTTTAAAATACAAATGAACTGGGATACTATGAGGAAACTACATGAAACAAGAAATAATCAAGAACCCAACCTTCAACCTGGTTCTTCAGAAGAGGGCTTGTTAATGCTTCAGTAACAATTTATAAGATAGCTTTTTAAAAAATAATGTAACAAATAGTAGTGTCAAGAAAGTTGCTGAAAAGCAATGGAATCTGAAAATATTTGCTTAGCTAATATTTATTTAAAAAAAAAAAACTGAAAGGATTGAATTTGTAAATCTAAGAAAAAATGGGGATATTTAATCTGTATGTTAACCCCTAAAGATGAGTTTTGATTCATTTACAAGGAGCTAGTACAGAACTGGCCTGTCAGGGAAGTCCATAAGACCCTGGGTTTCTACAGATGTGCATGAAGTGGTGGTCTTAATGGTGGTGGGCAAAGGGGGGTCAGTCATCTTCTGGGGTACCTGGCAGCAGACAGCAGGGTTAATTTCTGGAAAGATCTAAGTAGAAAAAGTAGAAAGACCTTGTTTCCCTGAAGACTAGAGTACCTCCCGAGCACCACAATATAGATTCATGTGCTCAGAAAACAGAAATTTAAGAGGAAAGTTGAGAATCAAATAGCCATGTGTTCCAATCCAGACATGTGATTTGGAGCTGTTACTATACCTCTCTATAGTTATCTAGACAGTCAAATATAGAAAACTACAATTCATATTTTGTGTGATACTTTTGAGAATTTAATACGGGGCTTTGCATGCTGTGTGCTCAGTTGCTCAGTCGTGTCTGACTCTTTGTGGCCTCCTTGGCTTTAGCCCAACAGGCTCCTCTGTCCCTGGGATTTCCCAGGCAAGATTAATGGAGTGGGTTGCCATTTCCTCCTCCAGGGAATTTTCTGACCCAAGGATTGAACCCAGGTCTCCTGTATCTTCTGCACTGACAGGCGGATTCTTTACCACTGAGCCACCTGGAAACCCCACAATACAGTGCTTGGCATATGACAGATGTTGACCCCCTCCCCCCACACACACCAAATGCAGTTTGTATACTAAAGTTGGCTTGCTATTGCACTGATGCTGCTGCTGCTGCTGCTCAGTCACTTCAGTCACGTCCAACTCGGTGCTACCCCATAGACGGCAGCCCACCAGGCTCCCCCGTCCCTGGGTTTCTCCAGGCAAGAACACTGGAGTGGGTTGCCATGTCCTTCTCCAATGCATGAAAGTGAAAAGTGAAAGTGAAGTCGCTCAGTCGTGTCCGACTCTTAGCAACCCCATAGACGGCAACCTACCAGGCTCCTCTGCCCATGGGATTTTCCAGGCAAGAGTACTGGAGTGGGGTGCCATTGCCTTCTCTGATTGCACTGATAGAACTAAGCAAAACATCAAAGACAACTATTAGGACAAAGGTAAATGTGGCAGGGGAGTGTTAAGGGCTCTAAAGAGGAAGAAGAAAGGGGAGGAGCTGGTGAGCACAGCAGGTGACCACTAGGAGCCACTAGGTTCTCGGTGAAGGAGATGTAAGGGTTTCATGACTGCCTTCAAATCATTAAGAATTGTATTTGGATGGATATGTCTGCCTTTATTCCTCTCCTGGGGATATGTCCATAGCTTTCATTGGCTTCTCAAAGGAATATGCAACTTAAATATAGAGGAAATGCTGGGAGAGCATTTTCCTCTCTTCTTCATGGTCGAGCACTGTGGTGGAAGGCCAGCTCATTGTCTTATTTTTATGGGGCTTCTTTCCTGGCACAGCCAGCTCATTTTTGTAAAATGAACGTGGCCATGTTCATGGCTATTGAGTGTAAGCTTGGGCTTCTTTCCACAAGAAATGCAATCCGCTAAAGATGATGTGCCAAATGAAGAGAAACTTTGGTGTTTATGGAAGAAAGATCATCTGAGATTCAAAATCTGTGTTTCCATTTCATGGTGATGGTACTACTGAATCTTTTTTTTTTTTAATCAAATTTTAAATTGTTTGCTTTCATGAGTACATGCATTCTTGCCAGGCAAAACTACTTTAATTTGGTGAACTCAGGCCTGGAATGTATTTTGCTTCTAAATTTATTACTCTTCTCAGATTTATTGAGTTCAAGAGGTTGTAAAGTGGATGCCTCTTAGAAGGTGAAGATGTTATTTACTTGGACCAACTTCAAATGCTTTTGGAAGGAGCTGGGTGTCAATAAATAAATGTATAGTTACACTGACTTCAATTTGATAGAAATTTGATTCTGATACTTCAACCTGCATCATTTTCCAGCTCATTACCTCACTCCTCAGCTGTAATTCTACAGAAATTTTCCATTAAGGGCAGAGCATGTTAATTTTATCTTTGGACTAATATATAAACTTTACTAAAGTATTTCAACATTCAAAAAACTAAGATCATAGCATGCAGATCCATCACTTCATGGAAAATAGTTGGAGAAACAATGGAAACAGTGACAGACTTTCTTTTCTTGGGCTCTAAAATCATTGCAGATGACAGCTGCAGCCATGAAATTAAAAGACACTTGCCCCTTGGAAGAAAAGCTATGACAAACCTAGACAGCATATTAAAAAGCAGAGACATTATTTTGCCAACAAAGGTCCATCTAGTCAAAGCTATGGTTTTTCCAGTAGTCATATATGGATGTGAGAGTTGGACTATTAAAAAAGCTGAGCACCAAAGAATTGATGCTTTTTAACTGTAGTGTTGGAGAATACTCTTGAGAGTCCCTTGGACTTCAAGGAGATCAAACCAGTCCATCCTAAAGGAAATCAGTCCTGAATATTCATTGGAAGAACTGATGCTGAAGCTCCAATACTTTGGCCACCTGATGTGAAGAACTGACTCATTGGAAAAGACCCTGATGCTGGGAAAGATTGAAGGCAGGAGGAGAAGGGGATGACAGAGGATGAGATGGTTGGATGGCATCACCAACTGGATGGACATGAGTTTGAGCAATCTCCAGTTTGTGATAGACAAGGAAGCCTGGTGTACTGTAGTCCATGGGGTCGCAAAGAGTCGGACATGATTGAGCAACTGAACTGAAAGTATTTCAAGGTTTTAAAAATTGTTACTGCTCTTTAGAATGTCAGATGTAAAAACACATGAAGTCAATTCAAATATGAAATAACTCTGATTGTTACTGCTAGTAATCATATTCTTTTTAGTGGGATAATTCAAGTTTTATTTCTCCTCAAATATGAGATCTCAACTGGCTAAAGCAACCAGGGGTAAAATCAAATCCAGTCATCTGGCTCAGGATGAAATTTAGATATTTCTTGGTAACTATTTTACTTGAAATTCATACAAAATTACATTCAAATAGCTACTAATACTGTGAAAAGTTCACTGCCATCTATTAGAATGCATAGCACCCAGAGAAGATTCACTATCATGCATTTTCATTAAATTAGCACCTTTGACTCAAAGGTTCCAGTACAAGAATTAACAAGAATAAAAACATTTTTTGCATCAAACCAAAAAGTCCATGACATACATACCAGATCAATCTACATCCCTTCATGTCAAGTATAACATTGTTTCCTTTTCATTACAAAACTTTTAGAAATTTTTTTGAAGATTGTTCACATACATTAATATTTAAAGGTTTCTGGTTAATAAAATTCTATTTATTCAAACTGGCAGGAACCTTAAATCTTTTTGAAAAAATGTCTTTGCTTTATTGAGAAAAGGAGCATTGAAAAAAAGTTTTTAAAAAGGAACACTGACATCAAAAAAGGGTCACCACAAATCCAAATCAAGCCTCATATCTATAAAGTTATTCATGGTGACTAATGTGATTACTGATGAGCTAGACACAGTATAAGATCTGAAAGTCTTTTGAATCATCAAGAAATGATTAAATTATTGAGATACAGGATATAATATGAAATCAGAAGAGCTGTTTAAGACTACTGACTGAACCACAAATTCTGTGTGCACTTTCCCTAATCTCCACCTGTATTAAAATTTTACCCCCCAAAATGGCACATTTTCATCACCAGAATATTGACCTAGAATTTATTCAGCTCTCAGTTTCACTTGTTCTCATTTATGGTGTGCTTCCCTTGTGGCTCAGCTGGTAAAGAATCCGCCTGCAATGCAGGAGACCTGGGTTTGAACCCTGGGTTGGGAAGATCCCCTGGAGAAGGGAAAGGCTTCGCACTCCAGTATTCTGGCCTGGAGAATTCCATGGACAGTATAGTCCATGGGGTCACAAAGAGTCGGACACGGCTGAGCAACTTTCACTTCACTTCATTTAGTTGTATACAATTTTACCACATGTGTAGGTTCATACATTGATTACCGCAGTCAAGATAAAGAACGATTCCACTGCCATGAGGAACTCTTCATTGCCCTTTTATTAGCAAACCTGCCGTCCTCGGCCCCTCCCCCATCACTAAGCTGTTCTTCAAGCTCAAGTTTTGTCATTTCTTAAATGTTATACAAAATGGAGTCATACAGCTTGCAACATTTTTTCACTTAGCATGATTCCCTAGAGATTCACTCCAGTGACTTCTTGCATCAATAGTTCATTCTCTTTTATTTCTGACTAGTATTCCATGGAATGGACAGAATAGCACTTGCTAAACCATTCATCTGTTGAAGAACATCTGGATTCATTTCACTTTTGCATTGTTATGAATAAAGCTGCTATGAACGTGTCCAGATTTTTATGCAAACATGTTTCATTCCTCCGGGATAAATACTCAGGAGTGCAGTTGCCACACCACATGGTAATTGCTAAACTTTTTCCAGAGTGATTGTACTACTTTACATTCTAACTTGCAGTCTGTGAGTGATCCAGTTCTTCCACATTATTACCAGCATTTGATATTATCACTATTTTAAAATTTTATCCATTCTAACATCTATGTAACGATATCTTATTGTAGTTTTAGTTTGCGTTTCCTTGATGGCTAAAGATGTTCAACATCTTTTAATGTGGTTATGTACCATATGCATATCTTTCTGGGGAAATTTGTCTCTTCATCTCTTTTGCCTCTTTCCTGATTTGAACTGTGTGTTTTTTATTGTTGAGTTTTGGGAATACTTTCTAAACTCTTCACATTAGTTCTGTGTTTTATATCTGGCTTACAAATAATTTCTTCCAGTCTGTAGTTTATCATTTCATCTACTTAACAGAGTCTTTTGCTGAGATGTTTTAAATTTAGAAAAAAGTCTAACTTATTGTTTGCCTTTTATTGATTGTGCTATTGGCATCATGCCTAACACCTCTTTGTCTTGCTCTAGATCCTTAAGATTTTATCCTATATTTTTCCTAAGAATTTTATAATTTTATATCTTACATTTAAATTCACCCAGATAAATCAAAATTGAGTTAATTTTTGTATCAACTGTAAGGAGTAAATCAGGCTTCATTTTTTTTTTTTTCTTTTCTCGTGGGTGTTCAATTGCTGCAGCACCATTTGTTGAGAAAACAGTTCTTACTCCACTGAAATGCTTCTGCACTTTTATCAAAATTAAGTTACACATATTTGCATATTTTTATGTCACTGATTTATATATCCATTTCTCCAATACTGCACTGTCATGAATACTGCAGCTAAAAGTAAGACTTTATATTGGTGAGAGTAATTTTAATCACTTCATTCTTCTTTTTCAAGATTATCTTAGCTCTGGTAGAGTCTGTGAATTGCCATATCAATTTTAGAATAACTTGACAATGTCTACAATTATCCTGCTGGGATATTGATGGGGATTACATTAAATCTCCAGGCGATACTGAAGAGAATGGTCATCTTTACTCATTTAGCCCTCCAATTCATGAATATAGCTTGAACATGGCAATTCTATTTATTTACATCTTCTTTATTTTATCAGGATTTTGTAATTTTCATTATACACATCCTGCACATGTCTAAACTATAATCCCTAAGTATTTTGTTTCTGTTAGAATGATTATAAATGGCATTATCCTTTTGATTTCAGTTTCTGCTTGTTTTTAGTGTTGTGTTGATCTTTTATTCTGTGACATTACTGAATGTACTTATTAGTTTAAGAGTTTCTGTGTAAATTCCTTGGGATTTTCTATGTAGACAGTCATGTTATCTTTAATAGAGATATTTTCATTTCTTCCCTTCTAATTGGTTATGCTTTTTATTTCTTTTTCTTCCCTTACTGCACTGACTAGAACTTTTAGTACCATGTTGAATAGCAGTGAGGGAAGGAAACATCCTTGTCTTGCTCTTGGTCTTAGCGGGGAATCAATCCATCTTCACCAGTAAATATAATGGGTATATTCAGCTGACATGTTCTTGAAGAAATCAAATTAGCAAATTGTCTCCTGACTCATTTTCCCATCTGTAAAAATAGGGAGAATCATAGAAAATATGTCTCTGAAATCTGTTACCAAATGAACTACTGATGATGTGAGAAATATAAACTAGCAAATGAGGGAGTTAGTTTGGCAAAGACTCTCATGAGATTTTGAACAAGAGATTTCTTCAAGCTCACCAAATCAGTAAATACCTACTTAGAAGATCTTACCATGTGACTTTAGGCTTTAGACAGTTCAGTCTTCTCCCTGTCAATTCCTTATTCTATAATTCAATCTTTTTTTTAATGGCTCTCCAAAGATTCTTCCAGTTTTCTTTAATTCTCTGTTTTGTGAGCTGTACGCTGACCATTGTGTCAGATACAAAGATTGAGACTGTTCTATACATGTTTGAAATGTAGTTACAGGCATAAGATCTATACATGTAGAAATATAACTAAGATATACCATTAAAATCAAATTGTGGTCAAATATATGAATGAAAGCTTGCTAGCTTCATGAGAGTAAAAACTGAGTTGATTTTAATGCACCATTTATCCCTAGTCTCTAGAACAGAGGCTCAGTGAATATTTGCTGAATTAATAATGGGGGCTTCCCTGATAGCTCAGTTGGTAAAGAATCCACCAGCAATGCAGGAGACCCCAGTTCGATTCCTTGGTTGGGAAGATCTGCTGGAGAAGGGATAGGCTACCCACTCCAGTATTCTTGGGCTTCCTTTGTGGCTCAGCTGGTAAAGAATCTGCCTGCAATTTGGGAGACCTGGGTTCAATCCCTGGGTTGGGAAGATCTGCTGGAGAAGGGATAGGCTACCCACTCCAGTATTCTTGGGCTTCCTTTGTGGCTCAGCTGGTAAAGAATCTGCCTGCAATTTGGGAGACCTGGGTTCAATCCCTGGGTTGGGAAGATCTGCTGGAGAAGGGATAGGCTACCCACTCCAGTATTCTTGGGTTTCCTTTGTGGCTCAGCTGGTAAAGAATCTGCCTGCAATTTGGGAGACCTGGGTTCAATCCCTGGGTTGGGAAGATCCCCTGGAGAAGGGAAAGACTACCCACTCCAGTATTCTAACCTGGAGAACTCCATGGACTATATAGTCCATGGGGTCGTAAAGAGTTGGACACAACTGAATGACTCACTTTCAGCAGAAGTAGAATTATACAAGTTACAATTGATATGGTGCAATTTCCAGTGAACAAAAAAGTATAGCTAACTAATCAAGATGGATGTTGGCTGGTATGCTGTACCGATGTACACTTGATATGATCCTTGGATGAAGATCCAGGACAGGGAGAAATTGCTGGGTGGCTAAAAAGAACTCCACTGGAACTGGGCTTCAAAGATTTGTAGATTTCAAGTGAGAGAGAAGGGGGAGGGTGTTTAACTAGGGGAAACTGAGTAAAAGTGCCAAGGTGAGAAATTGTGAAGAAAATAGAACAATCTGGTTTTATTGGAGAAATAGGAAGAAAACTTTTTGAAAGTAGCTTAGAGTCTAGGAATTGGGGGGTCTGGTGCTTAAATTTTTTTTTCTCTTTTATCTAAATATACAGTGTACTTTTCCTACTTCAAAACAGTAATGATAATAACAATAAAACAAAAGCTTCTGACTGTATTTTTTAATCATCTTCCTTTTCATCATTATTAGGCTAATTAATTTAACCTATTTTTTAGAAGCTCAGTTTCTAAAACCAAATAAATCATTAACATTTCATAAAAAAATTTAAAGTGGAATAATGGTTCAAAGAGGGCTTCCCAGGTGGCTCAGTGGTAAAGAACCCACCTGACAATGCAGGAGATGAGGGTTTTATCTCTGGCTGGGAAGATCCCCTGGAGGAGGAAATGGCTACCCACTTCGGTATTCTTGCCTGGGAAATCCCATGGACAGAGGAGCCTGGTGAGCTACATTCTATGGGGTCACAGAAGAGTTGGATATGACTTAGTGGCTAAACAACAACAGTGGTTCAAAACATAGAAATTATGTATTATAATAATACTTAAATGTTCTTTATAATCAAATAAAGCTTATTACCAATCTTAAAAAGCTAAAAAACTAAACAAAACCTTGGCATATCTTGATGTTAGTCTTAGAGCCTGTATCTTTGGTTAACTCCTTTCTATAGGAGGAAATGAAAACAACTAGTAGATTTTTTATGTAGTATGAGTAATAAAGAGAGTGGGAGGGTTACTTTATATGTTTATAAATAAATCATGTTAAGATTCCTTCACATGTTTTACAGTCATCCTCGACCCTGCTTTGATCTAGAATGCACTGAAGAGAAATGCAAGTGGGAGCCATTAATTTTGTTATGTAGAAGAAAGGGCTAATGAGTATTAAATCCACTGTTTGGCCTCTCTTCTCTTTTTATATTTTCCCTCTACTATTAACTGGGACACAGCCTGTCTTATATCAGAATCTGAAAGAGTGAGAGAGTTAATCACTGATTTTAATCAGAAACAGAAAAACAAATGTTATATATTAATACATAGATGTGGAATCTAGAAAAAGGATACAGATGAACATATTTGCAATAGCAATAGAGACACAGATAGAGAATAGACGTGTGACGATGGAGGGTGAGATGAATTGGGAGATTAAGATTGATGTATATACACTACCATGTGTAAGAAACAAAGAAAGAAAGTGTTAGTCACCTAGTTGTATCCAACTCTGCAACTCCTTGGGCTGTAGCCCTCCCAGGTTTCTCTGTCCATGGAATTCTGCAGGCGAGAGTACTGGAGTGGGTTGCTATTCCCTTCTCCAGGGGATCTTCCCAACCCAGGGATTGAACCCAAGTCTCCCGCATTGCAGGCAGATTCTTTACCATCTGAGCCATCAGGAAGCGTGTGTAAAATAGATATTAATTGCTAGTGGTAACCTGCTGTATCAGTTCAGTTCAGTTCAGTCGCTCAGTTGTGTCCGACTCTTTGCGACCCCATGAATTGCAGCACGCCAGGCCTCCCTGTCTATCACCAACTCCTGGAGTTCACTCAGACTCACGTCCATTGAGTCAGTGATGCCATCCAGCCATCTCGTCCTCCATTGTCCCCTTCTCCTCCTGGTCATCAGTTCAGCACCAACATCATTGTGGTATTTGACTCAATCATTTTCCCTTTTAAATCCTTTTATCTCCTATATTTTTCAAAGCCCTTCAGCATTCTATGATTTTTTTTACTATCATTTCATTCTTTCATGTATCCTTATGTCTGTTACATGATAACTTAGGCAGATCTTCATGTCATTGTTTTTAAATTTTAAAAGCATTTTTATTTAATAAAATAAATCCAAAATATTGTCATTTCAAAATGTAATTCACATACAAATCAATAATATATTTTATTGCTATAAAATAATAATAATAATATTGCTCTAAAATCTTCACACTTTTTAGGATTGGCATTTATAGACCAATCTCCTCTGTTTCTCCAGTTAAGTCAAACCTTGTGATCCTCTTTCCTCATATATTTTTATTTGTCAGTGTATACCTTGAACTGTTTTCATATTATTACTTTCCTTTCTGTGAAGAAAGAAAAAAAAAAAGCTAGGGGCCATCAAGTTGTAAAAATGTTTGCTTTACCTGGCAGTGATACCACAGATAGACTGTCCAGTTAAGTTGAGAAGAGTGAATTGATAACTTGTATTTGTTTTTAAAGTTAAGTTAATCCTAGATAAGAAATAAAAAGGGGGAGGCTGGTGGCTCAGCTGTTAAAGAACCACCTCTCAATGAAGGAGATGCAAGAGAAAAGTTTGAGCCCTGGGTTGGGAAGATTCCCCTGAAGAAGGGAATGGCAACCCATTCCAGAATTCTTGCCTGTAGAATCCCATGGACAGGGGAGCCTGGCAGACTGCAGTTCATGAGTTTGCAGATATGCACATGACTGTGTGCATGCACAAGCAAGGAAAACAAACAAAAAAATATGACTGTACAATTGTACCCACACCAATTGTTGAAAAAACTATTCTTTTTTGTATTGAATTGCCCTTGCACCATTGTCAAAGATCAATTGACTATTTTTTGTATGACTATTTTGGGCTTCCCAGGTGGCACTAGTGGTAAAGTGGGTTGGATCCCTGGGTGGGTAAGATCCCCTGGAGGAGGACTTGACAACCCACTCCAGTATTCTTGCCTGGAGAATCCCATTGACAGAGGAGCTTGGCAGGCTATGGTCCATCGGATTGCAAAGAGTTGGACACAATTGAAGCTACTTAGCATGCACACATGCACTATTATTTTAATATTTAAATAAGCAAATTTGAATTAAAATTTAAGCCTAAATATTATCTGCAAACATGGTAATGATCCACCTAGCACAATATCAACTCTAAGACTATGAACTGGTGTGTATAGCTTATTGAATTATTTATCTCCATCTTAATTTTTTTTCAAAGATGTTCAGTTCAGTTTAGTTCAGTCGCTCAGTCGTGTCTGATTCTTTGCTACCCAGTGAACTGCACCATGCCAGGCCTCCCTGTCCATCACCAACTCCCGGAGTCTACTTAAACGCATGTCCATTGAGTCGGTGACGCCATCTAACCATCTCATCCTCTGTCATCCCCTTCTCCTCCTGCCCTCAATCTTTCTCAGCATTGGGGTCTTTTCAAATGAATCAGCTCTTAAGTTCAGACTAATTTATTCCCTGAAGAGAATGCTTCAATTTAAGGAAAATAACAGTCATTTATATTGGCATTTGGGGACCCTGGCTCCAGGCCAAAATTTTGCATGTGTTTTCAGGTCCAACCATAAGCATTTACCTAACTGAGAGACCCCTTGGAGGAAAACTGTATTCCCTACACCAGACTGGGTGCAAAGCCAGTGCGCACCAAGTAAAATGTTAGTTGCTCAGTTGTGTCCAACTCTTTGTGACCCCCATGGGCCTACCAGGCTCCTCTGTCCATGGAATTCTTCAGGCAAGAATTCTGGAGTGGGTTGCCATTTCCTCCTCCAGGATATCTTCCCAACCCAGGAATTGAACCCAGGTCTCCTGCATTGCAGGCACACTCTTTACCATCTGAGCCACGAGGGAAGGTGGTACATTAGCAAAGGGAGTTTCAGTTAAGGATCCCACCTCCATTCAACTCCACACCCCCCTGCCCTGCCTTCTGGTAGCCCATGCACTCACCTTAGGTGCATTTGTTCAGCAAAGCAAAATTTTAACATGTTATGGTTGCTTTGGTCACATTTCATCCTTTCTTCTTATTTCTTCAAGTTTCTAGATTCCATCTGGTAAAGGAAACATTCTCATGATTTTAGATTTCGTTTTCTTCACCTTGGGGTGAGGAAATTTATAAGAATTCACAGGAAATTGGTGGCACACTTATTTTCAGAGACACATTTCATTTGAGTGTAATAAAAATCACACTAGATTTGCTTAAAGTATAGATAGACTCCATTATAATTTCACTTTTATTTATTTTTAGGATTTCATGTCTAGTTCCTTATAGATATAAAGGATTGTATCTGTTTGAAATCCTCAAAAGAGTCTATAGAGTTTTAAACTAAATTTACTTGGAGAATATTTTTTTCCTAATACTTCAACAGATTCACACAACAGCTGTTGATTCTCCTTCAAACAGTTTAGTACCATGAAGATCTGGAAAAAGTATTACTCAGGGCTCCTTCTATATACCAGGTCTGTAGTTTGTCACTTATAATTGAAACAAGCCTCCACAGATTAGTTTATAAGTACTAATTCCATCTCCACCACTGTGTAAAATCTACTACTTAAAAAGCTACTATATATATTTATCCAGCTGACACCTGCCCACATGAATACCCAGTATTTCAAAATGGAAACACATTTGCAAATTCATTACAGAAACAATCTTCTTTCTCATATTAAATTCCACAACAGAAATCATAGTGGGTAAAAGGGTAACAGACTCTATACTACCTATAATGCATGTATTCAAGCTTATTGAATGAGTCTCTAAATTATAACTTGGAATTTTAAATACTTGAATATAAAATAGCTTCAAGTAATACTTAAAATGTTTATGACACTTATATACATACACAATGTACATACATATATATATTCATTTTTTAGCTAAATGATAATTCCATAATAAAAGTATAAGTCTCCCTTGGGTAACCTGAAAGTGAAAATTGTTCAGCTGCATCAAATTCTTTGTGACCCCATGGACTGAATTCTCTAGGCCAGAATACTGGAGTGGTTAGCCGTTCCCCTCTCTAGGGAATCTTCCCAACCCTAGGATCGAACCCAGGTCTCCTGCATTGCAGGTGGGTTCTTTACCAGCTGAGCCACAAATGAAGCCCAAGAATACTGGAGTGGATAACCTGTCCCTTCTCCAGCAGATCTTCCTGACCCAGGAATTGAACTGGAGTCTCCTGCATTACTGGCAAATTCTTTACAACCTGAGCTATCAAGAAAGCTGAATGCTGAAAAATTGATGCTTTTGAACTGTGGTGTTGGAGAAGACTCTTGAGAGTCCCTTAGACTGCAAGGAGATCAAACCAGTCCATCCTAAAGGAAATCAGTCTTGAATATTCATTGGAAGGACTGATGCTGAAGCTGAAACTCTAATACTTTGGCCACCTGATGTGAAGAACTGACTCATTGGTAAAGACCCTGATGCTGGGAAAGATTGAAGGCAGGAGGAAAAGGGGATGATAGCGGATGAGATGGTTGGATGGCATCACTGACTTGATGGACACGAGTTTGAGCAAACTCCAGGAGCTGGTGCTGAACAGGGAAGCTTGGCATGTTGCAGTCCATGGGGTTGCAAAGAGTCTGACCTGACTGACTGGACTGAAGTGAACTGAAGTGAACTGGGGTAATCTTACTCTTACTACAAAGAGAGTATGGAATGTGATTGGTGTGGATCTCTGTGGTTATTAATGGAGATGCTGTCAGTTGGTAAGATTGGTTTCAAAAAGTAATGTGAGTCCTTGCCTTTATGGAATTCACAAACCAGTAAGAAAGACATATGAACAAAGTTATTAGAAGAGAAAAAGTAAGTCTATCAATAGAGTTAAGTGCACTGTTTCAGTTAAATATAGAATGAATGAGTCAGAACAAGTCTGTCTGGAAAAGTCAGAGGCACTCACAGAAGAAATCACTATGCTGAATAATGAAGGAAAGTAGAAGTTCTATAGCTAAATGTAGAAAGAAAGGGAATTTTAGGAAGAAAGTACATTCTGTGGAAAGTCACAAAACTGCAAATGTCTTTAAGCTCTGTTTGACAGAAGGTAAGGAGTTTGTTAGGGGCTTCCCAGATGGCGTTAGTGGTAAAGAACCCATCTGCCAATGGGGGAGACATAGAGACGTGGATTCTATCCCTGGGTCAGGAAGATCCCCTGGAGGAAGGCATGGCAACCCTCTCCAGTGTTCTTGCCTGGAGAATCCCCTGGACAGAGGAGCCTGGTGAGCTACAGTCCATGGGGTCGCAAAGAGTCCAACACAACAGAAGCAACCTAACATGTATGCATGCAAGGAGTTCAGTATAGTCATGACATAGAATTCATGTGAGAAAGAAGCCTCTCTTACAGAGGATGAAATAAGATTCCAATGAAAAGAAAGGTAATGGGGATATCATACTATTCAGCAATTTTAAAAATTCAAGATTTTGAGGAGTTTCTGCTTCTTTGGGGTTTTACTATTTGAACGGAAATTATCTAGTTGAGTCAATAGGGAAGTGTTCATTGAGTAAAACCAAAGAGAGTATAAATAAAGTATATGCAACATACCTGAAAAAGGAATTTAATTAATGACTTTTATCTATATGATTGACAACCATCTTAATTAATATATTTTCAGTATGAAATTGATTTCAGAAGTTATCTGTCTATAACGGAGCAACTCCAAAGAGAAGACCTGCACATCTGAGGGAGCTGCATCAAAATAATGAGGAAATATCAACAAGGTTGCCCTTAAGAGAAGATCCATTTATGTTCAGACCCTTTGAGGGAAAAAAAAATGAAAAGAACTCAATCATTTAACATTTTTGTAAAATTTTCAATATTTAATTATTAAAAAAAAAATAAAAACATTTAGAAATGCTAAAAAAAAAGTAAGAAATATCTGCTGCTCAGTAAGCTACAGCCAGCAGGGTGGATCTTTTAATCTGCCTGATATTACATCAACCAAGGAGGCACAACTAAGGATCACCAGACATTCAGGAAAGGCCTTAACATGAAAGGGGCCCAAACAAATAGGTAGGAGAAAATCTTCAGAGGAAACATAATTCAGAGAGTAGGAGAAAACTTCAAAAATGAATTACTGAGGGTACCACTTCCTGTGTGTTGTCCAAGTAATTTCCTAATTGACTGAACTTCCAGTAAATTTGAACCATAAACCCTGGATGAAATATGACAAACAACTACCTCAAAACACCTCAAGAAGTAGATTCTAGAAGGGAGTTGACATTTGGAAAAAGACTCCCCTATTCCCTCTTTTAAAATGGCTTTTCACCCCATGAACAGTATGAAAAGGCAAAATGATAAGATACTGAAAGAGGAAATCCCCAGGTCTGTAAGTGCCCAATATGCTACTGGAGATCAGTGGAGAAATAACTCCAGAAAGAATGAAGGGATGGATGGAGCCAAAGCAAAAACAATACCCAGTTGTGGATGTGACTGGTGATAGAAGCAAGGTCCGATGCTGTAAAGAGCAATATTGCATAGGAACCTGAAATGTCAGGTCCACGAATCAAGGCAAATTCGAAGTGGTTAAACAGGAAATGGCAAGAGTGAACATCGACATTCTAGGAATCAGCAAACTAAAATGGACTGGAATGGGTTAATTTAACTCAGATGATCATTATATCTACTACTGTGGGCAGGAATCCCTTAGGAGAAATGGAGTAGTATCATGGTCAACAAAAGAGTCTGAAATGCAGTACTTGGATGCAGTCTCAAAAATGACAGAATGATCTCTGTTCATTTCCAAGGCAAACCATTCAATATCACGGTAATCCAAATGAGGCTGATGCCACCCTGTGACTATTACCAAGCAAGGAAACAGGTAGTCTTTCTGGCCAGAAGAAAGAAAGGACAGGGTCTAGAGCTATCAGAGACATTGGAAAGTGAGGGGGAAATCTTAAAATGGTGAGAGCAAGAGGGAGTGATCTCCAAATGTTATGTTCATGCTTTGCAAAAGATACCTGGTTGATCCTTATGTATACATGTGAAACTCAATCCAAGGAGCACAGAGTCTAACATGAGATCAACCAAGTAACTACCTACAAATCAAAATTTGACACTATTTGATGGAATAAGACAGAACCTAGATTTTCAAAATCATAGAGTTCATAATATGATACAATATGAAATTCATCAGCAAAGAAGAACAGGAAAATATGACCCAGTCTCAAAAGCAAATAGAGATTCAACCCATAAATGACCCAGATGTTGGTAATAGTATACAGGATTTTTAAATGAATTTTTATAACTGTGCTGAATAAAGAAAAGTGTACTCATAATGAATGAAAAGATAAAAGTCATTGAAAATTTTAGAATTTAAAATGAAATGTTTGAAGTTTAAAGTTACTGAATAGATTTAGACAAATAATATAGCAGAAGAAAAGATAAGTAATTACACTATTTGATGGAATAAGACAGAACCTAGATTTTCAAAATCATAGAGTTCATAATATGATACAATATGAAATTCATCAGCAAAGAAGAACAGGAAAATATGACCCAGTCTCAAAAGCAAATAGAGATTCAACCCATAAATGACTCAGATGTTGGTAATAGTATACAGGATTTTTAAATGAATTTTTATAACTGTGCTGAATAAAGAAAAGTGTACTCATAATGAAAAGATAAAAGTCAATGAAAATTTTAGAATTTAAAATGAAATGTTTGAAGTTTAAAGTTACTGAATAGATTTAGACAAATAATATAGCAGAAGAAAAGATAAGTAATCTTGAAGATACAGCAGTAGAATTTGTCTAATATGAAGAAGTGGGAGGAAAAGAGAGGAGAAAAAGGATGGGCACCTTAGGGATCTGTGAGACATGAATGAAATGTCTAATAGGCATGTGTAACTGAGTCCCAGGAGAACAGACTGAGAGAAGAAAATGTGAAAAATGACTGTGACTTCTGCTTCTGGCTCATACAAATGGCCCAGCCTTTCCACTCTGAGGTATTTATCCAAGAAAGATGAAAAGATTGTACATGAATTTTTAAAATTAATTTATGTTAATTGGAGAATAATTACAATATTGTGATGTTTTTTGCCATACATCAACATGAATCAGTCACAGGTATACATATGTCCCCCCCTCCCATCCTAAACATGAATGTTACAGCTTTGTTTGTAAGGGTCCCGAGTGAAAGTGAAGTCACTCAGTCATGTCCGACTCTTTGTAACCCCATGAGGCTCCTCCGTCCATGGGATTTTCCAGGCAAGACTGCTGGAGTGGATTGCCATTTCCTTCTCCAGGGGATCTTCCCAACCCAGGAACCAGAACCCGGGTCTCCCGCATTGCAGGCAGACGCTTTACCATCTGAGCCACCAGGGAAGCCCCAAAGAGGAAATTGACTTCTGCTTCTGGCTCATACAAATGGCCCAGCCTTTCCACTCTGAGGTATTTATCCAAGAAAGATGAAAAGATTGTACATGAATTTTTAAAATTAATTTATGTTAATTGGAGAATAATTACAATATTGTGATGTTTTTTGCCATACATCAACATGAATCAGTCACAGGTATACATATGTCCCCACCTCCCATCCTAAACATGAATGTTACAGCTTTGTTTGTAAGGGTCCCGAGTGAAAGTGAAGTCACTCAGTCGTGTCCGACTCTTTGTGACCCCATGAGGCTCCTCCGTCCATGGGATTTTCCAGGCAAGACTGCTGGAATGGATTGCCATTTCCTTCTCCAGGGGATCTTCCCAACCCAGAAACAGAACCTGGGTCTCCCGCATTGCAGGCAGACGCTTTACCATCTGAGCCACCAGGGAAGCCCCAAAGAGGAAACAATCTAAATGTTCATCAACAGGTGAATATATATAAACCTAATGCAGTACATCCATAAAATAGAACACCATTCAGCACTGTAAAAGATTAGGCTGTTAACATACACAATAACATGAATTTCAAAATAATTACCTTGACTGAAAGTGGCTAGACAAAAAGGTGGATACATTGCAGAAATTCATTTGCATGAAATTCTAGGAAATGCAAGGTAGTGTTGGAAAGGAGATCAAAAAATTTATTAATGAGATGAAAAATGGAAAATTACAAAGAGACAGAAGAAAACTTTCTAGGGTAATAAATATGCTCATTATTTTGATTATGTGGTGTTTTCCTGAGTATATATATATTAAAATGTATATGTAAAGTATACCATTATTATAATAAATACATGCTGAAGGGCATGCCAATTATACTTCACTAGGCTGCTTGAAAATAATAAGAGAACTCCAAATGTGAAGAAGTAAAATAAAACCAAGCTTTGGTTCATCACAGTAAAATTACTGAGTCCTGAAAATGAAGAGGAGAATCTTGAAAACATCTAGAGAAAAGTAACACATTCTAATAGGTGAACAAGGCCATGGAACAATGTATTTACAGTTCTGATAGAATAGAAAAAAAATTGACAACTCAAATTTCTATATTCAGCAAAAATGACAAAGGCTAAATAAAGGCAACTTTAGATAAGGAAAAGGGAATTCATTGTCAACAGATATGCCCTTGGAGAAATGTTAATGGGAATTCTTCAGGCTGAAAAGAAATGATACCACATCAAAATTCAAACTTCAGGAAGGAACTAAGTGCACTGAAAAGAAAGAGAGCCTTTTCATAAGACTAGAAGGATCAATTCCTCGGAAGGACAATATTTATAAGTGTTTTTCCCTCAGAACAGCTTCAAAATTCATAAAATAATAGTGATGGAATCAAAAGGAGCAATAAATGATTCTACAATCATAACTGAATTTTTAACACTTTTTCAGCAGTTGATAGAACTATATAAAGAAAATCAGTGAAGACATAGATGGATATGAACAAGCTGCCACCACCTTGACATAAATGTCATTTTTAGAACATTATTTTCAACATCTACAGAATACACATTCTTTTCAAGAGCACATGATATGTTCATTGCAATAGATCATACACCAGAATCTGCAACATATCTTAATAAATTAAAAAAATAAAAGCATACAAGATATGTTTTCTGAGTATAACAATTAAACTAGAAATCAAGAACAATACAACATCTGGGAAAAATCACGGAAAAAAAAAAACAACAGAAAACTCTTCTACTGTCTTTAGCAAAGAAATCACCAGAGAAAATAGAAAATATTTTGAAACTGAACAATACTGCAGCAAAAATCATAAAGCTTTTGAAGAGAAATACAGGGTAGTATCATTGTGATTTGTGAGGAAGCAAAGTTCTAAAATTGGAGCCAATAACCATAATAGAAAAAACTGATAAGTTAGACTTGTCAGAAGCAAAAACTAATTAACAAAAGGCAGCGTTAATAAACTGAACAGGACTACCACAGATCGGACAAAAATATATATTGCAAAACACATACCTGACAAAGGACTGGGATGCTGGGTATATTAAAAAAACTCCTACAGCTCAATGATAAAAGAGCAGCTCAACAAAATTGAGCAAAGAATTGAACAGACACATTAATACACATGTGAAATGAGCACATAAAAATGTTCAACATCATTAGTTGTCAAATTACAGCTACATGGACATACCATAACATACATCAGAAGGAATAAAATTAGATTGTCAATACCAAATTTAGGTAAGTATGTGCACAGCTGGAAAATATGTACTGTTGGTGGGAATGTATAATATAGCAAATATTTTGACAAAAGATTCAGCACTTTTTTTTGTAAAACTACACATATACTAACCTATGATCCAGACCAAAAAATGTGTATACTATGCTATTTTATTTTTATGAGGTTCTAAAATAATAATCAGTAATGGGAAAAAATTGAACAATGGTCTTCCTGAAATGAGGAAGGGACATAAAGGATCTTTCTGGGACGATAGTGATGTTGTCATAAAGAGCTTTGGATTATACAAATATTTGCATATTTTAGAACTCAGCAACACTTGTGCATTTGACTATATGTATATTTTACATCAAGAGAAAAAAAAAATATTGAACTCTAGGTCAAGAATACTCTAGGGCAAGAGCAGTACGTGAACCAAGAACTTCTAGATGTTCAAGCTGGATGTAGAAAAGGCAGAGGAACCAGAGATCAAATTGCCATCATCCGCTGGATCATAGAAAAAGGAAGAGAATTATGGAAAAAGACCTACTTCTGTTTCATTGAGTATACTAAAGCCTTTGACTGTGTGGATCACAATAAACTGTGGAATATTCTTCAAGCGATGGGAATACCAGTCCACCTTACATGCCTCCTGAGAAATCTGTATGCGGGTCAAGAAGCAAAAGTTAGAACCGGACATGGAACAACAGACTGGTTCCAAATTGGGAAAGGAGAATTTCACAGGTGTATATTGTCACCCTGCTTAGTACATCATGTGAAATGCCAGGCTGGATGAAGCACAAGCTGGAATCAAGGTTGACAGGAGAAATATTAATAACCTCAGATATGTCGAGGACACCATCCATATGGCAGAAAGCAAAGAGGAACTAAAGAGCCTCTTGATGAAAGTGAAAGAGGAGGGTGAAAAAGCTGGCTTAAAACTCAACATTCAAAAAACTAAGATCATTGTATCCAGTCCCATCACTTCATGGCAAATAGATGGGAAAACAAAGGAAACAATGACAGACTTTATTTTCTTGGGCTCCAGAATCACTGCAGATGGTAAATGCAGCCATGAAATTAAAAGATGCTTGCTCCTTGTAAGAAAAGCCATGACGAACTTAAGGTATTTAAAAGCAGAGATATTACTTTGCCAACAAAAGTCCATATAGTTAAAGCTACGGTTTTTCCAGTAGTCGTGTATGGATGTGAGAGTTGGGCCATAAAGCTGAGCACCAAAGAATTGATGCTTTTGAACTGTGGTGTTGGAGAAGACTCTTGAGATTCCCTTGGACTGCAAGGAGATCCAACCAGTCCATCCTAAAGGAGATCAGTCCTGAATATTCATTGGAAGGACTGATGCTAAAGCTGAAGCTCCAATACTTTGGCCACCTGATTCAAAGACCTGACTCATTTTGAAGAGATCCTGATGCTGGGAAAGACTGAGGGCAGGAGGAGAAGGGGACAACAGAGTACAGGATAGTTGGGTGGCATCACCAACTTGGAGGACATGAGTTTGAGGAAGCTCTGGGAGATGGTGAAGGACAGGGAAGCCTGGCATGCTGCAGTCCATGGGGTCTCAGAGTTAGACATGACTGAGCAACTGAACAATAATAACAGGGCAAGAATGCTGAAGTACCTGGGGTACTTGAATTGTATACACTTGTTTGCAAATTACTGTAAAATGCATAAAAACATGATTTATCAAAGTAAGAATANGGTGAGGGACAGAGAAGCCTGGCATGCTGCAGTCCATGGGGTCTCAGAGTTAGACATGACTGAGCAACTGAAAAATAATAACAGGGCAAGAATGCTGAAGTATCTGGGGTACTTGAATTGTATACACTTGTTTGCAAATTACTGTAAAATGCATAAAAACATGATTTATCAAAGTAAGAATAAATATGTGAAAAAGCAAGTGTTAATGTTAATCCAAAAATCTCTGTGGTGGATATATTGGCATTTTACCCTAAAACTCAGTTTTGCTATATATTTCAAAAGTTTGATTAATTTTTTATTTTCAAAATCTCAAGTGCTATAGTCAACATCTTTAGAGAAAAGAGAAAGCATAGCATTTGGGTACCCTGGGCCTGCAGGAATGCCAGGGCCTGAGGGGCCTGTGCTGGTGGCTAAGACTATATTAGGGATCTTAGAAGCATTGCCAACATGTATGACATTCAGAAAGCCACTAACCAACTCCTGGATGTGAACTTTCATGAAAATCAGAGATCTATTCAAGCAACAGAAAGTGGTTTCAGGAATGAATGTGAGTCTCTCCTAGTCACTATTAGAGCCAATAGCAAGGAGAGATAAGAAAGCCTTCCTCAGTGATCAGTGCAAACAAATAGAGGAAAACAATAGAATGGGGAAGACTAGAGATCTATTCAAGAAACTTAGAGATACAAAGGGAAAATTTCATGCAATAATGGGCTCAATAAAGTAAAGAAAGGTACTTGTGGTAAGTAAAAAAGCAGGTTGCAAACACATGTGTTACACACATACTTACATATGGAGAACATATCAAGATGCTTTATCTCGGTGGCAGTAGTTATGCAGGTGCTCTGTTTTACTTCAGTAACTTTATATTTTTTAAATTTTCTTTTTCATTTTTTAATTTTTTATTGAAGTATAATTGATTTACAATGTTAGTTTAAGGTGTATAGCAAAATGACTCAGTTATACATCTATATATCTATTCTTTTTCAGATTCTTTTCCCTTATAGGAAGAGAAGATACAAAATATTGAGTATAGTTCCTTTTGCTATAGAGTAGGTCCTTGTTGGTTATCTATTTTATATATGAGTGTGTATATGTTAATTCAAAATTCCTAATTTTTCCCTGCCCCCTTTCCATTTTGATAACCATGTTTGTTTTCTATGTCTGTGAGTCTATTTCTGTTTTATAGATAAGTTCATTTGTATCTTATTATTATTTTTAGATCCCACATACAAGCAGTATCATATGATATTTGTCTTTCTGTTTCTGCCTTACTTCACTTATTACTGTAACCTCTAGGTCTATCCATGTTGCTGTAAATGTTATTATTTCATTCTTTTTTTGTAATATCTTTGTTTTCTACATCTGTGACTCTGTTTCTGTTTTGTAAATAAGTTCATTTGTACTATTTTTTTAGGTTGCACATATTAGTTATAACATATATTTGTCTTTCTCTGATTTACTTCACTCAGTATGACAGTCTCTAGATGTATCCATGTTGCTGCAAATGGCATTATTTCATTCTTTTTTATGGCTGAATAATATTCCATCACACACACACACACATACCCCACATCTTCTTTTTTTGATATTTATTTATTTGACTGCACTGGGTCTTAGTTGAGGCTTGCAGGATCTTGACTATGTCACACGGGATCTTTTGATTGCTGCACCTGCACTCTGAGGTTGTGACACATGGGCCCAGTAGTTGCGGTGTGCAGGCTCTTTAGTTCTGGTGTGTGGGCTCTGGAGCACAAGGCCTCATTAGTTGCTCTGCAGTGGGAATCTTAGCTCCCTGACCAGGGATCGAACTTATACCCTCTGCAGTGGAAGCATGGAATCCTAACCATTGGAACACCAAGGAATTCCTTTCATCTTTGTTTTCTTTCTCTAGATTGCTTTAGCTATTCAGGGTCTTTTTTGCTTCCATGCAAATTTAAAAAATTTTTGTTCTAGTTGTGTGAAAAACGTCATTGCTAATTTGATAGGGGTTGCATTGAATCTGTGGATTGATTTGAGTAGTAGTATAGTCACTTTAACAATATAGATTCCTCCAGTCTAAGAATGTGGTATATTTTTCATTCTGGTTTGTGTCATGTTTGATTTCTTTCATCAGAGTCTTACATTGTTCGGAGTTCAGATCTCTTTACTTCAATAGATAAGTTTATTCCTAGATATGCTTTTTGATGCCATGGTAATTTAGGTGGTTTTCTTAATTTTGCTCATTTTTTGTTGTTAGTGTGTAGAAATGCAACGGATTTCTACACTGTTAATTTTGTATCCTGCAGCTTTACCAGGTTCATTGATGAGCTCTACTAGTTTTCTGATAGCATTTTTAGGATTTTCTATCTATAGTACCATGTCATATACAAAAAGTTTTACTTCTTTCTTTCCAATCTGGTTTCCTTTTATTTCTTTTTCTTCTCTGATTGCCATGGCTAGGACTTCCAAAACTATGTTGAATAAAAGTGGTGAGAGTGGACATCCTTATCTTCTTCCTGATCTTCGAGGAGATGCTTTCAGCTTTTCACCATTGAATATGATTTTAGCTCTGTATTTGTCATATATGGCCTTCATTATGTTGAAGGAGTTTCCCTCTATGCCCACTTTCTGGAGAGTTTTTTTTTTTTTTTTTTAATATAAATGGGTGTCGGGGACTTCCCTGGTGGTCCAGTCGCTAAGACTCTGCAGTCCCAATACAGGGAACCTGGATTCCATCCCTGATTGGGGAACTAGATCCCACATGCTGCAACTAAATAGAAGGGCTGCAACTCAAGATCCTGTGTGCTGCAGCTAAGGCCTGGAATAGCCAAATAAATAAATGGGTGTTGAATTTTATCAAAAGCTTTTTCTGCATCTATTTATATATATATATATATATATATATATTTAAGAGGGTTAGAAGGTACCAGACTGGCATGTGAGTGGCTTCTCTGTCTGACAGAGTCAGTGAAGGCCCCACTTAAAATGTAAGGTGTAAGCAGAGGTCTGAGGAAGAGAGGAAGTATCTGGACTATATTGGAATATCATATGGTTTTTATTCAATTTGTTGCTTTGGTATATCACATTGATTGACTTGCAGGCATTGAAAAACTCTTGAATTCCTGGGATAGATCCCACTTGATCATTGTGCATGACTTTTCATGTATTATTGGATTTGGTTTGCTAGTTTTTGTTGAGAATTCTTGCATCTATGTTCATCAGTAATACTGGTTTGTAATTTTCTTTATTTTTTTGGCATCAGTGGCCTCATAGAATTAGTATGGAATGGGAGTGTTCCCTCCTTTGCAATTTTTTGGAATAGTTTCAGAAGGATAGGTGTTAATTCCTCACTAAATGTCTGATAGAATACATCTGTGAAGCCACCTGCTCCTAGACTTTTATTTGCTGAGAGTTTTAAAATCACTGATTGAATTTTAGTGCTTTTAATTCATGTGCTCATATTTTTCTGTATTCCTGGTTCAGTCTTGGGAGATTGTCCCTTTCCAGGAATTTGTCCGTTTCTCCTAGGTTGTCCATTTTATTGACATATAGTTGCTTGTAGTATTCTCTTATGGTCCTTTGTATTTCTGTGGTGTCAGTTATAACTTCTCCTTTCTCATTCCTAATTTTATTGATTTGTACTCTCTCCCTTTTTTCTTTAAGTCTGACTAAAAGTTTAATCATCTTATTTGTCTTTTCAAAGAAGCAGCTTTTAGTTTCGTTGATCTTTTCTATTGTTTTGTTAGTCTCTGTTTCATTTATTTCTGCTTGGGTCTTTATGATTTCTTTCCTTCTACCAACTTTGGGTTCTGTTTTTTCTTATTTTAGTTGTTTCAGGTATAAATTTAGATTATTTGAGATTTTTCTTATTTCCTCATGTAACATTGTATTGCTATAAACGTCCCTCTTAGAACTGCTTTTGCTGTGTCCTATAGGTTTTGGATGGTTGTGTTTTTGCTTTCATTTGTCCCTAGGTATTTCTTTTATTTCTTCAATGATTTTCTGATTTCTTCTTTGATTTCTTCAGTGATCCATTCGTTGTTTGGTACCATATTGTTTACCTCCATGTGTTTGTGTGTTTTTGCAGTTTTTTTCTTATAGTTGATTTCTAATCTATGCATTGTTTGGAAAAGACACTTGATATTATTTCAGTTTTTAAAAATTTACTGAGGCTTGCTTTGTGGTCCCACACATGATCCATCTTGGAGGGAAGCAGGTAATGAGAAAAAGAAAAACTCTGTCTTATGTCCTGATTCTTGCCTTCAAGTATAGATGTATGAGGATGTGAAGCTTGGAGTGGCCATCGTCGCCAGCTGATAATGATGAGAGGCCAGGAGAATCAAACACTAACCCACAGCCCTGTCTCCTTTCCTGTGAGATGTAAGACATACCTGTGTCACATAAGCTGTTGCTTTGCGTCCCCTGCTGCTATAGCTGAAGTCATTCTTAACAGATACAGGCAATATGGAGAAGCACAAAGTTCTTGGCAGCCTTTGAGCTTTGCAGATCCACAGCACTACATACTGCAACCCGTGAAGTGTCTGTGTGGCAGTGAGGGGCCACAGGCAGTGAGGCTGGACCACACTTTTGAGAGGCTTGTGAGTGGAAAAGAGTAAGATGACATGGATTCCTGAGGGACGCATGAAGATGTTTTCTATGCCACTGATACTGTCGTTGGCTCTGGCAGAAGACCGAGGCGGGACATACTGAATTTTCATTTAGGCACATAATAGGTGCTCATCAAATAGTTGTCTTTATTCCATGAGGTCACTCTTGGAGATATTGTAATCTTTGAGTATACTTTTAGATGTTCCAGAGGTATACTGGTCTGCAGACTTGTCCTTGATGGCTGTCCTTGAAAGCAGTAGAATCAGTGGAGAGGACCCTGGCTTTGGAGTGAGACTGAATCAGCTTACTTGCTGTAAAACCTTGGGCTGAATTTCTGAGTCTCAGGTTCCTCACCTATAAACGGAGATAAGAATATCTACCTTATAGTTTTGCTATGAGAAGTAAACGAGATAATGCATGAAAATTACTGGTACACGGTAAGCGCTGGGAAAACTGGAATGCTCTGTGGTGGGCCACTACAGGTTGCCCTTCGAACATCACTTCTTGTTCCTTCTTCCTAACAGAACACCCTCTTTGGTCCAGATGTCTCCCCCTCCCTGATGAAAAAACCCAGGCTCAGCTTAAGTGACATTTCTGAGGTCTCATAACCTAGTAAGTATCAGAGACAGTACTTGAATCCAGGTGTTCTGACTTGCAGCCTATTGTTTTTTTAAATTTATGTTTATTGAAGTATAGTTGATTTACAATGCGTTAGTTTCCAGCATATAGCAAAGGGATTCATATATATATATATATATATATACACATATACATATTTATATATATTGTCCATATTCTTTTCCATTATGGTGTCAACTGGAAAAAAAAAGAGCACAACCTAGAAGCTGATAGTTCTGTCTTATTCAGCGGTCTTTTGGAGGACATCAAGCCTGGGAGACAGGACTCTCAGGTCACTCTGAAGGACTGCTCCCAGGCAAATTCCGATCTTAAACAAAAGCCTTGTAGGGGGAACTTGCATTTCTCTTCCTGTGTCTTTGAGATGTAAATGTTCTGCCTGATCTTAGGGTGTTGTGTGTGTGTGTGTGTGTGTTGAAAACTTGACCTCTGTGCTATTTTGGGGAGTAAACTTTCTGGATTCTTTTCAGTTGACATAGTCCCCCCATTCTCTTATGGAGAAATCTCTTGTGTCTTAGTGGTTTGAGTCACTATTAATATATATCTCATTAATAGCCAGATGATAGATGCTTTAAATTAAACTGGAGAAACTTCTAAATTGGTGGCTTTTTAGAGAACTCTCATTATAAGCACCTGTCTTATTGATGCCAATGAAAAAATCAAAGGTGAAAATATAAATATCTCCGTATCTCTAATAGTTAACCTAAAAACTCCTTTAGTTTAAATCAAACAAGAAAAACTGGTTTTGAAAGCCTTATAGTGTTCTTGGCTTCTGCTCAATGGGTCTTACAGATGCTAATAAAAACATTAAATTAGGTCCATTAACAGGAAAGAAAGAACTTTAGGGAAGGTGCAGAGACATTTCCCCAACAAGGTAGAAATTTTAAAGGTACTTATCTTTGGGCTCCAAAATGAATGCAGATGGTGACTGCAGCCATGAAATTAAAAGACGCTTACTCCTTGGAAGAAAAGTTATGACCAACCTAAATAGCATATTGAAAAGCAGAGACATTACTTTGCCAACAAAGGTCCGTCTAGTCAAGACTATGGTTTTTCCAGTGGTCCTGTACATGTATGGATGTGAGAGTTGGACTGTGAAGAAAGCTGAGCGCCAAAGAATTGATGCTTTTGAACTGTGGTGTTGGAGAAAACTCTTGAGAGTCCCTTGGACTGCAAGGAGATCCAACCAGTCCATTCTAAAGGAGATCAGCCCTGGGATTTCTTTGGAGGAAACGATGCTGAAGCTGAAACTCCAGTACTTCGGTCACCTCATGCGAAGAGTTGACTCATTGCAAAAGACTTTGATGCTGGGAGGGATTGGGGGCAGGAGGAGAAGGGGACGACCGAGGATGAGATGGCTGGATGGCATCACTGACTCAATGGACGTGAGTCTGAGTGAACTCCAGGAGTTGGTGATGGACAGGGAGGCCTGGTGTGCTGCGATTCACGGGGTTGCAAAGAGTCGGACACAACTGAGCAACTGAACTGAACTAAACTAATCCCAAATAGATAAAGAAATCTTTAGGTAGTTATTTTAAATGGGATAAATAAAATGGACATTTATGGGATTAAAACACAAGGTTTTGATATTACACATGTTTAGGTGCTAAGTCAATCATGTCCGACTCTTTGCAACTCCATGGACTGCAGCACACCAGCCTTCCCTGTCCTTCACTATCTCCCAGAGTCTGCTCAAACTCATGTCTATTTAGTCAGTGATGCCATCCAATCATTTCATCCTGTTGCCCCCTTCTCCTGCTCTCAATCTTTCCCAGCATCAGGGTTTTTTCCAGTGAGTCATTTCTTCGCCTCAGGTGGCCAAAGTATTGGATCTTCAGCATCAGTCCTTCCAATGAATATTCAGGGTTGGTTTCCATTAGGATTGACTGATTTGATCTCCTTGCTGTCCAAGGGACTCTCAAGAGTCTTCTTCAACAAAACAGTTAGAAAGCATCAATTCTTCGGCGCTCAGTCTTCTTTGTGGCCCAACTCTCACATCCATATGTGACCACTGGAAAAACCATAGCCTTGACTAGGCGGACCTTTGTCACCAAAGTGATATCTCTGCTTTTTAATATGCTGTCTAGATTGGTCATAGCTTTTCTTCCAAGGAGCAAGCGTCTTTTAATTTCTTGGCTGTAGTCACCATCTGCAGTGATTTTGGAGCTCAAGAAAATAAAGTCTGTCACTGTTTCCATTGTTTCCCGTCTATTTGCCATGAAGTGATGGGACTGGATGCCATGAAGTTCGTTTTTTGAATGTTGAATTTAAAGCCAGCTTTTTCACTGTCCTCTATCCCCTTCACCAAGAGGCCCTTTAGTTCCTCCTCTTCACTTTCTTCCATAAAGGTGGTATTATATGCATATCTGAAGTTATTGATATTTCTCCCAGCAATCTTGATTCCAGCTTGAGCTTCATCCAGCCCAGCATTTCACATGATATACTCTACATGGAAGTTTAATAAGCAGGATGATAATATATAGCCTTGATGTACTCTTTTCCCTATTTGGAACCAGTCTGTTGTTCCATGTCTGGTTCTAACTGTTGCTTCTTGACTTGCATACTGGTTTCTCAGGAGGCAGGTAATGTGGTCTGGTATTCCTGTCTTTTTAAGAATTTTCCACAGTTTGTTGTGATCCATACAGTCAAAGGGTTTAGTGTAGTCAATAAAGCAGATGTAGATGTTTTTCTGGAAATCCCTTGCTTTTTCCAACATCCAACATACAAAAGATGTCGGCAATTTGATCTCTGGTTCCTCTGCCTTTTCTAAATTCAGATTGTACATCTGGTAGTTCTCCGTCCACATACTGTTGAAGCCTAGCTTGAGGGAGCATTACCTTGCTAGCATGTGAAATGAGTGCTTTTGTGCGGGGTAGTTTGAACATTCTTTGGCATTGCCCTTCTTTGAGATTGAAATGAAAATTGACCTTTTCCAGTCCTGTGGCTGTTGCTGAGTTTTGCAAATTTGCTGGCATATTGAGTGCAGTACTTCAACAGCATCATATTTTAGGATTTTATTTATTTTTTAAATCTGTCTCTTATACACATCTAGATGTGTATAAGAGACAGACCTGGCTTTAGAAAAGGGAGAGGAACCAGAAATCAAATTGCCAACATCTGCTGGATCATTGAAAAAGCGAGAGAGTTCCAGAAAAATATCTATCTCTGCTTTATTGACTATGCCAAAGCCTTTGACTGTGTGGATCACAATAAACTGTGGAAAATTCTGAAAGAGATGGGAACACCAGACTACCTGACCTGCCTCTTGATAAACCTGTATGCAGATCAGGAAGCAACAGTTAGAACTTGACATGGAACAACAGACTGGTTCCAAAGAGGAAAAGGAGTACGTCAAGGCTGTACATTGTCACCCTGCTTATTTAACCTATATGCAGAGTACATCATGAGAAACACTGGGCTGAAGGAAGCACAAGCTGGAGTCAAGATTGCTGGGAGAAATATCAATAACCTCAGATATGCAGATGACACCACCCTTATGGCAGAAAGTGAAGAAGAACTGAAGAGCCTCTTGATGAAACTGAAAGAGGAGTGTGAAAAAGTTGGCTTAAAGCTCAACATTCAGGAAACGAAGATCATGGCATCGAGTCCCATCACTTCATGGCAAATAGATGCAGAAACAGTAGAAATAGTGGCTGATTTTAATTTTTGGGCTCCAAAATCACTGCAGATGGTGATTGCAGCCATGGAATTAAAAGACTCTTACTCCTTGGAAGGAAAGTTATGACCAACCTAGATAGCATATTAAAAAGCAGAGACATTACTTTGCCAACAAAGGTCTGTCTAGTCAAGGCTATGGTTTTTCCAGTGGTCATGTATGGATGTGAGAGTTGGACTATAAAGAATGCTGAACACCAGCGAATTGATGCTTTTGAACTGTGGTGTTGGAGAAGACTCTTGAGAGTCCCTTCGACTGCAAGGAGATCCAACCAGTCCATCCTAAAGGAGATCAGTCCTAGGCGTTCATGGGAAGGACTGATGTTGAAGCTGAAATTCCAATACTTTGGTCACCTCATGTGAAGAGCTGGCTCATTGGAAAAGACTCTGATGCTGGGAGGTATTGGGGGCAGGAGTAGAAGGGGATGACAGAGGATGAGATGGTTGAATGGCATCATCGACTCAATGGACATGAGTTTGAGTAAACTCCAGGAGTTGGTGATGGACAGGGAGGCCTGGCATGCTGCAGTTCATAGGGTCACAAAATGTCGCACATGACTGAGCGTCTGAACTGAACTGAACTGAAGTGTTCTGACTGGTTTTGAACAAACAAGCAGATAAAGTGAGAAATTCAGGTCATCATGCAAAATCAGCAAAGACCAGACAAGATGCATTTTGATATTTCAGTGGAAAGTCTGGCTCAGGTTCATTGTCTGAGATCAGTTGATAACTTGTAGTTATTCAGGAGTTTAAAGATCCAGTTCAAAAGTTTTTAAAAAAATGAAATTCTAAAGCATTTTGAAATATTGACTATGAAACGCCTGCACTCAGAACTTTAGAAAGTAGGACAAGTTACCACCTGTTTCAAGGGGAAAAAAAGATAAATCAGAATTCAAGTAAAAGGAAGATCAATAATCGACAAGGAGACAAATAGTTATAGGTGAGAAAGATGTTAAAAAACAATTAACTAACAATGCCTTAGATTCATAACTTAGACTAGTATGAAAACTCAGCTATCAAAGAGGAGATACCAACAATAGTAGGTGATGATTTGGCACCTTGCAAATATGAGACTGATGGAAGTTCAAAAGAAGAAATTGATTCTCAGTGGCTGAAGTTTGGATTCCCATCCAACACGGGAGGAGGGAAACATAGCTCTTCCTCAATGCAACCAGAAAAGAGTTTGTTCAAGATTATTTTAAGTTTGGGAAGGTCATGGGCACACTGCTATATTTAAAGTGGATAACCAACAAAATCCTATTGTGTAGAACATTGAACTATAGGGAGGGAGGTTTGTGGGGAGAATGTTGTTGTTATTCAGTCACTCAGTTGTGTCTGATTCTTTGTGACCTCATGGACTGCAGCATGTCAGGCTTCCCTCTACTTCACCATTTCCTGGAATTTGCTAAAACTCACATCCATTGAGGCAGTGACACCATTCAAGCATCTAGTCCTCTGTCATCCCCTACTCGTCCCGCCCTCAATCTTTACCAGCATCAGAGTCTTTTTCCGTAAGTAGGCTCTTCGCATCAGGTGGCAAAAATAATTGGAGCTTCAGCATCAGTCCTTCCAGTGAATATTCAGGGTTGATTTCCTTTAGGATTGACTAGGGGAGAATGGATACATTTGTATGTATGGCTGATTCCCTTTACTGTTCACGTGAAACTATCACAACATGGTTAATTGGCTATACCCCAATACAAAATGTTTTTGGTGTTTAAAAATAAATTTTTAAAAAAAGAAAAAAAATATTTTAAGTGGAAGGTTGACATAATCGATTTTGCTGTGGAAGTTCTTTTGAATATTCATGATAATGAAATCACCATGGTTTTGCATTGAGAGGAGTCTCCACCAAAGAAATATCGCACATTTTGAATCTATAGCTCTCAGCTCTTCTCTTGCCAGTGGATGCTCAGGCTGTGTTCCTCATACCCTCCTGATATAATAGTTGGTCCAGTGTGTGGAAAAGGGGCGGAAACAAGAGAGAGGGGTACTGAATGATCTCACTGTTACTATACTGTTCATAATAAACAGTATAGTTCAATGGCTGTGATGAGAGCAGCGTGTGAGTGAGTGAAAGTCGCTCAG
>SJYT01038468.1:141846-229556 GCA_006410635.1 Cephalophus harveyi | reverse complement strand
GACTCTTTTGTTGACCATGATGGCTACTCCATTTCTTCTGAGGGATTCCTGCCCGCAGTAGTAGATATAATGGTCATCTGAGTTAAATTCACCCATTCCAGTCCATTTTAGTTCGCTGATTCCTAGAATGTCGACGTTCACCCTTGTCATCTCTTGTTTGACCACTTCCAATTTGCCTTGATTCATGGACCTGACATTCCAGGTTCCTATGCAGTATTGCTCTTTACAGCATCGGATCTTGCTTCTATCACCAGTCACATGCACAACTGGGTATTGTTTTCGCTTTGGCTCCATCCCTTCATTCTTTCTGGACTTATTGCTCCACTGATCTCCAGTAGCATATTGGGCACCTAATGACCTGGGGAGTTCCTCTTTTGATATCCTATCATTTTGCCTGTTCATACTGTTCATGGGGTTCTCAAGGCAAGAATACTGAAGTGGCTTGCCATTCCCTTCTCCAGTGGACCACGTTCTGTCAGCCCTCTCCACCATGACCCGCCCGCCTTGGGTTGCCCTGCAGGCATGGCTTGGTTTCATTGCGTTAGACAAGGCTGTGGTCCTAGTGTGATTAGATTGACTAGTTTTCTGTGAGTATGGTTTCAGTATGTCTGCCCTCTGATGCCCTCTTGCACCACCTATCATCTTACTTGGGTTTCTCTTACCTTGGGTGTGGGGCATCTCTTCACGGCTGCTTCAGCAAAGCACAGCCACGGCTCCTTACCTTGGACGAGGGGCTGTAAGAGGTATATAAATATTTTCAAAACTGCAGGAACAACTGGATATACATATGGAAACAAAAAACTTCAACTCTTACCTAACACAATGTTAAAAAGTGTTAAATAGTATAAATTTATACTCCTTGGAAGGAAAGTTATGATAAACCTAGATAGCATATTCAAAAGCAGAGACATTTCTTTGCCAACAAAGGTCCATCTAGTCAAGTCTATGGTTTTTCGAGTGGTCATGTATGGATGTGAGAGTTGGACTGTGAAGAAAGCTGAGCGCCGAAGAATTGATGCTTTTGAACTGTGGTGTTGGAGAAGACTCTTGAGAGTCCCTTGGACTGCAAGGAGATCCAACCAGTCCATTCTGAAGGAGATCAACCCTGGGATTTCTTTGAAAGGAATGATGCTAAAGCTGAAACTCCAAAACTTTGGCCACCTCAGGAGAAGAGTTGACTCATTGGGAAAGACTCTGATGCTGGGAGAGATTGGGGGCAGGAGGAGAAGGGGACGACAGTGGATGAGATGGCTGGATGGCATTACTGACTCGATGGATGTGAGTCTGCCTGAACTCTGGGAGTTGGTGATGAACAGGGAGGCCTGGGGTGCTGCGATTCATGGGGTCGCAAAGAGTCGGACACGACTGAGCGACTGAACCGAACTGACTGAGTTTAAACTAAAATTTCTAGAATAAAACATAGAAAAATATTGTCAGGGAGGGGAAAAATATTTATTAGAATAGACACAGAATCAATATCTCTAAAAGTAAAAAACAGGTAAATTAGAATTTATCAAAATCTTAACTTTTCTTTATGAAAAAAAAACAGAAAACAATTTGCTGAGCATGTCAGATTAAAGATTTGTACACAGATTACAAAGAGTGAAAAACAAAACCTGCATCTCAGTGATAGATTTAAAAATAAAAGACAAAATTTTTGGATAGAACCTTACAAGAAGACATATGACTGGACAACAGGCACATGAAGGAGTAATGAGTATTATTAATAAGTCAGGGAAATAAAAACAAGAGACTCCAAATCTTACAAATTACAACTGATGAAATTTAAAAAGATAAATAACATCAAATGCAAGCAAAGATGTGGGAAAGTTAGAACTTTCATAAATTAATAACGAGATTATAAACTACAACAAGAAGCTAGAGAGAAGTCAGGCAGTTTCTTATAAAATTGAACATACACTTATGATATAATCTATGTAAATCCACTCTTAGCTATTTATCCAAGAGAAATAAAAGTGTGTTCACAAAAATTTTATACTAGAATAGCTTAGAAATTTTGTTCATAAGCGCCAGAAATTGGAAATAATTTAAATGTTCACCAACAAAAGAATGGATAGGCAGATTGTAAAATATGCATGATAATAATCATGTAAGTAGCTTGGAATGAGAGAATAACAACTGGAAAGGAGACTGAGAAAACCTTTAAAAGTAATAAAAAATATTCTATATATTCATAGGCATGGAATTAATGAGTGTTTGCTTTTGGAAAAACTAATTGAAATGAATGCTGAAGATATGTATTCTACAAAGAGAACAGTAAATGAAGATCAAATTCCTTTTTGTAGTTATATAAGTTAATAATTCTGAAATTACTTTCTGTATGTTCTAGGCTTGAGAAAGCGTATTGACAGTAACGAAAGCCCAGTTTCTCACTTTTAGATATTTAAAATATCAACATGAACACACAGTTTTTAAGAATGAAAAAAAAAAATAAATGAATGGATGTGAAATGTCATTATATATGTCATAGGGCTATTCAGAGGGTCTAGAAGCAATGACATGGGTAACAGTGAGCACACCTATTATCCTGATCTTGGTGTCTAAATACCATTTTCCACTAAAGGTTGTCAGATGTCTTTGGAGAAAAATCTAATTCCAGAGCTGGGATATGAAAATTATTAGTAAGTTTGAAATGTTTTTGTACTATCTTCAATAAGAGAATATTGAAACGAGGACAAATTGGAAGGACTCTAGAGCCAAATTTGCCCATTGAACAAATCTGATAGAAATTGAACATCAATAATGAATAATGAGAAATGCTGGGCTGGAAGAAGCACAAGCTGGAATCAAGATTGTCAGGAGAACTATCAATAACCTCAGATATGCAGATGACACCACCCTTATGGCAGAAAGTGAAGAGGAGCTGAAAAGCCTCTTGATGAAAGTGAAAGTGGAGAGTGAAAAAGTTGGCTTAAAGCTCAACATTCATAAAACAAAGATCATGGCATCTGGTCCCATCACTTCATGGGAAATAGATGGGGAAACAGTGTCAGACTTTGTTTTGGGGGGCTCCAAAATCACTGCAGATGTTGAATGCAGCCATGAAATTAAAAGGCGCTTACTCCTTGGAAGAAAAGTTATGACCAACATAGATAGTGTGTTGAAAAACAGACATTACTTTTACAGCAAAGGTCCGTCTAGTCAAGACTATGGTTTTTCCAGTGGTCATGTATGGATGTGAGAGTTGGACTGTGAAGAAAGCTGAGCACTGAAGAATTGATGCTTTTGAACTGTGACATTGGAGAAGACTCCTGAAAGTCCCTTGGACTGCAAGGAGATCCAACCAGTCCATTCTGAAGGAGATCAACTCTGGTATTTCTTTGGAAGGAATGATGCTGAAGCTGAAACTCCAGTACTTTGGCCACCTCATGTGAAGAGTTGGCTCATTGGAAAGGACTCTGATGCTGGGAGGGATTGAGGGCAGAAGGAGAAGGGGACGACCGAGGATGAGATGGCTGGATGGCATCACTGATTCGATGGACGTGAGTCTGAGTGAACTCTGGGTTTTGGTGATGAACAGGGAGGCCTGACGTGCTGTGATTCATAGGGTCGCAAAGAGTTGGACACAACTGAGTGACTAAACTGAACTGAACTAAACTGAACAATTAATGATATTAATGGAATACAATCTATTACATAGTATAAGATTCTATGAACCATCCTAATGTAAATAAATACCTAAATAGATAACTATAGTTTATCAAGCATTCACAGTTGCTTTTAGTGGAAAGTATCTATTTAATCATACTGGTGAAAATGGAATTTCTTATCATCCATTTTGAATATCTAAAACATATACAACTGTGCTTATAACACATAGTATTAATTTTAAAATATTTGTGGAGTCCAGGAATGAAATACAGCAAGAACAGCTAATGATATTACATTCATTTGATGGTCTTATTTTCAAAACAATGTGCTATTATACATTTTCCAATAATTTTGAAACAATTTATCCAAACTACATGTTTTTACTCATCTCTTGAATAACAAATTACCTAGTCAACCCTATTAAAAACCACTCCTCCAAGCAGCTTACCTCCCTTCCTGATGCTTTCCATGATAGAGTTCCCAAATATTTCACAAGGGAATCCTACACTGAGAAAATGAGACACACACGCTGCCAGAAATGGGACACCAGGGAGCTGACTGGGATATTAATATATGTGAGTTACAGTAAATTAAACTGAATGCAGAGCTGTTGCATAAGGCATTGTGCCTACTGATTGCATATGAACTATTCTGAGTGAACTGCCAGTTATCACCCATTCACTTAGCATCAAACCAGGAAACAGGTAGCATTTGCTTCTAGTTGCAGGGCAATAAAGAACACAGTCTGAATTTTTTTGTAATTTAACTCTTGTTATACTCTAAACACTGAATATACCTTATACACAGTTGATTAATTTCATTTAAAGATTAGGCCTCCAAAATTGTATCATAGTCTCTTAATTTTATGAACCTAGGTGCTTAAGAAATGGTATTTTTAGGATTTTAATTTGTGATAATTTTTTTTCTTTGTAATGCTTTTATCCTTCCTGAGTCACTTATTTTTCTAATAGTCACACATTTCTGTTAATTAAAACATATTGGACTTTAAAATGCCCTTTCACAAAAATATATGACAAAAGATGGCCACCAAAGCAAGTTTGTTAAATAGGTTATCCAATGCCAGCTACCTTGAGACACTAAATCTAAGCTTTCCCTGAGCTTTATCTCCCTGGTAACTGACCTTTTACAATTCAGTGTAGAGAAATGATTGGTTTCATCTGCTAACTTTGAAGTCAACATCACTGCTTTACTTTTTATACTGAACACTTATTCTGTTCAACTTCTATTATATTAGATACCATGTTTGGGAAACATTTATGTGCTGTTTGAAACCTTATGGCTTCTCATGCCTTTATTGCTATATCTTCATAAAGCACATGCATGAAATACTTGGAAGTTCCTTGGATTTCATAATGAGTTAAATTCAAGACAAAACAAATTGAATAAAGCAACCTCCTTTGCATTAACATATTAAAAACAAATATTACTATCTTTGTGGACCTCAGTTTTTCTCACTTTTAAAATAAGAATTTTAAACTACATAATCCCAAGAGTTTGTTGTCTATTTAAGTGTGAATTATGTTCATTTAAGTAAAATGAAAATAAGGATAAGAGAAATGATAATTAAAATATACGAATTTTTAAAATAAGAGGTCAAGAATGACGCTTCTCCTATTACATAGAACACATATCTTAAGGATATCCTCAGATTATAGAAAGGGACTCACTTCCTAAAACACATAAGCCATATGCCAGTCACTCACCTTTGGCTACCTGCATATCTCAGCCAACCAGCTACGCATCTGAAATTTCCAGCTCTAGCGATATTGCCAGACTTGAATGAAACTCTGTACCAAGGAGCATGGGTCCCTGATCTGCTCCCCAAGGGATGATGTAACCCTGAAGTATGAGGAAGTCAATACATAATGGGATAAACTTTAACCCATAAATTAAAGAGAAAGTGGGAACCTAGAATATAAATCCCCCTTCCTTACTATATTACCCTGCTAGAATTGCTATACCAGAGAAGGCAATGGCACCCCACTCCAGTACTTTTGCCTGGAGAAGCCCATGGATGGAGGAGCCTGGTAGGCTGCAGTCCATGGGGTCGTTCAGAGTCGGACACGACTGAGCGACTTCACTTTCAATTTTCACTGTCATGCATTGGAGAAGGAAATGGCAACCCACTCCAGTGTTCTTGCCTGGAGAATCCCAGGGACAGAGTAGCCTGTTGGGCTTCTGTCTATGGGGTCGCAGAGTTGGACACGACTGACGTGACTTAGCAGCAGTAGCAGCAGAATTGCTATAAGAGTACCACAGATTGGGTGGCTTGAACTGCAGTTTGTTTTCTCACAGTCCCAGAGGCTGCAAGTCCAAGATCAACATGGCAGCACATTTGGTATCTTTTAATGCTTCTCTCCTTTTTTTTTTTTTTTTTTTTGGTAGCAGTTTTCCCTTGTGTCTTCACATGGCCTTTTTACTGTGTACACATATCACTGGAGTCTCTTCCTTTTCTTATAAGGACACTATTCCTGTTCCTAAGGGTCACATCGGTATGATTTTATTTAATCTTAATTATTTTCTTAAAGGCCCTATCACCAAATAGAATCACATTGTATATTAAGGCATCAACATAAGAATTTTCCTCCAGAAGAATTCTGTATGCTGAGTGGACATATTTATTGAGCTCTTTCTCTTTGAGGCTTGTCATGAAGCAGTACTCACCTTTGTAACATACAAATTAGCATCAGTTTATCCTTTCTACTTCAGTTTCCTTTTCCTTCATTCTTTCCCCTTTAGTCTTTCTCTCACACTGTATTTTCTAGAGTATCTATACCATTGATAGATAAATTGTATATTTGTGTATATCTTTCTCAGAATCTTTTAGCTCATGCAGACAAAGTTAATTCATAAATAACAGTATTCAAACAACAGTTAACTTATTCTCAGCCTTGTACTACTAAAGAAATAGGAAACATCCTTTTCACTCAAAGTTAATAGAAGAAAAGAAATTATAAATATTAGAGAAGAAAATGAAATAGACCAAACACAATAGAAAAGACTGATGAAATTAAGAACCAGTAATCTGAAAAGATAAAATTTATAAAATATTAGCCAGACTCATCAAGAAAAAAAAAAAAAAAAAAGAGACAGAGAGAGGGCTCAACTAGCTAAAATTATAAATGAAAAAGAAGTTACAACTGACACCACAGAAATATAAAGTATCATGAGAGATTACTACACACCAATAAAATGGACAACTCAGAAGAAATGGATAGATTGTTAAAAATATATAATCTCTCAAGACTGAATCAGGAAGAGATAGAAAATATGAGCAGGTCAATTGCCAGTAATTAAATTAAACAATAATAATAGTAATAATAAAAAAAACTCTCAACAAATGAAAGTCCAAGACCAGATGACTTCACAGGTAAATTCTGAGAATAGGTAACATTCAGAGAATAGTTAACACCCAGAGAATAGTTAACACCTATACTTCTTAAATTATTCCAAAAATTTGCAGAGAAAGGAAAACTTCTAAACTTATTCCACAAGGCCAGAATCACCCTGGTACCAAAATCAGACAAAGATATCACACAAAAAGAGAAAATTACTGGCCCCAATACAGATGAATACAAATGCAAATATCCTCAGCAAAACATCAGCAAACTGAATTCAATGATACATTGAAAGGATTATATACCATAATTAAATGGTAATCTTTATCCTAGGATCTTATTTATCCTAGGGATGCTAGAATGTTTCAATATTCTCAGATAAATTACTGTGATACGCCTTGTTCACAAATTGAAGAATACAAATCATATGATTCATCTCAACAGATGCAGAAAAAAACTTTTGACAAAATTAAACATCCATTTATGATAAAAACTCTCCACAAATTGTATTTTGAGATAACGTACTTTGATATAATAAAGGACATATATAAATCCACAGATATCATCATACTCAATGGTGAAAATTTGACAGCTTTTTAATTTTTTTCTTCTCAAGTCTATAGACAAATTTTCAACTACATTCAAAAGACTCACTATCATTTAGACCTCATTATCTGACAATTTAATACTCTATTTTTTGAATAGAATCATCATGGAACATCTTTTGCCATCCCTTTATTTTTAATCTGCCTTTTTATTTATAGTGTATTTCTTGTAGACCACACGTAGTTGAGTCTTGGATCCACTCTAACTGTCTTCATCTTTACACTGGTATATTTAGGCTATTTATATTTAAAGTAATTACTGATATAATTAGATTAATATTTATCATGTATATAACTTTTAAATTTGTTTCACTAGTTCTTTTTTGTATTTTTCTATCTCTGGTTTTAGTTGATTCTGTTTGTATGATTCTGCTTTCTCTCCATTTTTAGCATATCAATTATACTTCTTTTTAAACAATTTTGGTGGTTGCCCTACAAATTGAAACATATATGCTGCTGCTGCCTCTAAGTCGCTTCAGTCGTGTCTGACTCTGTGTGACCCCATAGACGGCAGCCCACCAGGCTCCCCCATCCCTGGGATTCTCCAGGCAAGAACGCTGGAGTGGGTTGCCATTTCCTTCTCCAATGCATGAAAATGAAAAGTGAAAGTGAAGTCGCTCAGTCGTGTCCAACTCTTAGAGATCCCATGGACTGAAGCCTACCAGGCTCCTCCATCCATGGGATTTTCCAGGCATGAGTACTGGAGTGGGTTGCCATTGCCTTCTCTGGAAACATATATATAAAGATATATTAAACTAAGTCCAAATTCAAATAACACTACCACTTCACAAGCAGACAGGAACCTTATAACAGGTTCTCCCTCCCATCCATTATAACATTGAAGTCATTTATTTTACTTTATCTAATTGCTATCTTCACAAAAGACATTGCAGTTTTTAACTCTGAATAAACAAACAATTTTCTAGAGTTGACCCTTGAACAACAGAGGTTTGAATCATGCAGGTTCACTTATAACATGATTTTTTTTCAATAAACAAAATACCTCTATTTTTGTTTTACAGATCTTTAAGTGTGGGGAAAGCTTTGTGTTCAATTAGAGATCATAATGTATAGAATCAAAAGAACTAGAATTTAAATTTAAATTCAGATGTCAATTTAATCTGAAATTCCAAGGTAATCTATAGGCAATGTGTGATTCCCAATTCAATGGGTATGCTCAGAGTTAGATAAACACTTCTATACTGATATAGCTACTCTGATCACACATATATCTATACATATAGAGAGAAGAAGGGAGACAATGAAGGGTATTGTCATGAATGAATCCCAAAGAAAATGTATATCTTTTGCAGATATCTTACTATACACAGTAATATGAAAGAAAAGGAGCATTCTGCTGGTAATTAGTGAAAAACATCAACTATTTCCTACAGCGAGAAACTTAAGAAGGAAATTTTCTAAGTGTAAATCATAAAAATCTTTTGATCAAAGCAACCATTAATCTTCTTTTAAAATTATTTAAGTAGCACCTACTATTTGGGAAATAGATGGGGAAACAGTGTCAGACTTTATTTTGGGGGGCTCCAAAATCACTGCAGATAGTGATTGCAGCCATGAAATTAAAAAACGCTTACTCCTTGGAAGAAACGTCATGACCAACCTAGATAGCATATTCAAAAACAGAGACATTACTTTGCTGACTAAGGTCCGTCTAGTCAAGGCTATGGTTTTTCCTGTGGTCATGTATGGATGTGAAAGTTGGACTGTGAAGAAGGCTGAGTGCTGAAGAATTGATGCTTTTGAACTGTGGTGTTGGAGAAGACTCTTCAGAGTCACTTGGACTGCAAGGAGATCCAACCAGTCCATTCTGAAGGAGATCAACCCTGGGATTTCTTTGGAAGGAATGATGCTAAAGCTGAATCTCCAGTACTTTGGTCACTTCATGCGAAGAGTTGACTCATTGGAAAAGACTCTGATGCTGGGAGGGATTGGGAGCAGGAGGAGAAGGGGATTACAGAGGATGAGATGGCTGGATGGCATCACTGACTTCGAAGGATGTGAGTCTGAGTGAACTCCGGGAGTTGGTGATGGACAGGGAGGCCTGGCGTGCTGCGATTCATGGGGTCGCAAAGAGTCGGACATGACTGAGCGACTGAACTCAACTATTAAATAAGTACAAAGACTTATTACTAGTCCTATTACTATATTTGTAGTAAAACACAAAGTTGTAGGAGGTCACTAAGTATTGAAGTTAGATACAATATTGCAACTAAAAAAACAGCAAAGACCTAGAAATGTAATTGCCAGTGTGTTACAACTAATTGCCTATTATTTGGTGGAACAAATAGATATGTGTAAAGTATCATTTTATATGTATTAAATTAAATGCATCTTTCCCAGGTGGCATAGTGGTAAAGAATCCATCTGCAAAATAGGAGACATAGGAGATGTTGTCTCAATCCCAGAGTTGAGAAGATCCACTGAAGTAGGAAATGGCAACACACTCCAGCATGCTTGCCTGGAGAAACTCGTGGAAATAGGAGCTTGGTGGGCTACAGTCCATGAGGTCACAAAGAGTCAGACATGCCTGAGTGGCTAAGCACACAAACACACACACACAAATTAAATACAAGTTGTTTTACACACTAGTAAAAAAGTGAGCTATCATATATTTATGATATCTTATTACTGTTAAATATAAGTTGCAAAGAAAATTTATAAAATCACCTTTACCTATACTATTTCCTTTAGGTTGAAATATAAACTTTCATTGAAAATATAGGGACTTTGAAATGTTTTAATATAAACTGGCATACCCATTGACAAAAAAATAATTCAATACATGGTTTATCCTTGCTCAATATAGAAGCATGATTTAGAAGTCTAAATTGAACACCATTTTATAATTCTTTCAACAATCTAAATTGAACACCACTCTATAATCCTTTCAGCAAAGGATTAAGTTCATTTAACAGGTTGTCAATTGGTCCTAAGATACTCAGTTCTTTTAGTTTGCCATGCTTTTACGTGGGAAGTCCAAATTTGAAAATTTCTACTAGATTTTACAACATCTTGTTACATCTTTCTAATTTAGTCATTTTGCCTTACAATGCCATACAATGGGCTATTACATCCCTTGGGGAAATGTAAAATTTAAAGAGATATTAAACCCAGAATAACTTCACTGCTTATCAAATGACATGGAAATACTGTCACACATCATGTCATTTTATGACATTTGTGATTAAGTGCATATATATGTTGAATGCTAAAGATCTGGTAATGTGTACATATTCTCAAATTTTTAGAGAGAAAGAAGGAGCATTAAGATAAATTGTATGGTAAAAAATGTAGATGGAATCGACTTTTAAACTTGGCTGTGGTTCAAGTGTTGAAGGAATTCTTTGAACTTTAGCGTGTACTTTATATAGAGGGCTTCCCTGGTGGCTCAGACGGTAAAGAACCTGCTTGCAATGCAGGTGACCCGTGTTTAATCCCTGGGTTGGGAAGATCCCATGGAGAAGGAAATGGCAACCCACTCCAGTATTACTGCCTGGGAAATCCCATGGACAGAGGAGCCTAGCAGCTACAACCCATGAGGTGGCAAAGAGTTGTACACAACTGAGCGACTAACAGTATCAGGTTTGGGTTTGTTTTTTTGTTTTTTTTTGTTTTTTTTTTTCAGTTTTACATAGATAATTTTGTATTTGTAGATAAAACCAGGATGTCCTGCAGTAAATTATTTCAAATAAAATGGGTCTAATTTATAAATCCTGTAGCACTGGTTTGAAATCTGGACATTATATAAAGAAAGAGGAATAAAAGGATGCCTAGATGCCATTCTAAGTAAGAGATTAAAATACATAAAATATTTTTGGTTACAATCATAACCTGGGGCTGCCCAGGTGGTGCTGTTGCTGCTGCTAAGTCACTTCAGTCATGTCCGACTCTGTGTGACCCTATAGACAGCAGCTCACCAGGCTCCGCTGTTCCTGGGATTCTCCAGGCAAGAACACTAGAGTAGGTTGCCACTTTCTTCTCCAACGCATGAAAGTGAAAAGTGAGTGGTAAAGAACTTTTCTGCCAATTCAGGAGACTCGGGTTTGATCCTCAGGTCAGGAAGATCCCCTAGAGTAGGTCATGACAACCCATCCCAATATTCATGCCTGGAGAATCCCATGGACAGAGGATCCTGGCAGCCTACAGATCATAGGGTAAAAAAGAGTCAAATAGGACTGAGGCAACTTAGCATACACAGCACACATACCTATTCTACATCACTTTGTTCTTCAAAGTATCATTTTCTTTTATGTTCTCAAGTACCTAATGTGCTCATGTTGCAATTTCTCAGTTTTATCCTCAGTTCAGTTCAGGCACTCAGTCATATCTGACTCTTTGCGACCCCATGAATCACAGCACACCAGGCTTCCCTGTCCATTGCCAACTCCCGGAGTTCACTCAAACTCATGTCCATCGAGTTGGTGTTGCCATCCAGCCATCTCATCCTCTGTCATCCCCTTCTCCTCCTGCCCCCAATCCTATTTTATCCTACTGTGACCTAAAATTACCTACCTCTCTTTGCCTTCAATTTAAAAACTATTTGTCCCAGAGTAGTTAGTTTCAATTATGTATTAGATGCAAGTTAATCTTATTAAACTAATTTTCAAACTTTATTGATGAGAACAACTATCTGGGTTGTATAATAAATATCAGAAACTCTCAAGTCCCATCCCAGATCAATTGATTTTTGTGTTTGAATTAACCCATGCCAGTGTTTTCTTGTTTTACTTTGGCTTCTTTTGTTTGTTTGTTTGTTATAGAGGCATTTTACTTAGTCAACTAAAAACAATTAGATATTCAACAGCAGTGTACAATGAAAGATAAATCAAATCAGTTACTTTAACATGTATTCCTTCTTTACAATGAAAGCAAATAATAAAAAAAAATCTTTCTGCTTTAAGGAAAAAATTAGAAAAATAGGGCAATATATTTTATTATGAATAACAGCATTAAACAGCTACAAGAAATCTGACTGTAATAAATAATAAGATAACTTGGATGTTGGCTTATACATATATTCATAAAAGGAGGATGGGCCATCATATTGCAAGAGTATGACTCCACCTGCTTTCATCTGATACTCTTGAGATCTCACTTACAGGTAACTAACCAAGTTATTTTCAGCACTAAAGCTAATTCATATTCCTCATTATTTACTATCATGTTTGTCTTAACCAGACAATAACTCTGAAAGACTGATGCTGTTCTCTGCTTGCTTGTTTTAGTCCATAAGTTGTACACTATCTGTGGCAGATACCGTATGCTCAGACCTTAACTTCAGTTGAACTATAGATGAAATCTGAAATCTGTGAAGCAATTTCTTCTAGCTTCTCTGCCTCAGTATTTATAGACAGTTCCCACATTATGATGGTGTGAAAGTAATATACATTCAGTAGAAACCATACTTTGAATTTTGATCTTTTCTAGACTAGTGATAGGCGGGATGATACTCTGGTGATGCTTGTCAGATCCCCGTGATCATCAGAATAAACTACCCATACTCTTACAACCATTATGTACCTATCCAGCTACTCTGTTTTTTGTTTTTTGTTTTTTTTTTTTTATTTTCAATACAATATTCATAAAGTACATGAAATAATCAACACTTCATTATAAAATAGACTTCAGGTTAGATGGTTCTGCACAACGGTAACCTCATTTACATGTTCTTAACATGTTAGAGTAAGCTGCACTCAGCTATGATATTTGGTAGGTTACGTATATTAAACGCATTCTTGACTTACTACATTTTCAAGTTACAATGGGTTTATTAGGATGAAATCCTATAATAAGTCAAGGAAGATCTATATATGTATGTATTTATTAATACCATGTTACAAATACTAAATTGCACTGATTTAGCCACACTGATATATTGTTATACATATATTATAATACTATACAGTATGAATAAGGCAAAGTATAAAACACATCTACTAATTAAGTACAGGACATTCAGATTACATCATGTATTTAAAATGTATTGTAAACAATATTATGATGAACATCTTTATAATTGTCTCTTTGCATTTATGACTTTTACTTTTCTATAGTTTTCTATGTAGAAGCAATAAGAAAAATATGCTATTAAATGTTTGGCAAAAAGCCTGACACTGTGTCTGCTTTTTATACTTAGAAAGGTATATAACCTATATCAAATAATTTGGCTCTTTATCTGAGAATATTTCCTGGAAGATCATATATGGGTAAAAGGCAACATTCTTGAAGGAGAAAGCAGAAAATAAAGGAGGGTTGAAATCAGTTCAGTTCATTGAGTCAGTGATGCCATCCAACCATCTCATCCTCTGTCATCCACCTTCTCCTCCAACCTTCAATCTTTCCGAACATCGGGGTCTTTTCCAATGATTTGGCTCTTCGCATCAGGTGGCCAAAGTATTGGAGCTTCTTCAGCATCAGTCCTTTAGTGAATATTCAGGGTTGATTTCCTTTAGGATAGACTGGTTGGATCTCCTTGCAGTCCAAGGGACTCTCAAGAGTCTTCTCCAATACCACAGTTCAAAAGCATCAATTCTTTGGTGCTCGGCTTTCTTCACAGTCCAACTCTCACATCCATACATGACTACTGGAAAAACCATAGCCATGACTAGACAGACCTTTGTTGGCAAAGTAATGTCTCTGCTTTTCAACATGCTATCTAGGTTGGTCATAACTTTTCTTCCACAGAGTAAGGGTTGAAATAATCCACATTAAAATTTAGATGAATTCAAAGTTTGTTAAAAATTTATACCCAAGAGTTTGAAAGAGACAGAGAGAGAGGAAGGAAGAAAGAAAGGGAGATGTTGAGAAGAAATTAAGGGAATAGATGAAGCAAAAAATGGGAAAGGGGATTTCTTGTCAGAGAAGAAGAAAAGGAAGGAAAGAGTTGAACACATAGTAAGGATAAGAGGATCAGGTAGAAAATCTTATAGTGGGAATGGAAAAGGGACTTTCTATGCAGGAGTCTGTTTATACACCCAATACATACACATCTTCCTGATTATTAATAATTGTCAGATAAATTCAATGCTTTTTAAATAAAAATAGCTGAAATTTTCCAAGGTTGTAAAGCTTCTTATAATTTAATAACTTTATAGTTGTATAGTAACCCTTTGTAGACTTTTCACAATGTATTTAACTAATATGGCATTATTTGACCATATAAATACAATTTTAGTTATTATAAATTATGTTTTGCTAAGCATATCCATCCTATACCCATGCATATTCATGCTGTCACATGTCTTGATCATTTCTAAAATGAGAGATACTCTAACATGTGCTGCAATATTTTTTTTTAATTGAAATCGGTCAGTGAGATTGGGATATTTTAAAAACTCTGGTTTGCACTTTGAATTTTTCCTCTGGCCTGGTATTGCTGCATTATTTTACACTCCATCTGGGGTGCATGAGCTTCCATGCTAACTTACACAAAGTTCACTAGGTACAAGAAACTTTTTTTTTTCCCTAAACATAACTTGAAGTGATAGAACATTGTTGTTGTTGTTCACTCAGTCATGTCCAACTCTTTGTGACCCCATGAACTGCAGCACACCAGACTTCCCTGCCCTTCACCATCTCCCAGAGTTTGCTCAAATTCATGTCCATTGAGTAGGTGATGCCATCCAACCATCTCATCCTCTGTCATCCTCTTCTCCTCCTGCCTTCAATCTTTCCCAGCATCAGAGTCATTTCTAATGAGTCAGCTCTTTGTATCAGGTGGTCAAAGTACTGGAGCTTCAGCTTTAGCATCAGTCCTTCCAATAAATACTCGGGGTTGATTTCATTTAGGATCGACTGATTTGATCTCCTTTCTGTCCAAAGGACTCTCAAGAGTCTTCTCCAGCACCACAGTTTGAAGATATCAGTTCTTCAGCACTCCACCTTTTTTATTGTCCAGCTTTCACATCTGTACATGACTATTAGAAAAACCATAACTTTGACCATATGGATCTTATAGGCAAAGTGATGTCTCTGCTTTTTACTGTGCTGTTTAGTTTTGTTATTGCTTTTCTTCCAAGGAGCAAGCGTCTTTTAATTTCATGGCTGCAGTCACCATCTGCAGTGATTTTGGAACTCAAGAAAATCCAGTCTGTCACTGTTTCCATTGTTTCCCCAGCTATTTGCCATGAAGTGATGAGACCAGATGCAATGACCTTTGCTGTTTGAATGTTAAGTTTTAAGCCCAATTTATTTCAATGGAAAGTTGGGATATATTTCTTTTTGAATATTTTTTGTATATTTACACACCATCTATATCTCTGTATTCCTTCCTTTATGAGTTACCTGCACACCTAAAACCTTTATCTCCTGTTGTTGATGGTGCAAAAGCTATTTAAATATGAAAATTACTAAATAATTCTATGTGACATACACTCATCCTCTGTACATACTATGAATTACCCTGTGCTCTGTTGCTCAGCCATGTCCAACTCTCTGTGACTCTGTGGACTGTAGCCTGCCACGCTCTTCTGTCCATGGCATTTTCCAGGCCAGAATACTGGAATGGATTGCCATTTCCTCCACCAGGAGATCTTCCTGACTCAGGGATCAAGCCCACGTCTCCTGTGTCTCCTGCTTTGGCAGGTAGATTCTTTACCACTGAGCCACCTGGGAAGCTCATGAATTAAACACTAGTAGGTATTTCAGTGTTTAGCATCCTTATATTATTAAATGTAGTGGACTAATATTTACTTTGTGTGTTTTGCCAAATGTTGGCATATTTATGCTACATTTTTGTGTTTTTGTTTCATATATTCTGATCTAAATTTATAGAACAAAATTTTTACTAATTTTCTATTAATGCCATAACAAATTACTACAAACTTGCTGGCTCAAATGACAAAAATTAGTACCTTACCATTTTGTAATATAGAATTCCAACATGGGTCACACTAAATTCAAAGTGCAGCATGGCTTCCTCTTTCCTTCAGTTGCAAAGGAAGTATCAGTTTCCTTTACTTTTCCAGCTTCTAGAGATCCCCCATTCCGTGGTTGTGGCCCCATTCCTTCACTTTCAGAGAACTTCTGTCATCACATCTCTTTCTTTGACTACAATTGAGAATGATTCTCCATTTTTAGGACTCATTTGGTTAAATTGGGTCCAGCTAGATAAACCAGGATACCTCCTTAAAACAAGGATTATAACCTTAAACACATCTGCAAAGTCTCTTTTGCTATGTAAGGTAACAGATTCTTAGAATTTAGATGTAGTTGTTGTTGTTTGGTCGCTAAGTTATGTCTGACTCTTTGTGGATATCTTTTTAATTTTTATTGGATTTTAAGTCTCCCCTTATCTAACAGGCTTGATTCTCCACTTAAAATATCATTACACCTTGAAATTCATTACTAATGATTAGCTGATTTTCCTAGTCACACTCTCTGAAATAATTTCTAAGATTTTGTAACCCTGTTTGTAATTTTTGTGAGTGTCAGCTATAGACTTCCTGATATAATATTTTTATGGTTTCTTTGTTTCAGAGACATTTTGGAGGGCATTATTTAGTTATTTCCTAGATGCAGATATTAAATAGGAAGAATCATTTCAGTGTGTTTTCCCTCTCCTCTGCACTGAAATTATTTTATATGGAAATTATACTCCTTCACTCAATAACAACTAAAATACTCCCTCTTTCTTCTTTATGTGATAGTCTGCTTGAGCAATCATAACAAAAAACCACAGGTTGGGTGGCTTAAACAATGGAAATGTATTTCTCACTATTCTTGAGGCTGAGAGATCTAATATCAAAGGGCTTACAACATGGCCTCTTCTCTTGGCTTGTAAGTAACTGACATCTTGATGTGTGCTCGCATGATCTCTTATTTGTACACAAGTGGAGAGAGAAAGAAATCTCTGGTGTCTATTCTGCTTCTTACAAAGAAATCAGCTCTATCAGATTAAGGCCCTGCCTTTATGACCACATTTAACCTTAATTACCCTTTTAAAGACTATCTTTAAATATAGCCATGTTGCCATGTTGCCAGTTAAGAATGGATGGGTGGTACACAATTTAGTCTATAATACTCTTCCATTTTCAAAAGCAATATAGAGACATCAAATTCTCATAACACACAGCTTAGAGAGTGAGATTATTCCCAAACAGTCACCCTGATATTTTGGAAGAAATTAACACTTATTTTAAATATTCAAAACTGCATTTATGCATTCTGAGGAAAAAAGCAAATATTTTAAATAGATATATATCCTAACTTACACCTAATATAAGTGGAATAGAAATATGAAATATAAATTATTATCAGGAAAATTGAGTCAGTATATAAATCTTAAAAATATTGTATCAAGACCAAAATGTCTCTGCAACTTTAAAGGAATCTTTCAATAATTGAGGCAGTGTCAGTTACCCAAAGCATGAAGTGAGGTCAAACAGCAGAGATAGTGTTTAAGATGACATACAATTAAGTTTTAAAATAACTATTCAAAATATAGAAAATAAAATTAAAGATAATAATGACTCAACATATACAGCAAGTAACAGGCTTATATTACCACTACTTCTAAGTTTGGATAAGAGAAAACAATAGGTACTAGAAATAAAATAAATTTTACACTAGAATGATAGCTCCCTACGGACAGGACTCTCTTTAGTTCATTTCTGTATCCTTAAAATCTGCAAGGATATTGGAACTAATAAAGTCTTTTTAAATAATTAAAGAGATTTAAAATTATGTAATGCATGAGGAAATGAAAACACATCCCTAAAATAAAAACAGGTAGCATTTTTATGTGGAGAAGGCAATGGCACCCCAATCCAGTACTCTTGCCTGGAAAATCCCATGGATGGAGGAGCCTGGAAGGCTGTAGTCCATGGGGTCACTGAGGGTCAGACATGACTGAGTGACTTCCCTTTCACTTTTCACTCTCATGCACTGGAGAAGGAAATGGCAACCCACTCCAGGGTTCTTGCCTGGAGAATCCCAAGGACGGGGGAGCCTGGTGGGCTGCCGTCTATGGGGTCACACAGAGTCGGACACGACTGAAGTGACTTAGCAGCAGCAGCAGCAGCAGCATTTTTATGAAAAATTAAATAGAATTTTTAAATACAAAAGTATGGGGATAGAAATTAAAAACTCATTGCAATGGTTAGACACAGGTGAAGGGAGAATTCATTAACTGGAAGACATACCTGAAGAAATTACTTAGGTTTAACAAAAAAAAAAAATGATAATGTACCAAAGATCAAGCAGTTTTCAAGTGAACTCTTCTGAACATTTAAATAAGAATTAATACCTATCCTCAAACTATTCCAAAATATTGCAGTGGAAGGAACACTCTTGAACTCATTCTAGTAGAACAACATCACCCTGGTACCAAAACTAGACAAAGATACCACACAAAAAAGGAAATCACAGGCCAATATTACCAATGAAATTTGATGAAATTTGAAACAAAATATTAACCAGCTCAATTCAACAATGCACTAAAGGGACTGTATACCATGATCAAGTGGGATTTATCCCCAGAATGCAAGGAGGGTTTCATATCCACAAATAAATCAATGTGATACAATATATTGACAAACTGAAGAATAAAAATCATATGATAATCTCAATTAATACAAAAAACCTCAACAAAATTCTACATTTATTCATGACAAAACTTTCAACAAAGTGGATGTAGAAGAAACACACCTCAGCATAATAAAGGCCATTCATGAGCAACCTTCAACAACATCAAGCCAACATTTCATCTTCAAAGGTGAAAAGCCAAAAGCATTTTGTCTAATATAAGGAAAAGACAAGGATACCCACACTCAAACAAAATGCAACTACATCAAACTAAAAAGCATTTGCATGGTAGAGAAAACTTGAAACAAATTGAAAAAAAAACAAATACTGAATGGGTGAAAATATTTACTAATGATATATCTGGTAAGGTGTTAATAGCCAAAAAACACATACAACTCAAAATCAACCAACCCAATTTTAGAAACTCCAGAGGACTTGAAGAGAAAATTTTTCAAAGAAGATATACAGATGGCCTTCAGACATGTGATACAGATGGCCTTCAGACACATGAAAAGATGCTCAGCATTATTAATTATCAGGGCAATGGAGATCAAAGCCAAAGTGAGATACCACCTCACACCAATCACATTGGCTATCATTAAAAATGTAACAGATAAGTGTCGGTGAGGATGTGGAGTAAAGAAAGCTTCTTTCACTGTTGACGGGAATGTAAAACTGAGGGCACCTACTACAAAAATAGTATCATAGTATCATATCATTGTATAGTACACTTGAAACTATTGTATGCCAAGTATATGTCAATAAAAATATTTATTTCCTAGAGTCATTCAGACTGAAAAGTGTACTATTCTCACCTCAAGTTCATTTCTAAACCAAATATATACCAAGAATTTATTTTACTTAAGGAATATTGTGATGTTTATTGTAAAATCATTTCCTTTACTTCTATACTTTCCTTAGATAAAGCTGTTTTCCTTCCACATGAAAGGGCCATAACTTCTTATGAGTTGGTTAATAAAATCTGATTCCACAAATTTCCTTTCCAAATTAGAAACCACACTTAATATCTATTTAATAATCAAACAACTGTGAATTTGAAGGCACAGAATATGGTCTAAGAGACACTAAAGACTAACCAGAGAGAATTCCTAAAAGAAATCTTGCAGTCTAGGTGGAGTTCAAGATAGAGTGAAATAAAATTTAAGTTGCCAATCCAGCACCAACTATCAGAACCTAATTCTAGCAATCATCAGGCCAGGACGCAAACTTAAATTGGTAATTCCATTACAGTAATTTCAGGTGTGTCCGACCCGCCCCCAAATAGTCACAACTTTAGTTTCTTAGACTTTAACAAGCTTATAACATCTTATCTTATTTGAATGCAGAGTTCCAAAGAATAGGAAGGAGAAATAAGAAACCCTTCCTCAGTGATCAGTGCAAAGAAATAGAGGAAAACAATAGAATGGGAAAGACTAGAGATCTATTCAAGGAAATCAGAGATACCAAGGGAACATTTCATGAAAAGATGGCCTCAAAAGGACAGAAATGGTATGGACCTAACAGAAGCAGAAAATATTAAGAAGAGGTGGAAAGAATACACAGAAGAACGGTACAAAAAAGATCTTCAAGACCCAGATAATCATGATGGTGTAATCACTCACCTAGAGCCCGATATTCTGAAATGTGAAGTCAAGTGAGCCTTACTATGAACAGAGTTAGTGGAGGTGATGGAATTCCATTTGAGCTGTTTCAAATCCTGAAAGATGATGCTGTGAAAGTGCTGCACTCAGTATGCCAAAATTTGGAAAACTCAGCAGTGGCCTCAGGACTGGAAAAGGTCAGTTTTCATTCCAATCCCTAAAAAAGGCAATGCCAAGAATGCTCAAACTACCACACAATTGCACTCATCTCACATACTAGTAAAGCAATGCTCAAAATTCTCTGAGCCAGGCTTCAACAATACATGAACCAAGAACTTCCAGATGTTCAAGCTGGATTTACAAAAGACAGAGGAACCAGAGATTAAATTGCCAACATCCTCTGGATCATTGAAAAAGCAAGGGAGTTCCAGAAAAACATTTATTTCTGCTTTGTTGACTATGGCAAAGCCTTTGACTGTGTGGATCACAATAAACTGTGGAAAATTCTGAAAGAGATGGGAAAACCACACCACTTGACCTGTCTCTTTGAGAAATCTGTATGCAGGTCAGGAAGCAACAGTTAGAACTGGACATGGAACAATAGACTGGCTCCAAATAGGAAAAGAAGTATGTCAAGGCTGTATATTGTCACCGTGCTTATTTAACTTAAATGCAGAGTACATTATGAGAAATGCTGGGCTGAAAGAAGCACAAGCTGGAATCAAGATTGCCAGAAATGCCAGTAATCTCCAAATGCAGATGACACCACCCTTATGGCAGAGAGTGAAGAGGAGATAAAAAGCCTCTTGATGAAAGTGAAAGAGGAGAGTGAAAAGTTGGCTTAAAGCTCAACATTCAGAAAACAAAGATCATGGCATCTGGTCCCATCACTTCATGGGAAATAGATGGGGAAACAGTGGAAATAGTGGCAGACTTTTTTTGGAGGGGTACCAAAATCACTGCAGATGGTGACTGCAGCTCTAGGTTGGTCATAACTTTTCCTCCAAGGAGTAAGCGTCTTTTAATTTCATGGCTGCAATCACCATCTGCAGTGATTTTAGAGGCCCCCAAAAATAAAGTCAGCCACTGCTTCCCCGTCTATTTCCCATGAAGTGATGGGACCGGATGCCATGATCTTCGTTTTCTGAATACTGAGCTTTAAGCCAACTTTTTCAATCTCCTCTTTCACTTTCATCAAGAGGCTTTTTAGAGTCTCTTCACTTTCTGCCATAAGGGTGGTGTCATCTGCATATCTGAGGTTATTGGTATTTCTCCCGGCAATCTTGATTCCAGCTTGTGTTGCCTCCAGTCCAGCGTTTCTCATGATGTACTCTGCATATAAGTTAAATAAGCAGAGTGACAATATACAGCCTTGACATACTCCTTTTCCTATTAGGAACCAGTCTGTTGCTCTGTGTCCAGTTCTAACTGTTATTTCCTGGCCTGCACACAGATTTCTCAAAAGGCAGATCAGGTGGTCTGGTATTCACATCTCTTTCAGAATTTTCCACAGTTTATTGTGATCCACACAGTCAAAGTCAAAGGCTTTGGCACAATCAATAAAGCAGAAATAGATGTTTTTCTGGAACTCCCTTGCTTTTCCATGATCCAACAGATTTGGCAATTTGATCTCTGGTTCCTCTGCCTTTTCTAAAACCAGCTTGAACATCAGGAAGTTCATGGTTCACATATTGCTGAAGCCTGGCTTGGAGATTTTTGAGCATTACTTTACTAGCATGTGAGATGAGTGCAACTGTGCGTTTGAGCATTCTTTGGCATTGCCTTTCTTTGGAATTGGAATGAAAACTGACCTTTTCCAGTCCTGTGGCCACTGCTGAGTTTTCCAAATTTGCTGGCACATTGAGTGCAGCACTTTCACAGCATTGTCTTTCAGGATTTGAAACAGTTCAACTGGAATTCCATCACCTCCACTAGCTTTGTTCGTAGTGATGCTTTCTAAGGCCCACTTGACTTCACATTCCAGGATGTCTGGCTCTCGATTAGTGATCACATCATCATGATTATCTGGGTCGTGAAGATCTTTTCTGTACAGTTCTTCCGTGTATTCTTGCTACCTCTTCTTAATATTTTCTGCTTCTGTTAGGTCCATACCATTTCTGTCCTTTATCGAGCCCATCTTTGCATGAAATGTTCCCTTGGTATCTCTAATTTTCTTGAAGAGACCTCTAGTCTTTCCCATTCTGTTCTTTCCCTCTATTTCTTTGCATTGATCGCTGAAGAAGGCTTTCTTATCTCTTCTTGCTATTCTTTGGAACTCTGCATTCAGATGCTTATATCTTTTCTTTTCTCCTTTGCTTTTCACCTCTCTTCTTTTCACAGCCATTTGCAAGTCCTCCCCAGACTGCCATTTTGCTTTTTTGCATTTCTCTTCCATGGGGATGGTCTTGATCCCTGTCTCCTGTACAATGTCACGAACCTCAGTGCATAGTTCATCAGGCACTCTATCTATCAGATCTAAGCCCTTAAATCTATTCCTCACTTAACCATCACAATACTGTTAGGTAATTATCCTCCCATGGAAATTTTTTTAAAAAAATTGTAACAACAGCAACAAAAAGATGGAAGGGACCTCAGGACTCCCAGCAGTTCACAACTGCTTGCCGCAGCTCTGTCTTTTGGGATTTTTTTTTTTTTTTATCTATCAGATCTAAGCCCTTAAATCTATTTCTCACTTCCACTGTATAATCATAAAGGATTTGATTTAGGTCATACCTGAATGGTCTAGCAGTTTTCCCTACTTTCTTCAATTTATGTCTGAATTTGGTAATAAGGACTTCATGATCTGAGCCACAATCAGCTCCTGGTCTTGTTTTTTGCCAACTGTATAGAGCTTCTCCATCTTTGGCTGCAAAGAATATAATCAATCTGATTTTGATGTTGACCATCTGGTGATGTCCATGTGTAGAGTCTTCTCTTGTGTTGTTGGAAGAGGGTGTTTGCTATGACCAGTGCATTTTCTTGGCAAAACTCTATTAGTCTTTGCCCTGCTTCGTTCCACATTTCAAGGCCAAATTTGCCTGTTACTCCAGGTGTTTCTTGACTTCCTACTTTTGCATTCCAGTCCCCTATAATGAAAAGGACATCTTTTTTGGGTGTTAGTTCTAAAAGGTCTTGTAGGTCTTCATAAAACTGTTCAACTTCAGCTTCTTCAGCGTTACTGTTTGGGGCATGAAGTGAAGTGAAGTTATTCAGTCGTGTTCAACTCTTTGCGACCCCATGGACTGTAGCCTATCAGGCTCCTCCATCCATGGGATTTTCCAGGCAAGAGTGCTAGAGTGGATTGCCATTTCCTTCTCCAGGGGACTTTCCCGACCCAACTGTGATATTGAATGGTTTGCCTTGGAGACGAACAGAGATCATTCTGTCGTTTTTGAGATTGCATCCAAGTACTGCATTTTGGACTCTTTTGTTGACCATGATGGCGACTCCATTTCTTCTGAGGGATTCCTGCCCGCAGTAGTAGATACAATGGTCATGTGAGTTAAATTCACCTATTCCAGTCCATTTTAGTTTGCTGATTCCTAGAATGTCGACATTCACCCTTGCCATCTCTTGTTAGACCACTTCCAATTTGCCTTGATTCATGGACCTGACATTCCAGGTTCCTATGCAATATTGCTCTTTACAGCATCAGATCTTGCTTCTATCACCAGTCACATCCACAGCTTGGTATTGTTTTTGCTTTGGCTCCATCCCTTCATTCTTTCAGGACTTATTTCTCCACTGATCTCCAGTAGCATATTGGGCACCTACTGACCTGGGGAGTTCCTCTTTCAGTATCCTACCATTTTGCCTTTTCATACTGTTAATGGTGTTATCAAGGCAAGAATACTGAAGCAGCTTACCATTCCCTTCTCCAGTGGACCATGTTCTGTCAGACCTCTCCACCATGACCTGACCATCTTGGGTTGCCCTGCATGCATGGCTTGGTTTCATTGAGTTAGACAAGGCTGTGGTCCTAGTGTGATTAGATTGACTAGTTTTCTGTGAGTATGGTTTCAGTGTGTCTGCCCTCTGATGCCCTGTTGCAACACCTACCACCTTACTTGGGTTTCTCTTACCTTGGGTGTGCCAGCAAAGGTCTGTCTAACCAAGGCTATGGTTTTTCCAGTAGCCATGTATGGATGTGAGAGTTGGACTATAAAGAAAGCTGAGCACTTAAGAATTAATGCTTTTGAACTGTGGTGTTGGAGAAGACTCTTGGGAGTCCCTTGGACTGCAAGGAGATCCAGCCAGTCCAACCTAAAGGAGATCAGTCCTGGGTATTCACTGGAAGGACTGATGTTGAAGCTGAAACTCCAGTACTTTGGCCACCTAAGAAAAGCTGACTCATTGAAAAGACCCTGGTGCTGGGAAAGATTGAGGGCAGAAGGAGAAAGGGGCTACAGATGGTGAGATGGTTAAATGGCATCACCGACTCAATGGACATTAGTTTGGGTAAACTCTGGGGGTTGGTGATGGACAGGAAGGCCTGGCATGCTGCAGTCCATGGGGTCGGAAAGAGTCAGACATGACTGAGCAACTGAACTGAACTGACTGAATGTCTTATCTTAGTTTTCACATATAACTATATTTTAATTAAATATGGAACTCTTACACAACAGTATAACTATTCGTATTATTGTCTAAATAAATTTAGTAACACAATATGCTCATGGCATCATGATTTTGGTTTATATTACCTCCATTTTTACTTTCATTAAGTTTACATAATATTCCTGACCTTGCTAAGTCGCTTCAGTCATGTCCGACTCTGTGCAACCCCATAGATGGCAGCCCACCAGGCTACCCCGTCCCTGGGATTCTCCAGACAAGAACACTGGAGTGGGTTGCCATTTCCTTCTCCAATGCATGAAAGTGAAAAGTGAAAGTGAAGTTGCTCAGTTGTGTCTGACTCTTCGTGATCCCATGGACTGCAGCCTACCAGGCTCCTCCATCCATTGAACTTTCCAGGCAAGAGTACTGGAGTGGGGTGCCATTGCCTTCTCCTTCCTGACTTTAATAAGAGTTAAAAGAATATATCTAATTTTGACATAGTATAATATAACACTAAGGTTGTTATTTATATCTCAGTTATTTTTTTATTATTTTGTTTTCAAAATTTGCCATTCCCTTCTCCAGTGGACCACGTTCTGTCAGCCCTCTCCACCATGACCCGCCCATCTTGGGTTGCCCTGCAGGCATGGCTTGGTTTCATTGAGTTAGACAAGGCTGTGGTCCTAGTGTGATTAGATTGACTAGTTTTCTGTGAGTATGGTTTCAGTGTGTCTGCCCTCTGATGCCCTGTTGCAACACCTACCACCTTACTTGGGTTTCTCTTACCTTGGGTGTGCCAGCAAAGGTCTGTCTAACCAAGGCTATGGTTTTTCCAGTAGCCATGTATGGATGTGAGAGTTGGACTATAAAGAAAGCTGAGCACTTAAGAATTAATGCTTTTGAACTGTGGTGTTGGAGAAGACTCTTGGGAGTCCCTTGGACTGCAAGGAGATCCAGCCAGTCCAACCTAAAGGAGATCAGTCCTGGGTATTCACTGGAAGGACTGATGTTGAAGCTGAAACTCCAGTACTTTGGCCACCTAAGAAAAGCTGACTCATTGAAAAGACCCTGGTGCTGGGAAAGATTGAGGGCAGAAGGAGAAAGGGGCTACAGATGGTGAGATGGTTAAATGGCATCACCGACTCAATGGACATTAGTTTGGGTAAACTCTGGGGGTTGGTGATGGACAGGAAGGCCTGGCATGCTGCAGTCCATGGGGTCGGAAAGAGTCAGACATGACTGAGCAACTGAACTGAACTGACTGAATGTCTTATCTTAGTTTTCACATATAACTATATTTTAATTAAATATGGAACTCTTACACAACAGTATAACTATTCGTATTATTGTCTAAATAAATTTAGTAACACAATATGCTCATGGCATCATGATTTTGGTTTATATTACCTCCATTTTTACTTTCATTAAGTTTACATAATATTCCTGACCTTGCTAAGTCGCTTCAGTCATGTCCGACTCTGTGCAACCCCATAGATGGCAGCCCACCAGGCTACCCCGTCCCTGGGATTCTCCAGACAAGAACACTGGAGTGGGTTGCCATTTCCTTCTCCAATGCATGAAAGTGAAAAGTGAAAGTGAAGTTGCTCAGTTGTGTCTGACTCTTCGTGATCCCATGGACTGCAGCCTACCAGGCTCCTCCATCCATTGAACTTTCCAGGCAAGAGTACTGGAGTGGGGTGCCATTGCCTTCTCCTTCCTGACTTTAATAAGAGTTAAAAGAATATATCTAATTTTGACATAGTATAATATAACACTAAGGTTGTTATTTATATCTCAGTTATTTTTTTATTATTTTGTTTTCAAAAACAATTTATCATTTACAAAGTATACAATGTTCTTGCAAAATATAAAGAATAATATTGAACTAAAAAATCATGTAATTAAACACCTGTGTAGGAATTATAACACTAAGAGTTCATTGAAAGCACAAGATTTATTTTTGCAGCATTTTAAACTTTATATAAATGAAATAATTATGAATGAAGTAGGTTGATTTACTAAATCTTATCTTTTAGGCAATTTGTTTATAATTTTTGCATCTATTATCATGATTGATACTAGCCTATAACTTTTCTTTCTTACAAGTTTTTCATTTGATTCTGGTTTCAATGGTATTCCAGCCAAACATATTTTATGTGGATTTATTTTTTTTTACAAAATGGCTTCTGTTTTATTGTCTTTGGAATAGTTTATGCTTGGTATTAACTATGTTTGGAATTGCTTTAATAATAGTTTATTGAATCACCCTAAAAACCATAAGGATTCAGTGATTATGTGATCATCTTAAGTACTGTTGCAATACTTTAAATAGTTATAGGATCATCAATATTTTCCATTTTTCTTGTTTCAGTAGGCTGAATCTTGCTGGAAATATGAAAAAGTAGCTACATTTTCAAATTTCTAGTTGAGTGGCATAAATGTTACTACTTTTTCTTACTATTATCTTAATTTCTACTGTATTTATGCCTGCTTTCTTAGCTTTCTTTATTTAGACCTTCCTTTTTATTTCAGTGAGTCTTTCTGGACACCTATTGGAAAACAGACAGTTTTATTAGTCTACAAATATTACATTTCTTGACATTTTTGATAATGCTACTTGTGTTATTTCTTGCAAGGATCCTGTTTTATTCTTTCCTGATCATTAGTTTTTTCATCCTTTATTTATTTGTTATTTTTCTTTTGTTTCTTTCCTATTATCTGAATTATTTTGTTTTACTCATTCATGTTTAAAGGCTGCTCATTTCCACTATATCACTATACCACTTCAGTGTACATTTAGCTATATCCAGTAAATATTAATACTTGAATTTCTTATTCATTTTAAGTATTGTCTAATCTCACTGTAGACATTAGACATTTTAGCTCTTATTTTTAGATGATTTTTTATTATTCCTGAAATGTATCTTTTACATTATTTAACTAGGTTTCAAACTTACTAGTTTTGGGTTGGTTTTTATTTTATTTTATTTTATTTTGCCCATCAGACAGGAAGAGGAAAGAATACACAATCCTAGTAGAGAGTAAGTATTTCTGGAGAAGCAGTGTTAGTTAAAAATCAGATACAGTGACTGCGAGATATCAGAATCATAGATAGACATGTGGAAATGTAAAGCAGACAGATGAAACTCAGAGAGAGGTCCAGGTCAGAGATATAAATTTGAGCATTGCTGGCACATAGATTGATCAAAAACTCATGAGAATAAACATGATCATTCTGAGAGAAGGTGAATAATTAGCATATAAGAGGACTCAGGACCAAGGGTTAAAAACTCCAGCATCTGGAAATCAGAAGTTTTAAGTGATGAAAAGTAGAGGCAGTTTAGTTGATAAAGTGAAGCAGTTTAGTTGTTTAAGAGAGTAAAGAAGTAATTTGGCAACTAAGGGAGACGTTTGGTCAAAATTTTTGTTTTGCTTTGTTTCTTAAGAAAAATACCAGAGAAAGCTTGAAGGCTAATTAAAAAAGAAAAGAAAAGAAAATCTTGGAGAAATAGAGTGACTGAAGGCATAGAAGAGAGGAGGGGAAAACTGGAAAAGTAAAAGTGCAAAGCAACCTAAAATAAAGACTGACAGCAACAGATGTTGTCAAGGAAGTGAAAGAACCAGAAGATTACTTATTATTGGTGAGACTCTAAAACTCACAATGATTTTGGTTAAAAAAAAAAAAAAAAGAAGAAAACCCTGTAAGTTTCTTATAATGATTATATAAAGTATATGATTATATACTTTATGAGCCAGACTCATAGATACTGATCCAAAAGAAATAAAAAGATATGTTCATAAAAGTATGTCCATAGCTATTTTATTTTCTAATACTCCCTGAATTAGTAATAACTCAATTCTAATAATAGCAAAAGAGAAATGAAAAATGAAGTATATTCAGAATATATAATATTACTGAGCCACAAAAATAAATAATCTCCTGATACATATAAAAACATGGATGAATCTCAAAAAAAAAAAAAAAAGTGCAGAGTTAAAGCAGCCAGACACAAAGTACTATGTCCTACATGATTTCATTTTATATGGTGTTCTAAAACAGGCAAAACTAATTTTTGTTGGAAAAAACAGACTAGCAGTTTCCTTTATTGTGGGAGGAGGTAAGATATTGATTGGGAAGGAGATGTGGGAATTTTCTGGGGTGAAAGTAATGTCCTATATCTTAATAGGGGCTTGGGGTATACAACAAAACATTAAGGCCAAGTTAATAATAGGTATGTTGAATTATTTAGGAGAAATGTAATGTCTGAAATTTACTCAAAAATATATTTTAAAAATTACAAAATGTACAGGATGGATGAATGTTGGATGGTTAGCAGTGTGATTAAAATGAATACAGAGAAATATCAATGGTAGAATCTAGGTAGTGGCTATATGGATGTTTACTTTCTATATGCCCAACAAATTTTGTTAATATAAAAGGATATTGGAAAAATAGGCAGTAGGAAGAAGGTTTCTGGAGCTTATATGACTGAATTTTCTGAGGAATACCATATCAGTGCAAGAATTCAGAGGCTGGGAAAGCAGAAGGCAAGGCTAAATGCTGATTCTGGAATAAACCAACTTCAAAAGAAACAGAATAAGCATAATTAATTTTTAAAAATAAGCATAATGAAGGCATTTCAGTATGATAAAATTACTCAGAAATCTCAATGTGTAGAATCATGAAAAAGAAATCTGGATTTTTTTGTGGCCCAACTGCTCACCAGTTTATAAGACTATAAAGTGTACAGCAAACATGGGCTTGTTTGTTTGTTTGTTTTTCTCTATACATTTGTCAGAGTGACCACTCACAGCCATTTCCATTAATCAAGTTCCTCTTCTTTCTACAGCATATTCTTGAATCATGCAAAGGGTCGAAAATCACAGATTTTTAACTGCATAAAGCATCTCCTTTTCCATGCCTGCAGATTCATTTAAAATCTATTATTCACTATTCTACTTAAGAATCCTTCTTTTGCTCTCTCAGTGCTTTGGGGTCAAATGGGGTCTTCATTTTTTTTTTTTTTCTTTTTGACTCTCTCTGACAGCTGATGGAAGATGGCAGAAGGCTAAAGGTATATTTAAAGTGTGACCGAAGAGTTCTGTCCAACATAAAGAAGCCGTTCTCTCCTCTAATACCCTCTTGATTGCTCTGAACTGTGCTCGTTAAAACAAGTCCTATCCCTCTATAGTATTTCATATAGGATTTAAATTTTGCTCTGAGGAGCACACCCTCATTCATTTGTTTGCATGTTTATATTTTCTGTGGCAAGAATAAAGGAAAAGGGAAAGGTGAAGGTCATCTCTAGTGGAGAAATGCTGGAGTGGACTGACCTGAAAGGTGTCATCACACACAGAAGAGGAAAGGTGAGCAGGCTTTGTGGAAAAGGAATGTATCACAGAAGTTCTGCCAAGTTGGTCCCTACAATCAGCATGCCATGTAGAGACTGGACCCTGAAATTAACAGCAGACAGTTCTTTTTGATTTCTTTTTTTAATGACAGAAAGTGTCAGTAAAATTCTACCACCCGGGTTGAGGGGAAAAGTAAAAGCAAAATGAGTTAAAAAGTAGCATGTACATTCAAAATTTAAATTTCTTGCCAGTTCAGCAATGTTAGATGTCATGGGTAATGCAGGGGATACTTATTTAAATTTTTCATATACTCACAAAATGAATCAAAATTAAAATGAGAGGTGTACATATTAGTGTAAAAGGAGCAAAATCTCAATCCTTCTTCCTGGTGAAAGAGAAGTCATTTAGGTCCTTCCCGTGTCAAAGGCAAAACAGCAACTGCTCTCTGCTTGTTTTAGAAACAAGCTTGTTTAAAATAGTCCTCCAGACATTTCTATTCTGTTGGATAACTAGCATACACCATTTAAGAAACAACCTCTGTCCCTAATCCTGATTAAAATATAAGGAACTTTATAATAATAGCAAGTGCATTTTATCCAAGAGGCTGATCATACATGAGTAGATGTACAAACTTTGGTTTAAGAAGCCTGACATAAACAGACATTTTAAAATATGTTTAGATTTTTCAGTGTACTTATTGGTGGGTTTTATTTTTGGTGTTGTTAGTGCCATGCACAAAGTAGGTTAGCATGTGCTTTAATTATCCAAACACAAAAGGAAACTTGGGAAAACATCTTTATTTCAAATTCTGACTTTGTTCCCCACACTCCAGTTGTTACTGGTATTAGACACAGTGACATATAGACAGAGAAGGGACATGACATAGATAAAGCAAACAAAAACTGAACAAAACACAGGAAAACGACATTTATAATGACACTGACAAAGGCAGTCACTTCACTTTAAATAATGTGGCAGGCTGCAAAACTATAGTAATTACCAGAATTTCATTTTCATTAACTAATAAACCAAGGAAAACAATTTAAGTATTTGAATGTCATTTTTCAAATGAAAATAAACTGTAAACATTTGAATAACATCACAGCAGGGATAATATACCTAAGGAAATCTATTGAAAAATGCTAGCGGATTCATCCTCTTCTATCACATTAAAACTGCAATTGACTGTAAACCTCCTACCACTCTCCACTGAGACTTTAATTGTAAAGATTCCTGTTACATATCATATTAGAATTTAGTTAAAATTGTAGAACACATTATTTCCAATCAGACAGCCAACCATCACTCACAAAGATTTTTAAAAAGGTGATTAATAATTCATCTCAGATAAGGAAAAGATCTATATTTATACCATCTTCTCAGCCACCATAAACTACCTGACAATTGTTCAGTAATGATGCCCAGTAAATTCTTTAAAATGGTAATTTGTCATTCTGTCACTTCATTTGTGACCTAAAATTCCTCACTTGAGGCATCATCAAATAAATTAATCACTTTCCAGGATCCATTTCTCTGTTCTGCACGTTATTATGCCCGGGCTCTCTTGTGTTTCTCTTCATTTACATATATTTAATGGCTGAGCCGTGGTTCACGATGGCACATAACGCACACATCTCATTACAGGTGAAATATTCTAACTGCCACTATCACTGGGAAAGAAAATAACTCTCCCAATTTAATTTTCCTGATGTAACAAAACCATGATTCTTCACTATGAAATGTTGATGCCATCCATCAGTCACAATCAATAAAATCATCATAGAAGTACGCCTTCTTCAGCATCTTTCCTTCATACCGGTATTATTTGAGGAAGGTAATTAAACTCATAATATGTAATGAATGTAAATGAAGTAAAAATCCTCATGCTAGCTCTCTAACTATGCTTATTTTACAGCTTTGATTGAAAATACTTTCCCCACAACTTACAAGTATGTAAGACCTAAATAGAAAGATATTCAATGCAAAGACAATATACATCAATAGATACAACTAATTTTAAAAATAGCACTCTTAATATAAAAGTACCAGGTATTACTATTTACAGACTTCTCATTTAACTGATATAATCTCTTTGCTTTTTCATATTTCTGGTGTTTCTTCAAATTCATCTAGTAGTTTCAATGTATAGATTATCATGTGACAAATTAAGTGATTTTTTTTAGGTAAACTGGACTACTTGATTCTTCCCAATTAAGGGCTGCAGGTACCGTCTGTTCTGAAGAAATTGTCCTGTTGAACTTGGCAATTTTGTCCATTTTTGCCTGAGGAAACCTAGAAAAATATAGATCAAAGAAGTAGGATGCTTACAGACAAGGGTTTGGGAATTGGCACATTGAAACTATTTCTACCAACTGTAAATATTCATCTTAAACTGCTATTGTATTATTTTTGTAAAGGTCAATAAATAAATAGTATGTGTGAGCTCAGTCGTGTCTGACTGTTTGCAACCCCATGAAGCACAGCCCACCAGGCTCCTCTGCCCATGGGATTCTCCAGACAGAAATACTGGAGTGGGTTGCCGTTTCCTCCTCTAGGGGATCTTCCCCATCCAGGGATCATCCCTGGTATCTCCTGAGTTGCAGGCAGATTCTTTAAAGGTCAATAGGGAGTGTTTTAAAGTAAACTAGTGTCACACAAACATCACCCATGTCTTTAAGTATGTTACAACTTAATTTGACATTCAGTAACTGCTTCTCCCCACATTCTTAGGAACATTGACTGCAGGAGAATGATGCTTTACAAAATTCCATTTAAAATGAGGATTCCTTTCATTATTAATTCATCATCAAAAAATGCAACTTTCTTTATCTTGGAAGTAGGTCCCCGTTTGCCTATTTAAAATAACGCTTGAGATAGTGTCTAAAATAAGAAGTGAAATATTAACTCTACCTCTCTGAAACAAAGGAGAAAGTAGGTGAATATCACTGCTCCACAGATGAATGACCTAACTACACTATTGACAAACCATCTACACAGTGCCACCTTTCTTCCTCATTAATTATCATATAGTTATTTTTAATGGGCACTTATTTAAGAAAAAAAGACTGTGTGTGCAGTTTTGCACATGTTTTTATTAACACTTTAGCAGTCTGGTAATGTAAAGCAAATCCTCCAGCACAAAACTCTACATAGAATTAGCTGGGAAATAGTGGCCAACCACTTTCTGGAGCTTTTTGGAGACAGTCTGAAGTGGATCTGAATTTTAAGAGTGTCCTCAGCTCAGACTAAAGCAAGAGCTGAGAGTGTTGATGGTGGTAGCATGAGATTGGACCAGGACCTTAGCTGATGTTCTGGTATGGGATATAGCAGATTATGCAAATAGACACCGCAGTGACTTGAAATGACTGATTGTGGTGATGATGAAAGGATATAGAAAATGACCTCCCATCCTAATTGAACAAAACAAATGCCACTCAGATATCATGGAAAATTAGATTGGGATTCAGTGGTTTCATTTGAAGCAGTGATGTTATAAGGCTATTAGAAAATCTCATGAAATCTATAGCCAAGTGACACTAAATATATGTATTAAAACAAAGACTTTAGGCAAAGCAAATTAAACTATTTTGAACAAATAGGAATAAAGAGATAGAGGAAAAAATTATTTTATTTTTGATGCATTCATGAACTCTATGCATTTTAGTAAACTTGATGCACAGACTATTCAAACAACTAAAGTATATTTTAAGGACAGATGCTAGCAGCCAGTAAAGCAAATGGGTATGAAAGTTATATTTGCATGATAAAGAGGAATAAAGATAGAGTTTTACAAATGCAAACTTATACATTATATACATTCAACGTACCATGGAAACTGATGATTGCCCACATTGTGGAAGAGAACACATAAATAAAATCAAACCTTTAAAGGGTTTGGGAACATTTCCTTATTATTTAAGCAACCATATATTTTTCATAAGAAGAGTCCACACACCCGCAGCCATATTTACAATTTTACTAATAAAAACTGCCCAAAGCAAGATTTCTGGATATTCAGTTCAGTTCAGTCGCTCAATCGTGTCTGACTCTTTGCAACCCCATGAATCGCAGCACGTCAGGCCTCCCTGTCCATCACCAACTCCCGGAGTTCACTCAGACTCATGTCCATCAAGTCGGTGATGCCTTCAAGCCATCTCATCCTCTGTCGTCCCCTTCTCCTCCTGCCCCCAATCCCTCCCAGCATCAGAGTCTTTTCCAATGAGTCAACTCTTCACATGAGGTGGCCAAAGTACTGGAGTTTCAGCTTTAGCATCACTCCTTCCAAAGAACACCCAGGGCTGATCTCCTTCAGAATGGACTGGTTGGATCTCCTTGCAGTCCAAGGGACTCTCAAGAGTCTTCTCCAACACCACAGTTCAAAAGCATCAATTCTTCGGTGTTCAGCTTTCTTCACAGTCCAACTCTCACATCCATACATGACCACTGGAAAAACCATAGCCTTGACTAGATGGACCTTAGTCGGCAAAGTAATGTCTCTGCTTTTGAATATGTCATCTAGGTTGGTCATAACTTTCCTTCCAAGGAGTGTCTTTTAATTTCATGGTTGCAATCACCATCTGCAGTGATTTTGGAGCCCCCCCCCAAAAAAAAGTCTGACACTGTTTCCACTGTTTCCCCATCTATTTCCCATGAAGTGATGGGACCAGATGCCATTATCTTTGTTTTCTGAATGTTGAGCTTTAAGCCAACGTTTTCACTCTCTTCTTTCACTTTCATCAAGAGACTTTTTAGTTCCTCTTCACTTTCTCCTGTAAAGGTGGTGTCATCTTCATATCTGAGGTTATTGATATTTCTCCCGGCAATCTTGATTCCAGCTTGTGCTTTTTCCAGCCCAAGGTTTCTCATGATGTACTCTGCTGCTGCTGCTGCTGCTAAGTCACTTCAGTCGTGTCCAACTCTGTGCGATCCCATAGACGGCAGCCCACCAGGCTCTCCCGTCCCTGGGATTCTCCAGGCAAGAACACTGGAGTAGTTTGCTATTTCCTTCTCCAATGCATGAAAGTGAAAAGTGAAAGCGAAGTCACTCAGTCGTGTCCGACTCTGAGCTGCCTCATGGACTGCAGACTACCAGGCTCCTCCGCCCACGGGATTTTCCAGGCAAGAGTACTGGAGTGGGCTGCCATAGCCTTCTCCGCATACAAGTTAAATAAGCAGGATGACAATATACAGCCTTGACGTACTCCTTTTCCTATTTGGAACCAGTCTGTTGTTCCATGTCCAGTTCTAACTGTTGCTTCCTGACCTGCATATTGGTTTCTCAAGAGGCAGGTCAGGTGGTCTGGTATTCCCATCTCTTTCAGAATTTTCCAGTTTATTGTGATTCACACAGTCAAAAGTTTTGGCATAGTCAATAAAACAGAAATAGATGTTTTTCTGGATATTACAGTCATAGAAATCTGGCCACTAACCAGTGTACCTAAATAATAGTACTATGAAATATCGCTGATGGTTGGATGGCATCACTGATTCAATGGACATGGTTTTGGGTGGACTCCAGGAATTGGTGATGGACAAGGAGGTCTGGTGTGCTGTGGTTCATGGGGTCACCAACAGTCGGACACAACTGAGCGGCTGAACTGAACTGTACAACCAGATGCCTCAAATATTGTTTTCCACAACCACAGAAAAATTGAAAACTTAGTTAAATCCCAAGCTACAGATGCTAAGACAAATTCTGCTTGGGAATTTTTAATTAAATTGAAGTTTCCATGCTGCTGATGCTAAGTCACTTCAGTCGTGTCCAACTCCGTGTGACCCCATAGACGGCACCCACCAGGCTCCCCTGTCCCTGGGATTCTCCAGGCAAGAACACTGGAGTGGGTTGCCATTTCCTTCTCCAATGCATGAAAGTGAAAAGTGAAAGAGAAGTCGCTCAGTCGTTTCTGACTTTTTGCGACCCCATAGACTGCAGCCTACCAGGCTCCTCTGTCCATGGGATTTTCCAGGCAAGAGTACTGGAGTGAGGTGCCATCACCTTCTCCGGAAGTTTCCATGAGGTAAATCTTAATAAACCTAAGGTAGCAAGCTTAGTTCTGTGGCCAAAGGCCAATGTTTTTAGGCTTCTTAAGTAACCAGCTTTGCCTGAGACAGTTCATTACTGAAAATTTGAATTACCCCAGAACACAAAGTAAATACTGAACTGAGTTTGAGCTATTGGCTAACTAGATTGTGGATTAGTTGCAAAGTCATGTCTGACTCTTTGGGGACCTCAAGGACTGTAGCCTGCCAGGTTCCTCTGTTTATGGGATTTCCCACACAAGAATACAGCACTGGGTTGCCATTTCCTTCTCTGGGGATCTTCCTGACCCAGGGATCAAACCCACAGCTCCTATATTGGCAGGTGGAGTCTTTACCACTGAGATACCAGGAAAGTCCTGCTGACTTGGTAACTTTGTATAAATTACATTTCCTCTTGATAGTCTTCTCCTCCTAATCTGTAGAACTAGAATTAAAAAGCAAACAAACATGTAATTTACAGGATGGCTACCAAATCAACAAGCAAATGGGTAAAAGTAAGTTAGTAATATTTTAAATATTATACTAATTATATTTCTTTTTCTTTTGTGTTACATTAATTTGCTAGAGCTGTCATAACAAAATACTGCAGACTAGGTGGCTTAAACAATAGAAATTTATCTCTCATGGTTCTGGAGGCTGGGAGTCCAAGATCAAGGTGTTAGCAAGTTTTGTTTCTCCTGAGGTCTCTCTCTTTGGCTTGCAGATGGCCACCTTCTGCTGTGTCCTCACGTAGTTGTTCCTCTATGCATGTGTATCCCTGGTGTATCCCTGATGATTTTATAAGGTCATCAGTCACTGGATTAGGGCCCCACACAATGACCTCATTTAATATCAAGTACCTTTTTGAAAGTTCAGGTGGCACTAATGGTAAAGAACCTGTGGGTTCAACTCCTGGGTTGGGAAAATCCCCTGACTCTATAAGGTCACATAGAGTCAGACACAACTGGAGCAACTTAGTACAGGCACACATACCTTTTTAAAAGCCTAGCTCCTATAGTTACATTGATGGTTAAAGCTTCAACATGTGATATTTGAGGACATGCAGTTCAATCAGTGACGAGTCAAGTAAATTCATATATGTGCTATGTTTAGCATTTCAGTCGTGTCCGACTTTTTGTGACCTCCATGGACTGTTGCCCACCAGGCTCCTCTATCCATGGGATTCTCCAGGCAAGAATGCTGGGGTGGGTTGCCATTTCCTACTCAAGGGGATATTCCCAACCCAGGGATTGAACCCAGGTCTCCCACATTGTGGGCAGATTCTTTGCTGTCTGAGCCACCAGGGAGGCCCTATATAAATGTACATATGCTGTATATAAATTCATATATACAGCATCAAAAATTTTAAGGCACATTTCTTAGGATAAATGTGATAAAAACTATTGTGCACTCATACCAGGCTTTCTCTCTTCTCAGGCATTTGGGAAAATTAAGCACCCCATCCTCTTACAGTTAAGTGGTAACTTGTGACTAGTTTTGGCCGATTGATTATATTACTATGTGAGCATTTTAACTCGTGGTGTGATATTCTTCAGTACTCTCTTCCACTGCCGCAGTGATTCTGATCTTAAGTTGACATGTGAGTGTTTTAACATTGAGGCAGCCTAGATGGCTGAGTCTCCACATAAAGGAAAACTGCCCTTTGTGGTTACTCAGTACTACAGCAGACTTTACATGCATAAGAAATAAAGTCTTGGTTTTGTTAAACCACTGTGGCAGGAACATCCTAAAGTGAGTCCTAATAAGTCACACACTTGTATAATCCCTTTTCCTTGAGCACAGGTAGAACTTGTGACTTGCTTCTTACTAGTTAGAATATGGCAAAGGTGGTGGGACAATCAATCCTTTGAATAGGTTATGCTATGTGGCAAAGCAATGGGACTATGTAATAATATAGAAGTCTTTGCCTCAATAGATCACAATGGAGAGACTCTCTTTCAGGCCTGGAAGATGGAAGCTATAGGACATGAACCGCCCAAGGAAATGACACTGCGGTAAGAAACTCTGCCATGCTAAGTTGCTGCAGTCATGTCCAGCTCTGTGTGATTCTATGGACTGTAGCCCACCAGGTTCCTCTGTCCACAGAATTCTCCAGGCAAGAATACTGGAGTAGATTGCCATTCCCTTTTCCAGGGGATCTTCCTGACCCAGGGATTGTACTGGTGTGTCTTACGTCTAACCTGCATTGGCAGGCAAGTTCTTTACTATTAGCACCTAGTGGGAAGCCCAATAACCAGAGTTTCTGATAAGAAACTCTAAGAGGCCTCTAAGTCCTAAGAGTATTTCCTAGCTAATACCTACCAGAAAAACTGAACCCTCGGTGTTGTCTTAGGAACTAAATTCTGCTAACAACCATATGAACTTGGGAGATTACCCCAACCTCTAGAAAGGAATGCAGCCTGGTCAACATCTTGTTTACAGCCTTGTGAGATCCTGGACAAAAGTCTCTGGTAAACTATACTCATACTTCTGATTCCATGAAACTGTGAGATAATTAAAATATGTTGTTTTATGCTATTGAGTTGGTAGTAAACTGTAAGCAGTGGAAGAAAACTGACCTAACCACTGAGACTTCAAGGTTGTTTGTCATCACAGCATAGATCTAGCCTATCCTGACTGATATTAGAGCAACTGGTAAAGTGGAAATAATAGGGCCTGATTGCTAACACAACTAGGTAGATAATCAGTTAAACAATCATAACACAACACGAGTACCAAAGAACAGACGGACAACATTCAGAATCAAGGAGTGCTAATGCATTTCTCACTTACGTTTTTGCCCTTTGAATGATGTGAAGAAGACATACTTCTTAAATTTCAATATGTCACAAATTTTAGAGAGTTATCAAAAACGTAAGATTTTAGAAACAGGATATCAAGATAAATATAAAGGATAAATTTAACAAATAGCCCACCAGGCTCCTTTGTCCATGGGATTCTCCAGGCAAGAATATTGGAGTGGATTGCCATGCCCTCATCCAAGAGATCTCGCCAACCCAGAGATTGAACCCAAGTCTCTTATGTTTCCAGCATTGGCAGGCAGGTTCTTTATCACTAGAGCTACCTGGGAAACCAAACAAAATGAAATAAAAGGTAGGGCCTTTGTTAAGAAGTCAAGTCTTGACTTTTTCAGTAACTACGACTGCATGACTTGCATACCATGATTTCAACTGATGTTTCTCCAATCTAACTTAAGAGGAACATAAATTGAAGCAAACATCTTTCATTCTGAGAATATGTGGCCACATTTACTCTGGTGTCATCTTCTTTTCCCTTTTCAGCATTGTTATAAGAAACATGTATTAGGAGTTGTGCTGGCTTCTGTACAAAATAAATAATAGACACAATCCTTACACATGGGAAGTTTAACATCTAAGATATTCACATGCACTTATCAAAAAAAGAAGAGAGAGAGTTAAATATGCAATAGTTAAATACAAAATTCTGAGACATACAAAGAACTAAATACTCTAATGTTTAGAAAAAGTTTGCCTAATGAGTCAAAAAATGAAATCTTAAAGTATGGCAAACTATAAAGAGTATTCTCTGATAAGAGTCTTTGTTGGTTTGGGAGTTTAAGCACTAAATAAAACATTGGGGACAACTGTAGCTCCTTAAAACTGGCAGAATCCCAATAGAAATGATAAAGTAAAATATCATTATACTGAAGAACAAAAGTTCTCCAGTTTTTAGAACTGTGGAACATTAGTAAATACACTTAATAAATAACATGTCTCTTGTACATCTTACCACCGGATTTCATAGGAGAGCTTGCAAAATCTATGTGTATAAGTTTAATAATTGGGCACATTTTCTGCTATCCAGGAGAATATAAACAGAGATATGATAGAAAGCATGGTACTGTCTCTTCTAGTCGTTGATTTATCCGAATAGTTTTGTTTTTTTTTTTTTTTTTTTTTTCCGGAAAGATTTTTAACACTTTGGATAATTTTTTTCTGAAAGATTTTTTAACATCTTATCCCAAAATGTTAAAGTGGCCTTTTTTTCTCTCCTTTGACATTTGACTGCAACAGATGCATTGAATTTTGTACTAAGGATACTGTTAAATGAGCAAGCCAAAGGGAGAAGTTGTCCATGTGAGTTATGCTGTGGTAGCTCACATGGGCGGGTGGTATGTGGACTTCAGCATTTTCAGTGGAATGGTGTCCAGTAAATATATGAGCCTTGTACCACCTCTATATATTTCACAAAGTAAGATGGAATGGAGCTGACAAGTGCAACTAACTGCTCACTTTAAGTAGTTTCACTTCTAGGGAAGCAAAACAAAACCATGAAAAATGTTTTCTGTGTTTTTCCTATTACACAACACAGCGAGTTTTTTTTTTTTTAATTACAAATATTATCATTTACTACTTTGGTTATTCAGGGAATTCAGTTTCAACGAAAATAATTAATAGTAGATATGCATTTGATCCCCAAGGCTGGGAATTGAAATTTTTTAATAGAGACATTACTTTGCCAACAAAGGTCCATCTAGTCAAAGCTATGGTTTTTCCAGTAATCATATATGGATGTGAGAGTTGGACTATAAAGAAAGCTGAGTGCCTAAGAATTGATGCTTTTAAACTGTGGTGTTGGAGAAGACTCTTGAGAGTCCCTTCGACTGTAAAGAGATCCAACCAGTCTATCTTAAAGGAAATAAGTCCTGAATATTCACTGAAAGGACTGATGCTAAAGCTGAAACTCCAATACTTTGGTTACTTGATGCTAAGAACTGACTCATTTGAAAAGACCCTGATGCTAGGAAAGGTTGAAGGCAGGAAGAGAAGGGAATGACAGAGGATGAGATGACTGGATGGCATCACTGACTCCATGGACATGAGTTTGAGTAAACTCCAGGAGTTGGTGATGGACAGGGAAGCCTGGCATGCTGCAGTCCATGGGGTCTCAAAGAGTTGGCCATGACTGAATGACTGAACTGAACTGAACTGAATAGTCATATTCTGTTTTTAATAATTGGTTGTATCACTGAAAAGTTAAATAAAAGATGAAACATCCTTCAAAGGAACACAAATGGAATTAATATCCCAATTAGGTAATTACAATCCACCAGTCTAAAATATCTTCAGTCTTTCCCTTTTCAATAGCAGATTATTGTACAATGTAGCTCTGTTATATTTAAAGCCTAGTTTCTTATGCTACACACAAGAGTGCTTTTCAAGTTTGGGTTAAAATCATCTCTTCTGATGTATAGAGTGGCTAGTTCTGACTTTGGGAATTTCCTGGCATGATATAACAAATGAACTGATTTTTCTCAGTGTTCTTGCTGTGTGCTTGCATTCCAAGTCTCTTTAGTCATGTCCAACTCATTGCAGCCCTATGGACTTTAGCCCACCAGGCTCCTCTCTCCATGGAATTCTCCAGGTAAGAATACTGGAGTCGGTTGTCATGCCCTCCTCCAGGATATGTATCTTCCCAACCCAGGGATCAAACCCATGTCTCCTGCATTGCAGGTGGATTCATTACCACTGAGCTACTGAAAAAGCCCCTGAGTGTTCTTTTGCATCCACCTAATTTAAGGATTCAATGATATGAATATTTTATGTGATATAACATAATAGATACTTTACTTAAAAAAGAATCAATGTTAAGAGGATGAATTTAGGAATCAGACTGCCTTGTTTCAAATCTTGGTAACAGCATTTGTTAACTGCATGACTTCAGGAAATTTACTTAAACTTTCAGTATTTCAGGTTTTCTCCAGAATAGTAATAGTTTCCACCTTATTGTACATAATAATAATAGTTAATACTTGTGAACATTTAATATGAACATAGTACTTATATGCAGAGTACATCATGAGAAATGCTGGACTGGAAGAAACACAAGCTGGAATCAAGATTGCCGGGAGAAATAGCAATAACCTCAGATATGCAGACGACACCACCCTTATGGAAGAAAGTGAAGAGGAGCTAAAAAGCCTCTTGATGAAAGTGAAAGAGGAGAGCAAAAAAGTTGGCTTAAAGCTCAACATTCAGAAGACGAAGATCATGTCATCCGGTCCCATCTCTTCATGGGAGATAGATGGGGAAACAGTGGAGGCAGTGTCAGACTTTATTTTTTGGGGCTCCAAAATCACTGCATATGGTGACTGCAGCCATGAAATTAGAAGACACTTACTCCTTGGAAGAAAGGTTATGACCAACCTAGATAGTATATTCAAAAGAAGAGACATTACTTTGCCGACTAAGGTCCATCTAGTCAAGGCTATGGTTTTTCCTGTGGTCATGTAGGGATGTGAGAGTTGGACCGTGAAGAAGACTGAGCGCCAAAGAATTGATGCTTTTGAACTGTGGTGTTGGAGAAGACTCTTGAGAGTCCCTTGGACTGCAAGGAGATCCAACCAGTCCATTCTGAAGGAGATCAGCCCTGGGATTTCTTTGGAAAGAATGATGCTAAAGCTGAAACTCCAGTACTTTGGCCACCTCATGCGAAGAGCTGACTCATTGGAAAAGACTCTGATGCTGGGAGGGATTGGGGGAAGGAGGAGAAGGGGACGACCGAGGATGAGATGGCTGGATGGCATCACGGACTTGATGGACTTGAGTCTGAGTGAACTTTGGGAGATGGTGGTGAACAGGGAGGCCTGGCGTGCTGCGATTCATGGGGTCGCAAAGAGTCGGACACGACTGAGCGACTGAACTGAGCTGAACACCTGAATACTTTACATGTACGTTGAATCTCTGCATGTGTAGGCCACATGGAATAGCTTCTGACATAAACTGAGCACTCAATAGATGCTAAGTATAATAATGATTATTATTAGTATGAATAGAAATCCTAGTAGTAGAAACAGATATGGTAGAGTTCTTATCTCCTTTTGCTAACTCCATTTGTTGTTACAGATTTCAAATCTGGCTCTTTATCTAAAGGGCATTTCAAAAGTTCTATTCAGTTCTAATAAGTTAAGAGAATATGCTATGAGTATATACGAAAAATGATAAAATTTTACATTGTCATTCATATTCTAAAACTGTCTTAAAGTACAAAATGTGTTGGCATAGCATAAATTTCAGCTAGATGAGTACAGAATAACATTATGATAAAAATATGGGTTATAATACCAGTTTCTTAAATTAATAGAGCCTTATTGTTATACTGAACACATGCTGTCCACTTTCTTTTACTCAATTAAAAATACTGCATTTGTGAAGCAAGAATAAGGCTGGTTGTAGGAAAAGTTAGGGTGCTTATTTCCATATGTTCCTCACAACTCCTTCATTTTACCCAAAAATGCCCCATACTTTTCAAATGGAAACAGAGTGAGAAGTAACACACACACACACACACACGTGTGTGCAGTCTCACATGTGTGCACATGCCCTCCCTTATTCATATACTCTCTAGAAAGTAAATGTCCTGGAATAAAATTTTCATCCCAATCCCAATCCAAATTTGAAATTATTAAAAAATATTAGTAATCACAATTTTGCTATCTACTATCAAGATAATGTCAATACTTTGTTGTTCTTGCATATTTTAAAGTGTCAAACACATGCTCCTTGTTAAAAAAAAAAAAACGTAAATCAAACAGTTGATTGTGATATAAAGTAATGGTCTTAGTCCCCTATTCTACTCTTCTGAAGCAATCATTATTCACAGATTGGTTTATAGTCTTGCAGGTATCTATGATTTGCTTTTTTCTCTTGACAACATATTATGACTATCCTTTCATAACAGTTTTGATAGATTCCTTTTAATAAATATTTGAGTGTTTCTTACACTTTAAGAGAAAAAAACAAAATCTGGAGTGTACATTAGAGAGGGTGATCAAGAAAGCAGGAGTATATGAACAGAGGCATGAATAAATGTGCCAATATGCTGTTTCAGGGAATGGATTTATTATTAGGACACTTAAGTTGGTTCAATCTTTCCACTATGTCAAGAAATGTAATGGACTTAAGTAACTGCTGCATTCTTGTGTGAGCTTATTTCAGCATAAAGAGCTCTAAAAATGAAACAGATGAACATTTAAAATGTTAATAACTATTTCCAAATTGCCTTCTAGCCTCGTTTACCAACATGCCCTAACACCAACACAGTGTGTTCCTATTGCCTCCAACTCTTGCCAACCCTTGAGATTGTCACACTTTCTTAATGTTCCAAATCTAACTGATGAGGTAGACAAAAACCATAACATTTATTGTATCATCTTACATTTTAAAGTGATTCCTATGTGTGCAAAGAATAAGCAGAGAAAAAGTCAAAAAGTGTTGGGGAGTGGGGGGGCTGCCGCTTTCTTTACATAAAGCAGTTGAGAAAGGTCTCTCTGAGAGTGTGACATTTAATCAGACCCCAAGAGGAAGTGAAAGAGTGAACCACATAGGGACAGGCCTTCCAAGCAGAAAAACAGCAAGTGACACAGGATCCTGCTACGTGTGACAAAGAGGCCAAAGGCCAAGTCAATGAGTGGAAGGTAAGTGGTAGCAGATGAGATCAGAAAGGTGACAGGCATCAAACCAGCTAGTGCTTTGTAGGCTGTTATGTGAGAAGCCACTGGGAGATTCTCAACAGAGTATCTGGTGTAATTTTAAGGGATCATTCTTCCTATACTACAGCAAATAGACTATAGAGGATGAGAACAAAGGCTAAAGCAGGGAGAATGTCTATAAGGATCTCACAGCAGACCAAGAGATAAGAGTTTCTCAGCATTTTGACATAATTTACTTTCTTTAAAACTATAAAGACAAAATTATGTACACCTTCTTCCTGAAGTTAGGTTAAAATCTTTGTTTGTAATTAGATTTCTTATTATGTGTAATTTATGTCATTTTATTTTTATATTAATTGATTTATTTTTATTGAGATATAATTGACATATAACATTGTTTAAATTTAAGGTATACAGCATATTATTTGATACATTTATATAATATGATTATTACCCTACATTCGCTAACACCTCTACCACTTCCCACAATTACCATTCCTTTTTTGTGAAGAGTACATTCACCATCTAGTGTCTTAACAGCTTTGAAGCATTGTTGACTATGATCACTATGCTATGTATTAGATCTCCAGAACTTACTCATCTTCTAGTTGCAAATTTGTATCCTGTAACAACATCTTCCCTATTTCCCCTACTCCCAGCTGGTAACCATCATTCTACTTTAGTCTCTATGAGTTTGGTTTTTTCAGATTCCACATATAAGTGATATCAGATAGTACTGGACTTTCTCTGTCTTGTCTCTCTAATACCATCCAGATCTATACATGCTGTCACAAAGGAGAGGACTTCTTTCTTTCTCATGGTTGAATAATATTCCTTGTATGTATAATACTACATTTTCTTCATCAGCTCACCTTTTGACAGACACTTTTGTGGTTTCCATATCTTGGTTTTTGTGAATAATGCTATGATAAATATGGGAATGCACAGAACTCTCCAATATCCTATTTTCATTTCCTTTGGATGTATACCCAGAAGAGAAATTGTTGGATGGTATAGAGTTCTATTTTTCATTTTTAATTGTTTTCCATTGTGGCTGAACAAATGTACATTTACACCAACAGTGAACAATGCTTCCCTTTTCTCCACATCCTCACCAACATTTGTTATCTGTTGTTTTCTTGATTATAGCCCTAAAAGGTGTGAGGTGACATCTCACTCTTGTTTTGATTTGTGTAAATAATGTTGAACAACTTTTAACGTACCTGAATTGACCATTTGGATGGTTTATTTGGAAAAAATACCTGCTGTTTCTCTGTCCATTTAACTGGATTATTTGGTGTTTCTATTAACAAGTTGTATTAGTTCCTTATATATTTCAGATATTAACCCCTGGCAATGGCACCCCACTCCAGTACTCTTGCCTGGAAAATCCCATGGATGGAGAAGTCTGGTGGGCTGCAGTCCATGGGGTTGCTAAGAGTCAGACACGACTGAGCGGCTTCACTTTCACTTTCACTTTCATGCATTGGAGAAGGAAATGGCAACTCACTCCAGTGTTCTTGCCTGGAGAATCCCAGGAACGGGGAGCCTGGTGGGCTGCCGTCTGTGGGGTCGCACAGAGTCGGACATGACTGAAGCGACTTAGCAGCAGCAGCAGTCTATGATTTGCAAATATTTTCTCTCATCTTGTAGGAAGAATTAATATTGTTAAAATTGCCCATATCACAAAAAGCCATTTATAAATTCAATGCAATCCCTATCAAAATTCCAATTGTGTTTTACACAGAAATAGAAAATGCGATCCTAAAATTTCTATGGAGTCTCAAACAACCTTGAATAGCCAAAGTAATCCTAAGCAAGAAAAATAAAGTCAGAAGTATCAAGCTTTCTGATTTCAAACTATAAAACAAAGATATAGTAATTAAAACAGCATGGTGCTGGAATCAAAATAAACACATAGAGCAAAGGAACAGAGTTGAGAGCTAGAAATATCCTCCACATAAATGGTTAACTCATATGTGACAAGGGAGCCAAGAACACTCAATGGGGAAAGAAGATTTCCTTAATAAATGATGTTGGGAAAACTGGATAATTGCATGCAGATAAATAAAACTGGACCCTATCTTACACTATTCATGAATATTAACTTGGTTGACTCTTAAATATAAGATATGACACTTAGAAGAAAACATAGGGACACATCTCTTTGACATTGATCTTCACAGTTATTTTTTGGATATGACACCAAAAGCACAAGCAAGAAAAGAAAAAATCAAGTGAGACTACACTTGTGAACTAAAAATCTGCACATCAGAAGAAACAATAAAATGTCCAATTTACTTCAGAATAAAAGATAAAATAGGATTTCTTTCTTTTTCCCCAACATTCACCTATGTTTTTCCAAAGATTTGTGCCAGTGTTTTATATTTAGGCCTTTTATTCACCAAGAACTCTTTTATAAATGATAAATTAGAGATTCAGCTTAAGCATCTTTTTGTTCAAATGCTTTTATTCTAACATCCTTTTTACTTAAAAATGTTGTGTTCACTGGTAAAAGATGCCCTATTCCCATATGTACTTGAACATATTTCTGGGTCACAAATTCATTGCTCTGTCTCTTGATCTTTGTGAAGTACAATACTACTCTAATTACTGCTATTTTTAATATATTTAATAATTTTAACATTATATATAGTAAAACTATTCTCTCACATTAGCTACAACTAGCTACCTTCTATTAAGCTATTTATGATAATTAATTTTTTTTCTACCATTATAAACTGGAAAGGCAGAAAATAATTGCCAGAGAAAATTATACCTTTGAAATGTCACTTATGCTTCATAGTTATTTCATGGCTATCACAACAACACTGCCCTCCCCACCTACCCCCAAAGCAGAGTCCTCCCAGTTCATATTCTGTGTTTCCTCATTCTCTATTTATGAACTTTTATCGTTCTCTGCTAGAGTGTTTACTTCCTTACAGCTGTGTTATGTCCAGTTGTTTGTGCATCCAAATATTCAGACTGACAGCATCTAGAGGACAGATGCTACAAACAAGAATGAAACAGCTCAGGTATTTGTTGTCATTTGAACATAAAAGATTTTAATTTTGATGAAGTCCAATTTATCTATTTTTTTCTTTTGCTATTCATATTTTTTTGTCTTAAATACAAATCCATCGCCAAATATAAAGTCATCCAGAATAACCAATATAGTTCTTCCAAGACTTGTATAAATTTGGCTCTAGCTGTTAGGTCTTGTCTTGAAAATTTTGAATTACTTTTTGTATATGGAATGATAAGCTTCCAGTTTCATTTTTGTGTGTGTGTTGATATCCAGTTTCCTATACCATTGTTCAAAACACAGTTCTTTCCCCATTAAATGGTCTTAGTCTCCTTGTCAAAAATCAGTAGGCCATAAATATATGGATTTATTTTTCTACTCTCAAGTTTATTCCATTTACCCATATGTCTATCCTTTATGCAAGTCTCATAATGTCTCAATCACTGCACTTTGTAGTAATTTTTCAAACTGGTTAATGTGAGTATTCCAATTTTGTATTTTGTTTTCAAAGTTGTTTTGCTTATTCTGAATCCCTTGCAATTTCATATGAATTTTAACAACAGCTTGCCAATTATTAAAAAAAAAAAAAACAAAAAAAACAGCTAGAATTCTACAGGGATTGTGATGAACCTATAGATCAATTTGGGGAGTATTGCCATCTCAACAATATTTAATCTTCTAATCCATGAACATGGGATGTTTTTCCATTCACATAAATCTTTTGTTTCTTTCCACCAAGCCTTGCAGTTTTCAGAGTGTAAAAGTTGTACTTCTTTTGTATCCTTATGAATTTTATTCTTTTTGATGCAATTACAAATGAAAATGTTTTCTTAATTTTATTTCCAAATTATTCATCAGAAGTATTCAGAAATACAATTGATTTTACATATATTAGTTCCATATCCTAGCAATTTGCTAAACTCGCTAAAAATTAACAGAGTCGTACACGACTGAGCAACTTCACTTTCACTTTTCACTTTCCTGCATTGGAGAAGGAAATGGCAACCTGCTCCAGTGTTCTTGCCTGGAGAATCCCAGGGACAGGGGAGCCTGGTGGGCTGCCATCTCTGGGGTAGCACAGAGTCAGACACAACTGAAGTGACTTAGCAGCAGCAGTGGATTCTTTAGAATTAGCTATTAATCTAGATCATATAATCTGTGAATACTAATAATTTTATTTCTTATTTTCAACATGTATGCTTTTTATTTTCTTTCTTTTGCCTAATTACACTGGATAGAACCTCTAATACAATGTTTAATAGAAGTAAGGAGAATGAGCACTTTTCTTTTTATTGATCTTTTAGGAGGAAAAAACGTTCAGCCTTTCACTATTATGCAGGATTTTTGCTATGGGCTTTATACCTATCTTTCATCAGGTTAAGGAATTCCCTTATCTTTCTTGTTTTCTGAATGCTTTTATCACAAAAGAGTGTCTGATTCTGTCAAATGCTTTCTCTGCATTCTATGTTCTATTAAAATAAACTCATTTTTTATTCTATTGATATGGTATATTATTACAGTGATTTTCAGATATTAACCTTAGCTTACATTCCTGAGATAAATCTCACTTCATCATGGTGTAACTTTTTTATATGTTGCTGATTTGGCTTTCAAGTATTTTGTTGAGGATTTTTGCTTTCATGTTCAGAAGATATATTAGTCTATTACTTTCTATTCTTATGGAGTACTTGTCTGATTTTGGTATAAGAGTAATACTGGCTTCATAGAGAGAGATGGAAAGTGCTCTCTCCTGTTTTGTGGAAAGCTTATGAAGCATTGAAATAATTATTCTTTAGATAGTTGGTATAATCCATGTGTGCAGCCATCTGGGCCTGGAGTTTTATTTGTGATGAAATTTTTGATTATCACATCTATTTCCTTATTTAGTATAAATAAGTTCAAATTTTCGATTTCTTTTTGAGTCAGTTTCAGTAGTTTGTGTGTTTTTAGGAGTTTGGCCAGTTCATTTAATTTATCAAATGTATTAGCATACAATTTATAGTATCTCATAATTATTTTTCTCTATAAAGGCATTAGTAATGCTCCCTCCCCTTGGAGAAGGAAATGGCAACCCACTTCAGTATTCTTGCCTGGGAAATCCCATAGACAGAGGAGACTGGTAGACTGCAATCCATGGGGTCACAAGAGTCTAACATGACTTAACGCCTACACCACCACCACCAGTGTTCCCTCCTGCACTTCTGAGTCTAATAATTTGAGTCTGGTAACTTTTTGGTCAGTCTAAATAAAGATTTGCCAACGTTTGCAATTAAAAAAAAAAACATTTTTTTTTAATTTTTGATTTTACTATTAATAACTTCCATAGCAACAATTTTTATTTTCTTCCTCCTGCTTACTTTACATTTAGTATTCTCTTCTTTTTTCAGTGATTTAATGTGGAAAATAATTTTATTGATTTGAGATCACTTTTTAAAAATTTTAGTCAGTCATGGTATAAATTATATCACCAATCACTAATGTAGGTATATTCCATATATTTTGGTATATTGTCTCTTCATTTTCACTCCTCAAAATATTTTCTAACTTCTCTTTTTTTATTTCTTCTTGGACCCTTTGGTCATTTAGGACTGTGTTCTTAAATATCCACATGAATTTGAGCTTCTTAAATTCCTTTGTGTTATTTCTATTTTTGTTCCATTATAGTCAGAAAACTTACTTTATGTTATTTATATTCTTTTAAGTTTATTTTATTTTTGTGGCCTCACATATTATCTATCAGAAAGACTGTTCCTCGTGCTCTTGAGAAGAATATGTTTTGCTTTTGTTGGGCGGGGTGTTCTGCAGATGCCTTTTAAGTCTAGTTTGCTTTAATATTTACTCAAGTATTCTATTTTCTTATTGATCTTCTGCCTATTTGGTCTATCCATTATGAATAATGGGATATTAAATCTCTGACTATTAGTGTTACATTGCCTATTTCCCCTTTATTTCTATCTTTTTCTCTTTCATTGTATTTTGTATTCTGCTGTTAGGCAGATATATGTGATAATTTTCATATCATCTTGATGGATTGATCCTTTTATCATTATAAATGTCCCCATTTGTGCCTAGTGGTATTTTTTATTTAAAGTTTATCTTGTCTATGGTTAGTATAGCCCCTCCAATTTTCTTACAGTTGATGTTTGCATACTATATCTATTTTCATAGTTTACTTTTGCAAACAAATTTTACTTTGAACACTAAAATATGTGTCCTGTAGACAGAATTAAGCTGAACTTTTGTGTCCTATCTGACAATATCTGAATTATGATTAGAATCTATTTATATTTAATGTTAAGTGAAAGTGAAAGTCACTCAGTTATGTTCCACTTTTTGCGACCCCATGGACTATACAATCCTTGGAATTCTCCAGGCCAGAATACTGTAGTGGGTAGCCTTTCCCTTCTCCAGGGAATCTTCCCAAGCCAGGGATCAAGCCCAGGTCTCCTGCATTGCAGGGGGATTCTTTACCAGCTGAGCCCCAAAGGGAGCTATGGTTTTTCCAGTGGTCATGTATGGATGTGAGTTAGACTATAAAGAAAACTGAGCACCTAAGAATTGATGCTTTTGAACTGTGGCGTTGGAGAAGACTCTTGAGAGTCCCTTGGACAGCAAGGAGATCAAACCAGTCCAAGCTAAAGAAAATCAGTCCTGAATATTCACTGGAAGGACTGATGCTGAAGCTGAAACTCCAATACTTTGGCCACCTGATGCAAAGAGCTGACTCATTTGATAAGACCCTGTTTCTGGGAAAGTGAAGGCAGGAGGAGAAGGGGATGACAAAGGATGAGATGGTTGGATGGTATCACAGACTCAGTGGACATGAGTTTGAGCAAACTCTGGGAGTTGGTGATGGACAGGGAGGCCTGGCATCTTGCAGCCCATGGCGTCACAAAGGGTTGGGCATGACTTAGCAACTGAACTGAAAACTGAATATTTAATGTTATTGTTACCGATATAGATGAATTTAAATTTGTTGTTTTACTTTTTTGTTTTCTATATCACTATCTGCCCTTTATTTTTCCTTTACTACATTTTTTTTTTTGCATTAAGTAAATATTCTCTAATGGAGTGGTTGATGTAAGGCTTACCATATACATAGTAATTTATAAGAAACATCTTCATATTACACAATTTCAGTGAGATATGGAAACATTATTCCTATATAGTCTAATTCTCTGCTTACTTTTTTGTGGTATTATTCTCCTACATATTACATCTATAATTGCTACAAATCCAAGAATGCATTATGGAAATTATTCTATATAACTTTATACATTTTAAAGAAGCTAAAATGTGAAAAAATATGTTTTCATAACATTTGTATATTAAACTTCTCATCATTTCTGAATCATTTATTCTTGTTGATTGAAGTTTCCATCTGTAGTCATTTTATTGACCCAATACAGCTTTTCATCTACCCACTTGTTTTGTGCTATCATAGGCATCTATAATATAGTTAACCCTTAAAAACGTGAGTTTTGTTTTTAACCTTCTCACTATCATTTGTCAATCTTTTCATTTATTCTAATTAATTCAAGTTTCCATCTGCAGTCATTATATTAACCCAATATAGCTTTGCATCTATCCACCTGTTCTGTGATGTTATTGTCAAATATATTCAGTTCAGTTCAGTCACTCAGCCATGTTCAACTCTTTACGACCTCATGAATCGCAGCACAACAGGCTTCCCTGTCCATCACCAACTCCTGGAGTCCACCCAAACCCATGTCCATTGAGTTGGTGATACCATCCAACCATCTCATCCTCTGTCGTCCCCTTCTGCTCCTGCCCTCAATCTTTCCCAGCATCAGGGTCTTTTTAAATGAGTCAGCTCTTTGCATCAGGTGGCCAAAGGATTGGAGTTTCAGCTTCAATATCAGTCCTTCCAATGAACACCCAGGACTGATTTCCTTTAGGATGGACTGGTTGGATCTCTTTGCAGTCCAAGGGACTCTTAAGTCAAATATATTACTTGACCCTATAACAACAGGGGTTTTAACTTTGAGGGTCTACCTATGCATGGATTTTTCTCAATAAATATAAAATTGATCTTCCATATCCATGGATGTGGAATCCACAGATGTGGAGGGCCAACTAGAAGGAATTTGAGCATGTGAGAATTTCATTATTTACTGTGGGTCCTTAAAGTAATCCCAAAGGATATCAAGGGATATCTGCATATGTCTATATTTTATAGATATAACTCTCTCTCTCTTTCTCTCCCTCTGTCTATATTTACATACATTTATAGATATATAGGGAGAAAGCAGTGGCACCCCACTCCAGTACTCTTGCCTGGAAAATCCCATGGATGGAAGAGCCTGGTAGGCAGCAGTCCATGGGGTCGCTAAGGGTCGGACACGACTGAGCGACTTCACTTTCACTTTTCACTTTCATGCATTGGAGAAGGAAATGGCAACCCACTCCAGTGTTCTTGCCAGGAGAATCCCAAGGACGGGGGAATCTGGTGGGCTGCCGTCTATGGGGTCGCACAGAGTCGGACACGACTGAAGCAACTTAGCAGTAGTTGTAGCAGCAGCATAGATACATAGATAGATATACATGAGCAATTTCTTTTAAAATTTTTAAGAAAACAAAGTAGAACTATGAATTTATACTGTTCTTTATAGTTATATAGTTACTGGATTTTTATATCAATTTGAATTACTGTCTGAAGTCACATTTAGACTGAAAACTTCCTTTAATACTTTTTTTGTAGAGTAAGTCTTCTAACCACAAATTCTCTTAGGTATTGTTTTTTTATGTATTTTTTTATATCTAGAGATGCCTTTATTCCACCTTCATTTTTTCATTGAAATATATAGTTGATGAACAATATTATATATTATAGATGTACAATATAGTGAGTCACAATATTTAAAGGTTATACTCCATTTATACTTATAAAATATTGACTAGAATACTTTATTTTATATAATATATCCTTGTAGTTTATTTTATATCTAATAGTTTGTACCTACAAGTTCCCTACTCCTTTATTGCACCATCCCCATTCCTTCTCTCCACTGGTAACTCCTAGTTGTTCTCTATATTTGTGATTCTCCCTTTTTGTTATATATGTATATATATAATTTTTTGTATTGTTTAGATTCCACATATAATTGAAAACATACAGTATTTATCTTTCTCTGTCTGCCTTATTTCATTTAGCATAATGCCTTCCAAATCCATCCATGTGGCTCCAAAAGGAATATTTCTCTCTTGTGTATGCCTGAGTAACATTATATTGTGTACATATACCACATCTTCTTTATCCATTCATCATTTGGTAGATATTTACATTGGTTCCATATTTTAGCAACTGTAAATAATGAAGCTATGAACATTGGGATGCATGTATCTTTTCAAATCAGTGTTTGTGCTTTTTTTTTTTTTTTTTCAGATACATAACCAGGAGTGGAATTGCTAGATCATATAGTAGTTCTATTTTTAGTTTTTTGAGAAATCTCTGTACTGTTTTCCACAGTGGCTATACTAATTTACATTTTCGCCAACAGTGTATAAGGGTTCCTTTATTCCCACATCTTCACCAACATTTATTATTTGTGTTCTTTTTGATGGTAGTCATTTTGACAGATGTGAGGTGATATCTCACTATGGTTTCGATTTCCATTTCCCTGATGATTAGCATTGTTGAACATCTTTTCATATGCCTATTGGCTATCTTCATTTCCTCTTTGGAAAAATTTCTATTCAGCTCTTCTGCTTATTTTCACTTGGGCCTGTTTGTTTATTAATGTTGAGTTGTATGAGCTGCTTATATATGTTGAATATTAATCTCTTATTGGTCATATCATTTGCAAATATTTTCACTCATTCAGTAGGATGTCTTTTTGTTTCATTGACAATTTCCTTATTTTTGCTTTTATATCCTTTGCTTTTGAAGACATAGCAAAGATTCTGAAAAAGATTTTGAAAAAATATTGTTGCAACTTAGGTTAAAATGTTTTTCCTTTGTTTTCTTCTAAGAGTTTTATATTACTCGGTCTTACATGTAGGTCTTTAATTCATTTTGAGTTTACTTTTGTACATAGCTTAGAGAATGTTCTAATTTCATTCTTTTTACACCCTGCTATCTAGTTTTCCCAACATTGCTTATTGAAGAGACTGTCTTTTCTCCATTGTATATTTTTGCCTCCTTTATTGTAGATTGACAGACCATTAGTTCATGTGTCTATTTCTGGGCTTTCTATACTGTTTCAGTGATTTATATGTCTGCTTTTGTGCCAATTCCAAACTGTTTTGATTACGGTAGCTTTATGGTATAGTCTAAAGTCAGGGAGTCTGATTTCTATCAGCTCTGTTCTTCTTTCTCATGATTGTTTTGGCTATTTGAGATCTTTTGAATTTCCATATAAATTTTAAAATATTTTATTCTAGTTATGTGGAAAATGCCATTGGTATATTTATGGGATTGCATTAGATCTGTAGATTGCCTTCAGTAGTATGGCAATTTTAATAATATTGATTCTTAAAATCTAAGAACATGGTATATCTTTCCATCTGTTTGTGTCAATTTCAACTTCTTTTATCAGTGTCTTTCAGTTTTCCAAGTCAAAACAATTTTGCAGTTTTGCCTTATTAGGTAGGTTTATTTCTACCTGATCATTCTTTACCCATAAGTGAAAAAGAGACCCAAGGAATTATTTTCAGAATATTTTAGAGGGGAATAGATGAGAATATGCTAAATGAAAAAAAAAAAAAAAACATGTTTTATTTGTTGTTCTTATCTGTAAAATAGTGTAGAAGATTTAAGCAAAACCAGTTAAGAAGTTTGAAATCTCCTGGAGTTTGGATATGAGTTTGAGCAAACTCTGGGAGACAGAGAAGGGTAAGGAAGTCTGGTGTGCTGCAATTCATGGGGTCACAAAGAGTCAGACATGACTGAATGACTGAAAAACAACAAATTAAGAAGCAATTGCTTAATACCTTAATTATGTCAAACCATAATTCGGAGGTAAACAATTCCAGTTCTACTCTATTTCAGTTCTGTCATAAAACACTTTCTCTGTGCTTATTATTGAAAAGAATGTACCCATTATCAAGTAAAGAATATAACCTTTCTTTAATTGTTTTCTGTATGTGAGTATTATTTATTCAATAAGAGTCTCAGTCTCCTAAGGGAAAGGACTTTGAGATTTCTTGCTATCTCTCATGCTAGGCAACCTATAGTGCTTAGTGAAATACTCAGCATATTGAAGTATTTCTTAAGCGCTTCTTATTTGATTGACAATTGACTGAAGGCCTGACTACTGTCTGCAATTTTACTACTGGCATTTTCTATATGTTTTCTAACTAGCTCTGGTGATAACACTTGATAGAGAGAGATTTCATTGTAAGTAACTATATTATCTTTTCAATTTTTCCTTGTGGTGACAGTGGTCATCCATGTCAGGCACCTATTATTAACACAACAACCATCAGTTAAAAAAATAAAACTTTAAAGGCAAAATAAATTCTTGAAAGACACTGCCTCAAAATAAGAATGGAGAAAGCAGTCCACGAGGTGTCCACAAGACACCTTTAGATCCCCTCATACCTATTCATTCTTCCAATCAAACACTGTAGAATGCTAACCACAAAACAGACATATTGTGATTATCTGTAAACAAGAGAGGATATAGCATCGAGCTGTATTGCCTCCACCAGGACTCTAAGCCATAAACTTGTAAGTACATTAGAAGCCGACACTTAAGCAGACTTTGCTGAATTGCTGGCAGCATCAACATCTGATCGATATGCATGTTCACCAGCCAAGCTGACTAGTACATCTGTTCTGTGAAGAAACATACATTCTGCCTCTAGTACAATCAGTGTAATTAAAAATTAACATGCATTAATTGTTAGAGCTGATGTAAACAGCTGATGTTCCACTTAGCACTGTCTTCTGTACATATCATTAGGCAAAGCCAAATATTGTTAAGTAAACAGGCAGCGCTTACAAAAAGGAGAGAAATAGAAAACTAATTTCAACTAAATAAACTGACACTGTATTATAAGTCAAATTAAAACCATTAACCACAGCCAGATTAGGCTCTGGATCTTCAGAGGAAAACAATTATAAAAGTCACATTTAATTATTTGGATCTTATTTTGGTAAATGTATTTAAGCTCAGTCTGAAATAGAATCAGTGTGTACATGATACGCCAGGATCTCAGAAGAGCTGAAAAGAACTCTAGGAAAAGTATGATTCAGGATTGATTTATGGCTAAAACAGTCTGTGAAAATGCATCATTCACAGCCACTCCAGTAACCAGCTTTCTCTGGGGAGACCCAAATCTGATGTTTAATGTTAAAAAAGAGTCTCTTTTCTTCCGCATGCATCTGCATAACTGCCATCGCTGTCAGTGGGAGTCACAGGCACACACTGAGACGAGAACATACATCTCCTGAGTTACGTCTTGCCTGACTTTTTTTTTTTTTGTAATGTTAGAGCAAAATGATTTCTCCATCTTGATTCAAAAGCAGAAAGAAAAAGGAAAAAAAAAAAAACAAACAAAAAAAAACTCCAAGCAAATCTGTCCAGGGAGGTGCCTTCCCAGCTCTTTACACATTGCCTGGGGCATTCAGCTGCTAGGGCCCCAGGCATTTCCTCCTCCCCTGAGGCCAGACTGCAAGGAACTCGCCTGTCACTCTCAAGTCCAATTTTAAAATAGTGTGAATCTCAATTTTGAGAATGATTTCTTCAGCTATTTCCAAACTCATGAAGCTTGACTGAGTTTCAAAAAAAAAAAAAAAAAATTCCCAATAAATACAGTCTTCGAAAAAAAGTGAAAACTACAGGGTGCCTCAGTCCAAAGGAGAAACTGATTTATGAAGAAATAATTAGGGAAAACATTGCCATACTACTCAGAATCAACCTTTCTTGTTTTTATCATAACGACAAAGCCATTAAAAAAGAGAGTAAAAACATTAAAAATCCCTTAGTATATAGGCCTGCAGTGACGAGACCTCCACTGTAACCATTCAGTGATGTGCTAGAAACAGTGCCTTTTATTCATAATTTTATTAAATTTGACTGAAAACTGATTTGGTTTATGTATTAGGGAACATATACAACTGTTGAAACTACTTATAACAAACAACATTAGATGTGTCAAGGATCACAGGAATCAAAATGAAGCCTATAAAAGTTAAATAAGTTACATAAATTTAGGCATGAATATAAAAGCTTTCATTAAGCTAGCTATGAGCTTATGAGCTAGTTTATTCAAAACTGCCATCAACCTGCATGCTTTAAACACAAAAGTTAAAAGTTGGTATTTATAAATATTTGGGGAATTTAAAGTAAAACTTAAAAGACGTCATCCTTGTTACAAAAAGATTTGGTATCTGTAAAATGTTAAACCTTTAAATATCAATTTACTGTCTGAAAACACAATTTGCAAAAATTGTGGCATGATATTAAGTATATTTTTCTCTTTTTAAATAAAAAATGATTAAAAATTATTAGATAAATTATTTAAGCAGAATAATTTGAAAATGATGTCCCAGTTATCATAGACAGCAGCCCACCAGGCTCCACTGTCCCTGGGATTCTCCAGGCAAGAACACTGGAGTGGGTTGCCATTTCCTTCTCCAATGCATGAAAGTGAAAGTGAAGATGCTTAGTTGTCCAACTCTTAGCGACCCCATGGACTGCAGCCTACCAGGCTCCTCCGTCCATGGGACCTTCCAGTCCTGGAGTGGGTTGCCATTGCCCTTTCTGCTTAATACTCTTTCTATACCTCAAACACATGGATATCTATCCCGAAGTAGTCTCTCGTGAAGTCCTGATAGGTAGTGCAATGAGGATAAACTTGTTTTTTGTCTTAAAAATTTCTTTTAAAAATATTTCTCATAGTTTTACTATCTTGACATTATTCATGCACACATAAACTCAAACTCACACAAATTTAAAAAATTCTGAAAAAAATCTGCCAAATTTTAGTTCTCCATACATGTACAGTGAGTAGACAATAATTTGCTAAAATTGAAAATTTAAAAAGATGTGTACATCTTGCTGTAGCTGCTGATGCCAAGTTGCTGCAGTTGTGTCTGACTCTGTGCGACCCCATAGACTGCAGCCCACCAGGCTCCCCCGTCCCTGGGATTCTCCAGGCAAGAACACTGGAGTGGGTTGCCATTTCCTTCTCCAATGCAGGAAAGTAAAAAGTGAAAGTGAAGTCGCTCAGTCGTGCCAGACTCTTAGCGACCCCATGGTTTGCAGCCTACCAGGTTCCTCCGTCCATGGGATTTTTCCAGGCAAGAGTACTGGAGTGGGGTGCCATTGCCTTCTCTGTACATCTTAATCTTCTGGTAAAAATTGAAAAATAAAGGCAACTTCTTCATTTAAAAGGAAAGGTAAGATGAAGAGAATATGTTGTTCATGAAAAGGACAATAATCCATTATAATCCATTTTTTCTATAACATTTTTTGAGGATATCATAAAATGGTATATTATAGTGAGCCTTAAATTCTCTGTGTACTTACAATGATACATTTTCTCCAGAGATGAAAGTATGAATTTGTGTTATACCTTAATCTACAATGCGGGAGACCTGGGTTCGATCCCTGGGTTTGGAAGATCCCCTGGAGAAGGAAATGGCAATCCACTCCAGGACTATTGCCTGGAAAATCCCATGGACAGAGGAGCCTGGTAGGCTATAGTCCATGGGGTCGCAAAGAGTCGGACACGACTGAGCAACTTCACTTCACTTAAATTCCGTACAGTCTATAGGAGGCTTTCAAAAATGTGTAAGCAACCAACAAATGTTTATCATACAAAAGAGAATAAAATATAAGAATATTAATACTTGTTATTAAAACTTCATTAATACAGGATAACATTTTTATCTATGTCTCCTGTAAAGTAGTAAACATCTTTAAAGACTGATATATTTCCTAATTGCTATCATTTTCTATGGTGTTTAATTTCACAACATCTTATCATTCTCTTTTTCTCTGTAGCATCAGGTCAAAGTATTTGTTGTTCATATTTGATTGTGCCTTCAAGTGATGGAAGTTTCAACAAATGATATGTATAATTAACAGTAAGAACACATTCATACTCAAATTCTCTATTTACATGCCTACCCACCAACAAATTTGCCTATGGGATTTGACAAACACAAGGAAGAAACTGATATTCACTTTTTCTGTGTGCATATCACAATTCCCAGAGTCAGAATCACAGCTAATTAGACCTTTTTATTTCTATTTTAAGTAAAACTCAGTTATCTTTGAGTTTTATCATCAGTTTGTTGTTAATGATTGCCTTTTCTTGTTATAGGATACTTCAGACATTTACTTCTTGTCTCCCTTCCTTAGTCATATTATGTAACTATAATTGCAATCAGGACAATGCATTTCAAGCTATTATTAAGGTGAAATAGCATTCCTCATGGTATCCCTTCAAAAGTGAAAGTGAAGTCCCTCAGTCTTGTCTGACTCTTTGCAACCCCATAGACTATAGCTTACCAGGGTCCTCTGTCCATGGGATTTTCCAGGCAAGAGTTGCCATTTCCTTTTCCATTATTTATAAATGATGGGACCAGATGGTGAGTGCTACATGAGCAGTCCATCAGGAAGATTTGAAATGCCTCAGAAGAGGTATGCAAAGGAGAGGTGAGAAGAAGTTAAGGATAATCTTTTTATTGTTTCAGCATTTTGATTTTTATTAGTGAAGAATTAGCAATCAGGTATCACTATTTATACTAAAGACAAGGAATCTCTCTAGTACTGATACACTCTGTCACGGTCCTTAAAGAACCAGAGATCTTAAAACCACTGCCATTGTAATTCAAACTTTCAGAAACAGTTTCATTCAAATTTCCCAAACAGCAGAAAACAGTGACAGGAATGTATGCAGTCAGAAGCATTATCTGAAGATAGGGAAACGGATTCAACTCTCAGATTTTTCTCATTCACTAAAAAATTTAATGAGTTCATCAAGTTAATTAACCAAATTCATCTTGGCCCTTGAATCTGCCCTGAAGTCCAGCTATGTTTCCTTAATTTGCTCTCTCCAAAGCTGTACATTGTAGGGACCACAGTTATTTCAGACTTCTTTCCTCGAATCTCTAACCATGCCCTTTGCTCTCAAGGGAGACTTTATCTCCTAATTCACAGAATACAAAGGAGCCAGAAAATAAAAACTGCCTTAAGATCCTGTCACTAACCCTACAAGATCATTGCATCTTTGCTGTTAGCACCTCTGTTGTGTGAAAATAGTAGAGTTACCCTTTTTGAAGGCTACTTTTCTGTTGGCATCTAGATTCTACCCTTTCTGACTTCTCAGAGAACCTTCTCTATCCATTTAATGCTTACTCCTTCCGAGTAGCCACATTTCTAGAAAATGTCATTTTGCATAATTGCTCCAGCTTTTATTAACACCTCTTATTGATCCCCAATTGCCAGTTTGCATTTTCAGAGGAGCAAATACCAGGACAAAATTAAATGTGCAAGAAGAGATTTCTTGGGGAAAATACCTGTAAAGAAGAAAAGGGAGGGAGCATAGAAAGTAGGGAAAACTATCAGATGTGCTGGAATGAGCCATTCCTGAGACATGCAAGAAGGAGGATTGGTTGGGAAGAGTCTCTAATGGTAGCAGAGATATAGGATCATTTCAACCTGGCCAATGGAGACACCTAGAAGCAGAGTTGCCCAGTTAAGGAATGCTGAGGCTCTCAGAAAGGGATCTGCATTGCCCGACAACTGTGCTCAGTCATTAGCCTTCAGCAACTAACTGGAAATAGGGACTGGGCTCCAATGTTGGTAAATCCAGAAAAACAATAGTTGGAGTCATTATTCAATTATGCTCTGGCAGCAGAATGCTAGAGAGAGCATTCTCTTCACAACACATCCAGTCTACTGAAATTTCAAATCATTCTTATGCAAGCTTCCTATGGATAAAATCAATGAACTCTTTAGTTCTTAATTTTCTTGTTTTCTCTACTGCATTGGACACTAGACCACTACCTCCTTGAAGTCATCATCACTGATTTCAGCGACACTACACTTTCCAGATTTTTCTCTTAAATCTCTAACTCCCCCTTGGGAGGTTCCTGTTCTAAGAATCACGGCTAAAACTCCCCTTCCCATATTTCCAAAATTGGTAAATGTCACTACTATCTACTAAAGATGAGAGAAGCTTCAAACTATACTATATCATATGAGCTGTCATAACAAAATACCAGAGACTAGTTTGCTTAAACATAAGAAATTAATTTTCTTAAATATGCTGGCCACTTCAGCTCCTGACTAGGGCTCTTTCTGACACGTAGACTTTCACCTTCTCTCTGTGTCTCATGTGGCGTTTCTTCTGTTCATATGTGGAGAGAGATAGGGAGAGCTCTGATGTCCTTGCCTCTTCTTAAAAAGACATCAATTCTGTAGGATTTATACACCATCTTTATGACCTCATTTAACTGTAGCTACATCCATAACATCCGTATCTCCAAATACAGTGTCATTGGGGCTTAGGGTCTCAATATACAGATTTGTAGGGGACACAACTTGGTCCAAAACACTTTGATTTTAACATAACACTTTCTTACCACCCACATTTATGATAATGGAGCTTCCCAGGTAGCACAGTGGTAAAGAACCTGCCTGTCAATGTGGTCAGAGAACGCCTTATTCTGTTACATGTGTATTGCAACTGCCCTGTTTCTCTCTTTTGCTAGATAAAGGAAATACAGTGATTGGAATTACATCTGTGATGTGCATTATTACAACAATGGAGATACAATAGTCAATAAATATGCCAAAAATTCATTTTAGTAGTATGATTTTGGAGATGTTGACTTCTCCTATCCTTCACCAGACATATATTCATTTATTTGAGCTACAAATTAGAACAGCTGAGTCAGGTCCCTCATTCAATTATTAATTAACTCTAAAACCTTATGATAACCTCTTTAGCCCTCAGCATCTTCATCTGGGGATATGCCCTACATGTGAGTGTTGTCCTTCAGGTGAGTTTCTTTCTAAGAAAAAAAAAAAAGTCCGCTGAACCACATGATCTTTAAAAGCCTCTACAGTTCTAAAATACATTTTTGTTGGCCTAGAAAATACTGAACTAAGGTAGATAATGAGTGTACACATTGGCATCACTCAGTTGCATCAAACGAATTTTTTACTATAATTTCATTTTCACATAGTCTTCTTTGACTAATCCAATACTTAGTCACTCTTTTCCCTAGCTCTAGTTCCATGTTGACGTCATACTGACAGGTTATGTCTCTGACCTTCAGCCTCAGTTCTCGGAGCTCTCTAGCTTACCAATGAGCCAGGATTCTAGAGATGTGCTTAAGATATCTTAATTTCTCTTTCTCAGTTTCTCTATATGTAAAATGGGTATAGTAATAAGGTTTTCTACAGAGGATTAAATGAATTAATTTTCTTAAAGTGCCTGGTACACAGCTTTATATAAAGCTGTCAATTATTATCAGTAAAAATTAGACCTTTCTTTCACTTATCCTGACTTGATTTTTGGATTGACTACCTATCAACATGATAATCATAATCTTTCAACTGCTTTTTGTTTCTCTGTCTCTAGGCTTTTAATGTTTTCCTAGTCATTAGGTACCATGAAACTTCAATCTGTGTTTAATAATTCTAGGACTTCATCTTTCTCTTTGAATAAGAAGCTTTTTTGTTACCAAAACAAAATGAAACAAAACAAAACACACCCTGGTTAATCTTTTTTGCTTCCAACTTTTGCCCCCACTAATTCCTCTTTGTACCTCACTATTCTTTTACCCTGTAGAATATGTAGCATTTTACAGCTTAAGTAATATATGAAAAGTACTTAGTGGAACAGTCGTTACTTTCTTGTGTCCATATTGTAATGGCCGTGGCCTAAGATCACTGAACCCTCTCAAATATATTACAACTTTAAGGGAGGGAGAGTTTTCCTGCTGTTTGAAGATTTATTCAAAGATTTATTAAAGATTATGTAGGAAGTCTAGGACTTTTAGGGACAGAATATAAGCCCCCAACTGAAACGTTGTCTCCTGCCATCAGGCAGAGGCCCAGCAAAGCTCAGTTCTTCTGAGATGAGGACTATATTACCTAACATTCTGGAGGAGAAAGAAGAGAGGCTTTTTAAATACCCTACCAAGTTTGTAGAATCATAAGAATTCAGCAGAAAAGACCAGATATACTAAATACTCCCTCCTACTTTCACCTCAGCTTGTACATACTCCCATTGCACCCGTAGGCAATATGGCATGAAAAGGCTCAGCAAGAAATATTCATTTGTAAAAGAAAAACAAATCATTATAGCAACACTCACTGGTCATTCTGTAGCAAATGTGCAATGCTCAGATTTTGTATTTTCCTGAAATAACATGCACATTTTAGGCATGAAATTATGATTGTTTGACTGTGAAATGCTGCACCCAAACACCATGTGGCTTTTAGCAGCATATCATCATATCAAGAACTATTTTTACCCTTTGGCGATTTTTCCTGCTTTGGCTCTGAGAGCTAGTCCATACGGTATTTGTATGTGGCATCAGTGGCAAAGATTTTTCAGAAGAGTAGATTTCTTATGTAGTACCATGCATCAGTGATAGCACAGAATCTAAAGCAGAATTAAAATAACCTGCCTTCAGGTTCAACTGGCAAGAAATAAAGTCATAGTATATATGAAAGAAGGAGAGAAAAAGATGAGAAAGGACTTAAAACATATTCTTCTGTTCTTTCTAACTTTCCTTAAAAATTATTTTACTTAAGTACCTACTAACTTTGAGAATATCAGAAAAACAATAAACAATTTACAATACACATCCTACATTTCTTCCCCAGTGTCTCTGGATCCTAGTGACAATGAACTTTGAGGAAAGTAGACAAAAATCTCTAGAACTTCAATGTATTTGCTGCCTTTCAGAATCCTGGGAAGAAGAAAAGAGCAACTTTTTTTTACAAGATTTAAGCACATATTGGTCCCCTTCCAGAACGCAGACATGAAGCCATATAAGAAATATTTTGAAAAGACAACCAAAATTAGCCAAACTCTTTAAACTTCCAAACTGCTTGGAGCAAAAGTCTGTTTTAGTTTAATCCAAATTAGTTTGCAGACTTAACTAGAAAGAGGAGCTATAGGAAAATATGAGCTGGCTTAACGTTTGTGTCTTGTCTATAGCTACAAAGTTGGCTTTTGTCTCTTCAAGAGACCGATCTGGTTATGGGGTTTTCAAAACATGCGATGAGATGAAGGTGTTACAATATTGAGCATGGATTCTTAAATTTCAAAAAACTCAATTTGCATTGAAAATCAAATGAACTATACTAATTCATATAAAATTTCTACCATCTTGTCCACTTTAAGAAAATAACAATGTTAGAAAGATTAATTAAGTCAGCATTATTTTGTACTCACCCAAAAGTATTGCTGTTTGACCTGGTGAGCTATTTCAAAAGCTGCATAAATCACTTTAAGTTCTACTGCTGTTAATCATATAATCTTCTCATAGTTACTCTTATAGCTACCTCTTTAAGGAGTTTCCAAGCACTATTGTTTTATAATAAAATGTCCCAGAGATTTTATACTAAACCGAAGCTCAACTTGTCCCTGCAGCCTAACTTGGTGCATATGTATTGCAAAGAAATTCCATTTTGTCAGTTGATTTATTGTTGTATCAAAAGAAATAAACTCTTGAACCCCAAGGGAGAAAAATTATGCTATTCCATTCTACTCATGACATTTCAACATAGGCCAACAAATAACTGGAATTATTTTCTCAAGTGAGGAAACTGAAATAATTTTTTTCTTGAAAAGTAAAATTTTTGTCCTAATCAGTGTATTTATAAACTTTTAGTTGTAAAAATTGCTCTTCTTTCAGACATTTCTCAAGTTTCTTTTCCTACATGTATCTTTTCTAGGAAAGTGTTGCTATATCATCTGTTCTTTAAAATTTGTCATTAAAATTAAGATGGAAGATACTAGGGAAAGAAGCAAATGTGTGCATTTCCTTCTAACTAATTCTTTGAGTGCAATATCTGCTTGATGAATGGATTTGGCTGAAGGAGTGCAACTCTCCCTGCCATTTTTGAACATATGTTTAAAGGTCTATGTGACAATAGCAACAGCCCCAGGATTAAATAACACTGTGTTCATAGGCTTATGCATTCTTAAAATAAAAGAAATTAAAGTTCTCAATCACGAAAAGGAAGACCTGTTACGATCCTGTTTTAGAGAAGATGAGTCTGGGGCCCACAGAAATTGCGTGGTTTACTTCCGATCACAAATCTGGTAGATGGCGGTCAGGACACTGAAACTATTCATTTAACTTCAAAGCCCATGGGTGAATGACCACACATTCCCATTCTTTTTCTTCTCCTGTGCCAGAGATTAGCCCACTGGGTACCTAATAAGCTAGGTTACCAAGACTGCTTTTAGTATGACTTTCTTTCAAGTTGTCATTTTTCTTCACTCCTCTCTCTCACTTCCCACTAGCAAATGGGGGAAATTTTCCATTAAAAATAGACGATGCCTTTCAGAAAACGTATTTGCTTGATAGCAAGGCAAATAGACTTGTGAGTTACTACAGCCAATTCACTCAATTATGATCATCAAACAAAAGAAAGGGACAAGGAAAATCAAATGGAAATGCCTAAATTAAGATTCTCAGTATCCCCAAATGTGAATATCAAGAAAGACTATTCCAATGAAGAAAAGCACGTTAGTTCTCAAAAAGAGAATCGCAGTACTTGAAGTTGTTTCAATGTGTTATTCAGCTTTATGCTGTGAAGCCACTCACAGTACTGCAATTGTTTCCTCACTCAGCTACATATAAAATGTGTACTTAGGAATGCTTTATAAGACATTCAACAAAGTCTTTCTTATTTAACTGCACTGATTAGAAGGGGCAAGCATTTCATTTTGGCACAGTGCAGCTCACTACCTCATTTCATCCTGTTTGAAATATTACTCAGAGTTCAGAATGCCAAGCTTTGAGCAGAGAAGAACAATGTGTGGTTTAAAAACAAATAATAATAAAATCAAATAACAATAGCTATGAAGAGAAGAGAGTGGAATAATGTAATTCTGGGTTCTATCTGACAGCGACTAGTTCAGGGGGTAGGGGAAGTGAGTCCCATGTTACCAAAACAGAATCTAAGAAAAACCCTGAGATTACTAAAGAAGCAAAGTTTAAATCTACCCTGTAGGAGTGAGGGTCAACAGCACTGTGTGACTAGATGAGAAAGACTCGAGGAAAATGTCTGTGAGAAGAGCTACTGGTGATGGGGAGGAGAAAGTTGCCAGACAGCCTAAAAACAAACCTGACCTTAATAGTGACCATATTAAATGTATAATAGAAAACTTCATGGAGCAAAACCAGGACAGTGAAGAAAATGGGCAGAAACCACGTGGAGTCTAACAGAGTTTACATTAGATACTTAAAATATGTGAGTGGTGCCCCCTGACATTTCTTGGTGTTCACAGATATGAGTTCTAGATTTTTCTCCAAAAAGGAAGAAAATCTACATTTCCATGAATATAGAATGAGACCACATACTGAAGTCACACATCATGTTAGAAAATTGTGTTCTATGATGTCACCCCCAAGCATCTTTAGAAGAGGAAACTATAAATCCAAGCAAATTAAATGGTTGCTCAATGGCATCATTTAATGTGTAGTTACTGTGGGAGTTTGTAGTTGCTGGGCATGTATGTGCATAGCCAGGTAAATAATTTTTGTCCCTTCTTTCTAAATTGTATATTTATTTTTTCATATGCTTACAATTTTGAAATATAAGTGTGTATGCACAACTAATGTGTACATTTTAAAAGAGTCATGTTTTACTTCTTTTATTTTCCTCCCACTCTTCTTATATATTTCTACCTTTCCTTCCTTCCTTCTTCACTTTCTCTCTTTTCTTTTCTCTCCTAAAGTGTTTCTGTAAAATATATGATCTGTCTTATATTCCTGAATCTTTTGGACAAGTACCTTCCAGATTGAGATCTAAGCCAATAAAATAGAATTCCAGTGAGTAGATTATGGACATGATGGAACTTTTGCAGGAATACCACTTCAAGTACACCTAAAAACTTTTATTATTTAATTGTTTCAAATCCCATGAAACACTAACTATGCAAGGACTAAAATACATCCTTTCTAACTATAAAGCTATTTTTTGTCACTCTGCCACATTAATTATTACAATTACAGTTTTCGCCTGATAATTGTTTAGGGTAGAGAAAAATAGTATGACACTTCACTTACCTTAAGTTCTGGTCAATACAAAGAAAATCAAAACTGTGTCAATATTTTGTGAATGTCAACAATGAAAACAGTTAACATACCATAGACTAAGCTGTAAAGTGTTTTCACATACATTGGCAATAGATCCCGAAAGCAGGGATAGAGATTATTTCTGTGGACTAACTTTAAAAAAGAGTTATATGTGGTCAAATTAACAAAGAAATTCTGTGTATATACTTGGCTATAACATTTTAGATTATCTTATCAGTATGTTCATATGATACAAATCCTTTCTGGGAATCATCTCAATACAACTTCCTAAGGTACCTCATTATCTGAAAGGAAGGTAGGTGAGGGAGGAACTAATCTATTTTTGTCTCTCTTTTTTTCAAATTGGAATCTATATTTTAAGAATGTACATTTCCCTTGAAATTTGCTACTGGTTTGGCTGCAACCATTTTCAAGATGAGGATTATAGTTTATTTGTGGATTTTTACAACTATTAGAAAAACAAGACTATTTTTCAAGCAGTTTTAAGAGAAAATAATCATCCTCTTTTCCTGATTTTAACAGTATAGGACACTATTGACTTATTAGATCATCAGTTCTAGTTGATAAGTCCAAATACTCTGTATCCAGTAAAAAGTACAACATTAAAATAGTGGTGGTAAGTTTATACTCATTCTAAAGAAAAATTTCTACCTAAAGATTTCATAAAACAGAGTATATGATACAACTTTTATGACAAAAGTTATCTTTTTTCCTTGCTTTATGTTCCAGACATAAAGAGAGAGCATAATTGCAGCCACTCCTCATACATGTAAAATATCTCATTTCTCCAAAGTCTTCTCCAAATGAAACAATACAGATCTATTAGTGTAATTATAACATGAGGTCATTTACCACTTTGTAATTGCTGAATGTGTGAATGATGTATGAAATGAAAGCATCTGCAGTACAAATAGAACATAGGCAAGAATGTGCCGTATGCTAATTAGGTAACCATCTAATGATAAGACCCTAGGGAAACACAGTATAACAAAATCCCACAGTGCTCTGCAATCACAAACCACAAACTATTCCTAAGGAGTTCAAAAATATATCCACTAGTAAATATAATCCTTTCCTCTCTTTAGATTCTCTCAACTCTATTCCCTGTGAGGATATACCTGCTCTTTTTATTTCATCTATGCACTGCTAACAAGGCCCCAACAGTCAAGAACCATCTGACTGCTATAAGAACTGTTCTGACATAGACATGTACTCTTGTGCTCATTGAGACCCCATGGACTGTAGCCCAACAGCCTCTTCTATCCTTGGGATTTCCCAGGCAAGAATACCAGAATGGGTTGCTATTTCCTACCCCAGAAATCTTCCAGACTCAGGGATCAAACGCTGCGTCTCTTGCATCTCCTGCATTGGCAGGGGACTCTTTACCACTGCCCTACCTGGGAATCCCAAGAATTGTTCTACTCATTCATGTTAAAGATTGAAAACTTATTTAAAGAGTGTTGATGAATTTTGGTTTTATATTGTTTTCTTAATCATTCTATTAAAATGTTTCAAGAACAGGCCACATTGCTAAGGGAGGTAGGCCTCAGTTATCAAAACCTCAACTGATGAGAATGAAAGGAATGGAGTTCATCTTACTTAAAGCAAACTCTTCCTTTGTTAATGCAATAATCTACAAGTTTAGAACAAAGATATTGTGTAGACAAAAAATAAAATATTTAACAAACTGAGTTCTTAACCAATTCTTAATATTCAGCTAAGATTTTATATGGATGAACTGTAACTGAGGAGTCTGACACTGGGCACCTGACATGAAATACATTGAACATTTGGCCAAATTAACCTGTGAAATGTTATCTCTTCTCTGCTTCTATAATGCATTACTGAAAATATTTGTTTAATTGTCTGCAGCACCCATTGGGATAGAAAGGATTTAATTCTATAAAGTTGCCTACCAAAAAAGATTAATCTAATCATTCTGATTACCAACAATGGCAATTAATTTCTTCTATCATGATCCTTTTGCTATTTATATAGTATTTTATACTCATCTCACTTTCTTTTTGGGCTCAATATAATGTATTTCTTATGAAGTCACACTGTCATTTTCTATTGACACTCTATTTTAGTAGGAATACGAACTACAGCTGACTTGGGATTCATTTCTTGCTTTTCCTTTCACTGCTCTTTGTGAGTCTTGCATGCATGCTAAGTCAGTTCAGTCATGTCTGACTCTTTGAGACCCCATGGACCATAGCCTACCAGGCTCCTCTGTCCACGGAATTCTCCAGGCAAGAATACTAGAGTGGGTTGCCATGCCCACCTCCAGGGGATTGTCCTGACCCAGGGATAAAACTTGTGTCTCTTATGTCTCTTGGATTGGCAGGCGGGTTCTTCACCACTAGCACCACTTGGATAGTCCGATTTGTGACTCTTCAGTTCAGTTCAGTTCAGTCGCTCAGTCGTGTCCAACTCTTTGCGACCCAATGAATCGCAGCACGCCAGGCCTCCCTGTCCATCACCCAAACTCATGTCCATCGAGTCGGTGATGCCATCCAGCCATCTCATCCTCTGTCGTCCCCTTCTCTTCCTGCCCCCAATCCCTCCCAGCATCAGTCTTTTCCAATGCTTCAACTCTTTGCATTAGGTAGCCAAAGTATTGGAGTTTCAGCTTTAGCATTAGTTCTTCCAAAGAACACCCAGGACTGATCTCCTTTAGAATGGACTGGTTGGATCTCCTTGCAGTCCAAGGGACTCTCAAGAGTCTTCTCCAACACCACGGTTCAAAAGCATCAATTCTTCAGCGCTCAGCTTTCTTCACAGTCCAACTCTCACATCCATACATGACCACTGGAAAAACCATAGCCTTGACTAGACAGACCTTTGTTGGCAAAGTAATGTCTCTACACATGGACATCACCAGATGGTCAATACCAAAATCAGATTGATTATATTCTTTGTGACTCTTAAGTGATGTTAATAAAATATGTCTTATGTGCTTCACACAATAGGTTCAGATTTTGATAAACTTCTACTTAATTTGGAAGATTTGGCCGTTCTGGTTTTTTTTTTTTTCCTGCCAAACTTCTACTTGATGGGCTCCTCCTGATGCATTTTTGTAGCTTCTTGCCACTTAACAGGTACTTAAGTAAACAGAATTCAGTAACAGCTTTTTATTCAATAGCATCAGTTTTTAGACTGTGAATGTGATTCCCAAGATGTTGGTTGTTAATGCAGATAGAATAAATTTATTCCTAAACTATTTTATAATTTTTGTATATGTCCACTTATAAGGCCCAATGATGTTTCTCTTTTTTAAGAAATAGTGCCTACATGTGACAGCAATAGACAAGTTGCTGAGACATAGGTTAAAAGATACAGAGAATGTCATTGTTTATCATGGAGCTTGCACTGCAAGTAAAGGAAAATCAACAAACAAATAGCCAAGAAGCTTTTCAGGTAGTTATAAGTATTTGGAAGAAAATTAAGAGTGCAATGTGATAGTGAATGCAAATTTAGACTGAGGATTTCAGAAGTTATCTCTGAGGATGTGGTATTTATGCAAGATCAAAATGACACAAAGAAGTTAACTGTGATAAAATCTATGGGAAGAATATCCAATTCTAGTCAAGGCTGTGGTTTTTCCTGTGGTCATGTATGGATGTGAGAGTTGGACTGTGAAGAAACCTGAGCGCCGAAGAATTGATGCTTTTGAACTGTGGTGTTGGAGAAGACTCTTGAGAGTCCCTTGGACTGCAAGGAGATCCAACCAGTCCATTCTGAAGGTGATCAACCCTGGGATTTCTCTGGAAGGAATGATGCTAAAGCTGAAACTCCAGTACTTTGGCCACCTCATGCGAAGAGCTGACTCATTGGAAAAGACTCTGATGCTGGGAGGAATTGGGGGCAGGAGGAGAAGGGGATGACCGAGGATGAGATGGCTGGATGGCATCATGGACTCGATGGACGTGAGTCTGAGTGAACTCCGAGAGATGGTGGTGAACAAGGAGGCCTGGTGTGCTGCGATTCATGGGGTCGCAAAGAGTCGGACACTACTGAGCGACTGAACTGAACTGACAGTTCGAAAGCATCAGTTCTTCAGCATTCAGCCTTCTTTATGGTCCAACTCTCACATCCATACATGACTACTGAAAAAACCATAGTTTTGACTATATGGACATTTGTCGGCAAAGTGATGTCTCTGCTTTTTAATATGCTGTCTAGGTTGGTCATAACTTTCCTTCCAAGGAGCAAGCCCTTTTTAATTTCATTGCTACAGTCATCATCCAGTGATTTGGGAGCCCAAGAAGATAAAATCTGTCAATGCTTCCACTTTTTCTCCTTCTATTTGTCATGAAGTGATAGGACGGAAGCCATGATCTTAGTTTTTTGAATGTTGAGTTTCAAGCAGCTTTTTTGCTCTCGTCTGTCACCCTCATCAAGAGGCTCTTTAGTTCCTTTTCAATTTCTGCCATTAAAGTGGTATCATCTGCATATCTGAGGTTGTTGATATTTCTTGCAGCAATCTTGATTTTAGCTTGTGATTCATCCAGTCTGGCATTTCACATGATGTACTTTGCATGTAAGTTAAATAAAAAAGCAAGGTGATGACATACAGCCTCTCACACTCCTTTCCCAATTTTAAACTGGTCAGTATTCCATGTCCAGTTCTAACTATTATTTCTTGACTCACATACAGGTTTCTCAGGAGGTAGATAAGATGGTCTGGTACTCTCATATCTTTAAGAATTCTTCACACGTGTGATCCACACAGTCAAAGGCTTTAAGCGTAGTTAAGGAAGCAGAAGTAGAGGTTTTTCCAGAACTCCTTGCTTTCTTCATGATGCAGCAAATGTTTGCAGTTTGATCTCTTGTTCTTCTGCCTCTTCAAAATCCAACTTGTATATCTGGAAGTTTTTGGTTCATGTACTGCTGAAGCCTAGCTTGAAGGATTTTGAGCATAACTTTGCTAGCATGTGAAATAAGAACACTTGTATAGTAGTTTGAACATTCTTTGGCAATTCTCTTCTTTGGAATTGGAATGAAGACTGACTTTCCCAGTCCTGTGACCACTGCCGAGAAAATGTGGGGTAATTGAAAGAATTGGATGAATTTGGACTGTATTTTGGAAGTAAAATTCACAGGATATATTTGTAGAAAAGTTGGTAGCAGACCTAATAGAAAGAATAATTCCAAAATTTTTGGTGATCACCATGTAGATAGGATCCATTTCCTTAGATGGGCAAGTACAGGAGAGGAAAAGTTTTGCTTTGGCAATAATTTGACTTCTGGAGTCTTAGAGTCATGTCTGTAAGAATGCCGAGTTGATGCTGGAGATAAATTGAGATTCTTTCCAGCCCTAAGACTGAAAGATCTCACCTGAAAAGTTTATATAAATAGACCAAATAAAAAGGAGCACAGCCTGGCCCTGAGTACCCTCCAATGTTAGAGGTGGAACAGAGGAAGCAAACAAAGGAAACTGTGAAGTAAAGGCCAGATAAGTAGGAAATATGATATTATGTTGTTTCTAAAGCCAAATAAAGAAATGCATTTTGAGACAGGAGGAAAGGGGTCGAAATGGCAAAGTAGGAGACCCCAGCCTCCATGACCACAAAGATCAACAATTAGACAGCTATCCCTCAATAACAGTTCTGGGAGAGTGCAGGAGTTCACTTAAGAAAACATCGGCAACACAGTGAAACAAACAAAACTGAGAATAACTGAATGAAAAAGGAAGAACACCTTCATTTTCCCTGTAACATCTGATCCTCTAAGCTGCCACTGTACAGCACGAAGAGGGGACACCCCAGCCAGAAAGAGTTCCTTTCACCAGGAAAGGAAGAGCAGGGTGAGAGACCGGGTTCTCCAGTCTTTTCGGGCACCACATGAGCGATTCTCTTTGATTTCACCCTACCCAGAAACTACCAAAGTTGAGATGTACAAATATGGCTATGAACAATGAAGAAGAATACAGGCTTTGAGGATCAGTCCCATAGCAAGAGCGACCATGGATCACAGTGACCGGCTCTTCAGAGGACCACAGCTGCTTTCACCACTGGAGAAACCAAGCTAGTGAGCATAGCTCAAGGCCAGAAATATTTCAGATAGCAGTTGCTCCTTCAGCCTGAATCCTAGAATGAAGATGAGGACCCAGAGCAGAGCCATAGTATCAAAAATGGCATGTAATACAAGTGGGTATCAAACTTGTTGCAAATCGTTTTGGAGATAATTGCTTCCTGTAGCATGACTTAGTCTAGTGGCTAGCCACAGACTCTGTCGAATCAGCATTTGCTGTGGCCTGTTCAGTCTTAGATAAAAAGTTTTACACCCAAAACAAACTGCCATCTGCAAAATAACCTGATGATTGAATTTAATATTAGATCCTATTCTTCTAAGATCATCATTATCTAGATTACTTCATTTGTGATGGCAATAGAATTCGAGATTAGTATATCTCTGTATATTCTTAGCCAACACTAATCCTTGCAATAAGTTATTATGTGATGTTCAGTATTTATATGTTAAAATGTTGAAATGTTATGGTCAGTTTATTATATATACTTAAGTATCTGGAAACAACCGAATAAAAGCAAGTGAACTCCAACAGCAATAAATATTTATCTCCCAAGTCTTCATCCTTTTAGTACAGTGAGAGTCTATTAAGATGAGTAATGTGCTCTTTTTCTTTAAGACAAGGATGCCAGTATTAGTTGTGCAAAAAAAATAAAGTAGTACTTTATACTAATCAAGACAGACTAGGTAACAAACAACCTCAAAATCTCAGTGGCTTAACACCTGTAATTTATTTCTAGTTGATGCAAAGTGTGCTATAGGTCAAGTCACCCTCCTGGGCAGCAGTCTTCTGTGTCCACCTCTTAATAATCTAAGATGTTTCAACCTTGCTTCTCCACCTTCCCAACAAACAATTTCCATGAATACTACTGGAGGAATAGAGACAGGAGAATCATACAGAGGCTTCTTATTGCTACCATTTAGACGTAACATATTTTACTGGCCAGAATTGCTCATGTGACCCTACCTAGAACTATGTCAGGGCTGTCTCAGTGGGCTCAGGAAGAAAAGAAATACTGCTGAGCTGCTGCTTTCATGTTTTGAATAATATAGAAAATGATGCTTTAAAAAGGGTTGATCATACTGATGGAAATGGAAAGACAGGTTGCACAAAAATCTAATTATAGGGTCACTGAATTTCCATTTATCTGTAGAACTACCAAAATACTGAACATAGCGTTTTACCATTAATGCAGCAAAAAATTTCCCAAATTATACAATAACTTCTCTCACTACTGTATTTCTCTTAACTGAATTATAGGATCTCTATGGTGGGACAGAAGTGATAGTGATAATGACAATAACAGTAACAACACTGTGAGCTAATGTTCATTGACTACGTTGTGCTGACACTATTTAAAGGGCTTTGTAGAAGTGGTGTTTTGTAAAACATCAAAGAAGACCTAAAAAATAGTTACTATTGACCTAGAAAAGAGAGGAGTAATTAATAGTCAATATTGTTTCAAAGAAAATATGAATGACTAACACCAAAGAATGTATGATCTTGATGACAATATTTCATTCTATAGTAGAATAGTTTTTATATCTCTTTACATCCTTTTATGATTTGGCAGGAGTTCAAAGATAACATATGTGCATTCCAGTGCTCCAAGTATTTTTGACTCTGTGCTAACATAAAATGTGCTTTCACCTCACCAGCTCTGTGCTATAATACCAACTGGGGAATATTCTCACGCACATCAATCAGATACAGGGTAGACACTACAAATCTTAATCCTCTCTTAGGTTGCCATGGGGGCAGGAGGAAGAGTTTAAACAAAGAAACTGCAAGATGACAAAGTTCTTACGGAAAATAAAACAGGTGTGTAAAATTATAGATAATGGAGCAGGGAGAGAATGTGATGGGACAGGCATACAAGTGGCTTTGAATTGTATTGGTAAACTTTATTTCTTAAACTAGGTTTTGGGTATATGGGGTATTTATTTTATTATTTAAACATGCATATTGACACATCTGCAAAATAAATTTGTTGGAAGAAAAGCTTTAATATACACAAAGTCATAACTATATTTGACTATTCAAATCACCTCATTAATTTATTTTTTCTATGTAAAAAAAAGACTTCGGGAGAAAGTGATATAAATATTTTTGAAGCAATACTGATCATTTTCATTAATGGGCATAATCACATAGAGTGGTAATGTGTAAACGTTAACTGAATTGAATTAACAATCATTGCAATACTAAATTATCAGGAATAGATTTTATGAGGGGATGCACTCTCGTGACTTCCAACTAGTTCCCTGTATCTACCTCCCATTCATCAGGTACATACTCAACACTGATGCTCAAAGGATCTTTATAAAATGAAAATCTGGTATCTGATTTCTGCTAAACATCATCAGGGCCACCTCGGTTCCCATGGAATGGTATCCAGATCCCTATGTACTTTGAAAGCTTCATTTTCTACTATTCCCACCATGTGATATGATTACACTCAGCAATAAGTGGCCCCCCTTCCACACCATGTGCCAGCCTGCTAAGTTGTTTCAGTCATGTCCAGGTCTTTGTGACCCTATGGTCTGTAGCCTGCCAGGAATTATAAGTAATCTAGAGAGGACTTAAAGTATCTGAGAAGATAGACTATGTACATAGCCTATATGCCTAGGCTATGTACACGTATTATTCCATTTTATGTGAGGTAATCAGTATCTGCAGGTTTTGGTATAGGGTGGCAGGAGTGGAGATGCTGGTCCTAGATTCAGTTGTGTCTAGATACTGAGGGCTGACTATCCTTAGAATTTAGAGTAGTGCTTGAAATGTAGTGGGCACTTAACAGATGCCTGTAGAATGAATAACTAAAAATGAATGACAATGAAAATATTTAGAGCCACGATTGTGAAATTCCCAGCACAGCTGAAACTGGTACCTTTCAGGTTTGACCAAATCAACAACAAATGAATCACATTCCTTCCTTTCAAACATGATGATGTCTTCTATCTCTGCTAACAATAAATATAGTGGTTTATATTTGTTTCATGTATTATAAACTTGACATTACATTAGATGCATTACATGCATTCTCTAGTCTTCACATCAATCCTTCTAAACTGAGCATTCTTAAAGTCCACTTCATGGAAAATTGAAATCTCAAAATAGTTCAATAACTTATACAAAGTAGCATAACTAAAAAGTGGTAGAGTCAACCTCCGAACATGCCCTAATTGGGCATATTATAACTCTACTTCACAGAAAAAGCAATCAAGGATTGCACAGATGTGAAGATTTCTCAATCTACAATAATACCACAAAACCAATAGCAAACTAGGATAGCCAAATCCAGATAACCTATTCCCAGATAGCAAGGATAATCAAAGGGCTGTTCCTATATCCAATATGAAGATATACAAAGATCATGAATCTAGAGAAAGGAGGATCCTATCCTTTATGCCTGTTTTTTCTCAAACCACACAAAAGAAGAGATTTTCTAGTAAATTTATTTTAAGAACATTCATTTATGCCAACAGGGTAGGCAAACAGTTCTGTTTCACTCAGGAATATTTCTTGTCAGTTCCCTCAAAAAGAACAAAAGTCTAAGACTTTTGGCTTTCTACTCACATTGTTTTTACCTGAATAAGAAAAACAAAATAGCCTATATTTTGTCTGAATTGGTCACTAGCTTGGATATACAGAACAGTAACTTTGAAGTTCCATCATTTTTCTGTGCAAAACTCTCATTTTTCCTGATTCTCTTTCAAAACCATATTTACATTCTTCTATTTCTAATAAAATATTTTGTCACTTCTGTCAGTTCTGATCCATTAAACTTTGTTTTTGCCTGTGTTTATTCCTACAAAAATAATTTATTTAACCTTTATCCTTATTTTTCTCTGCAAAATAATGAGGAATATCTTATCTTTGTTTTTTTTATATGCGAGTTGACAGGGAAGATGATTACCAAATTAATTGGTGTTTATTAAATTTTGGTGGTGTATAAAATGTTGTATTTTAAACTCATAGTTAAAAGATATACACAAGAAAGATGTCCAGAGGCAAATATTCTTACCTAAAACAGAAGACTTCTTTATAAGTTTGAGGGCATAAATCCAACAAAAAGCAACGTGCACCATGTGCACTATAGTCATGCATGACATCCTAATGAAATATGCTATTTCTAGAACAAATAATTGCCTTTGTTTTCATCATCTTGCCTGGTTTATCCTAGCAGTCTACAGAATAGTGTACATTTTATCCTGATCTACAATCAGACAGTTCATAAAACTCTAATGGAGATGAAGATTTTGCTATTTGAAATGGTCAAATTTCCATTTACAAATACATCACAGCTTATAGCCACTGATGGCATTTGGGTTTGCTTTTGAGTTTTAGGATAATAGCAAATTACAGAGAAAATCTACCAATTCTTTGTCAGTTGAACTATGAGGAAAAAAGCCCCATTATCTGCCTGAAAGAAAAGCAAATCTATATGGTGCTTTTAAATGAAAACTATATATTTGTTTGTAGTTATGTGCCATTTATCAATTTAAGATCATTGATTCTGCTTAAGAGACCATTGAGTTTGTCCAAATAGATAAAAGTCTTTCTTCTCTTTTGTGCAAATCCATTTTAAGAATAAAGAGAAGAATAAGGAAAGCAGTGTAAGAGAGACTATTTTTCTTCCTATTTCAGTGATTTGTGATCCATAAAATCCAAGTGGTTATTTAGAACAATCCAATTTGATTGGAAATGTGTTGTTGCATACCTTTACCTTTCTAATACTTTTTCTTCTATTACTTCCACCTACCTTCCATTGCACCTAGTTGAAACCCCCAAGGCCTCCCTACTTCAACTCAAATCCCATTTCTCCTGTGAGTATTTCACCATCTAAGCCTGCTAACTACCACAGTGATATCATTCAATCAACAAATATTTCACAAGAGCATACTTAGAGATCATCCTCTCTAACTTCTATCCAATTTAGGAAATTTTACCATAAATTCCTAACATGTTAAATATTTGGTTAAATACATGCAACTATTGGTATCTCATTACTTTATAAGACACCAGTTCCTAAAACATCTTCCTCATAGTTCAGCTGAAATCTACCTGCCTGTAGTCTTCACATATTGCTTTTTGTTCTGTACCTTAAGGGCATCAAGAAATTATCCAAGTCTTTTTTTCAATGATGACCCTTCAAATATATGAAGAACTCTGTCAAGTTTCACTGTTGAATTTTCTTCAAGTAAAAAAATGTCCAGTTCCTTCCTTCAGTCTCAGTACGCATCAGTTCTGATCGTTTCATAATCTTGATCTTCCACATACACTTCAGCCTACCAAAGTTTCATTTTAAAATACCCTAATAATAGTTCTGTCACCCCACTCCAGTCCTCTTGCCTGGCAAATCCCATGGACGGAGAAGCCTAGTGGGCTGCAGTCCATGGAGTCATGAAGAGTCAGACACGACTGAGTGACTTCCCTTTCACTTTTCACTTTCATGCATTGGAGAAGGAAATGGCAACCCACTCCAGTGTTCTTGCCTGGAGAATCCCAGGGACGGGGGAGCCTGGTGGGCTGCTGTCTATGGGGTTGCACAGAGTCGGACACGACTGAAGTGACTTAGCAGCAGCAGCATCTTGCTAGTGGTGGTATCTACATGATTTTATACAATTACTGAAGCATATCAAACCACACTTAAATTGGGTGCATTTTATTGAATACAAATGACACCTTAGTGAAAAGGAAAAAAAAACAGAAGCAAAGCCACATGTATATCATCTACACGGAGCACACTACCTATGGGGTCGAAAAGAGTTGGAAACGACTGAGCAACTTCCACTTTCACTTTCTTTCTTTCAATGAAAGCGCAATGCACTAAAGTTGTCATCTCCTTGGTTCTAGATGTTATTTTTCTACTTTAATTTTTCAACCATGGCACAATAACTAAAATGGCATAAATTGTTTACGTGAGTGAATATGACTAGAAAGAAATCCTTACCATGTGATTAGTGATTATGTTTAGGATGAGGATGGCTTATACATGGCACTCCCTTTGCATCACGGCAGACATTATAAATCAATTACAGGGCCAGATGTAGCCAAAGAATCTTCACTGCCTTGGAGTCATTAAACTCTGTCAGATTTAGCAGTCATATTACAGTATTTTTCCATCCCTTTGTGAGAAATTTCATTATGAATTATTTTTTCTACTTTTCAAATTTGCTATACTCTTATTTTTAGAAGTAATGTGATTACGTATTAAATAGTTTAAAATTTTAAGCCACCATCAGAGCTATCCAAAGGAAATAAATTCCTTATCCCAAGAAAACATGCCTAATGGGAAATTTATGCTATCAAAATTAAAAGAATTACATGCTTAACTTTTCCAAAGAATAATTCCAAATATGAGGAAGAAGCCAGAATTGTTCCATAAACAAGCCTGAATTGTTTCATATACTAAAAGCACTGCATTAATAGATTTACAGGCTGAGAGAACAAGGAAGGTCAAGTAGGTCTAAGTGTAAATTTTTACTCAACTAAAAGTAAATATCAATTCAGTCTGTCCAAATGAGATTAAAAATTCAATTTAGCTATTAGCTGCTATGTTTTAGAAGTTGTGATATTGTCTGGAGACCCAAAGAATGAACAAGTTTTAAACACAGTCCTTCCTTCATGTGGTTCACAGCTGACCAAGGGAAAAGAGTTTGTAAATAATTACTTGTGGTGTCAATTGGCAAATGTCTTAATAAAGAAATATGCAGAGTGCCCTGGGCGTTCCCTGGTGGTGCAGTGGTAAAGAACCTGCTTGCCAATATATGAGATTTAAAAGATACAGGTACGATCCCTGGGTTGGGAAGATTCCCTTGGAGTAGGAAATGGCAATCTGCTCCAGTATTCTTGCCAGGAAAATTCCATGGAGAGAGGAGTCAGGTGGCTTACAGTCCACAGGGTCACAAAGAGTCAGACACAACTGAGTGACTGAACACACAGGGGAACACAAAAGTGGGCAGTTAATTCTAGAGAAATGAAAAAAAAGCCCTCTGGAAAAAAGACAACACAGGTGATACCACTCTAAAGGCAGAGATTGAAGAGGAACTAAAGAGTCTCTTGATGAGGGTAAAAGAAGAGAGTGAAAAAGATGGCTTGAAACTCAACATCAAAAAAAAAACAACAACTAAGATCCTGGCTTCCGGTCCTCTAACTTCATTACAAATAAAAGGAGAGAAAGTGGAAGCATTGACAGATTTTATTTTCTTGGGCTCTCAAATCACTGTGGATGGTGATGGCAGCCATGAAATTAAAACACCCTTGATCCTTGAAAGGAAAGCTCTGACAAACCTGGAGAACATGTTAAAAAGCAGAGACATCACTTTGCCAACAAAGACATTAGTCAAGGTTTTTGCCATATAGGCAGAGCTATGATTTATCCGGTAATCAACTACAGATGTGAGAGATGGACCATAAAGAAGGCTGAGCAGCAAAGAATTGATGCTTTCAAATTGTGGTGCTTGAGAAGACTCTTGAGAGTCCCTTGGACTATGAGGAGATCAAACCATTTATCCTAAAGGAAATCAACCCTGAATATTCATTGGAAGGATTGTTGCTGAAGCTGAAGCTCCAAAACTTTGGTCACCTGATAGGAAGCACTGACTCATTGGTAAAGATATTGGGAAAGATTGAAGGCAAAAGGAGAAGAGGGTGGCAGAAGATGAGATGGTTTGATAGCATCACTGACTCAATGGAATCAACATGTGAATTTGAGCAAACTCTGGGAGATAGTGGAGGACAGAGAAGAGTCTGGCCTGCCACAGTCTATGGAGTTGCAGAGTCAGACATGACTTCAGTTCAGTTCAGTCACTCAGTTCAGTTCAGTTGAGTTACTCAATTGTGTCCGACTCTTTGCGACCCCATGAATCGCAGCACGCCACGCCTCCCTGTCTATCACCAACTCCCGGAGTTCACTCAGACTCATGTCCATGGAGTCAGTGATGCCATCCAGCCATCTCATCCTTGGTCATCCCCTTCCTTCTGCCCCTAATCCCTCCCAGCATCAGAGTCTTTCCCAGTGAGTCAACTCTTCGCATGAGGTGGCCAAAGTACTGGAGTTTCAGCTTTGGCATCATTCCTTCCAATAAATACTCAGGACTGATCTCCTTTAGGATGGGCTGGTTGGACCTCCTTGCAGTCCAAGGGACTCTCAAGAGTCTTCTCCAACACCACAATTCAAAAGCATCAATTCTTCGGCACTCAACTTTCTTTATGATCCAAACTCTCACATCCATACATGACTACTGGAAAAACCATAGCTTTGACTAGATGGACCTTTGTTGGTGACTGAAAAAAATAAATAAATAAAATGAATTTCTATAAGTATACAAATAAAGGAATGCTAAAGAGAAACACAAACATACATGAAAGTGTCATGTGTTTAATTTTTTTATTCCTCTACCTTTCCTCCCAGCCCCTACCCCTACCTGACAGAATCTGAAACTTCAGTCAACAACCTTGGAAGCTAGATGTAGAAAGACAAACTGTGATGATCTTTTACTACATGTGCCAGCCCTTGTCAGTGTAATGAAGTAGAGGTGGGGAAAAGATTTATGATTAGATTATGTTACAGTTTTGTATTATTTATTGCAATTGGATCATTTCAATTAATGAATTGAAACTGAATATTAACTAGAAACAAAAGACTTTTTTTTTTTTTTTTTTTAACCCTTGAAGATGAGCAGAAAGTCATGGGCCTATTGGAACTTTCACCAAGAAGCAAGGTAGGAACTATCCTCCAATGGCTTAAAGGAGCAGTGGAACAGCTAAATAAAGTTGATTTTATGATGACTTTTATTGCATTTTACTTGTTCAATATGCTAAGGACCTAATCATTTGCTGGAAAGACCATATAGAATATGTACAAGGCTGGTTTCTCCAAAAACTGATCTTCAAACCAGTTCTTAGCTATTGAACTATGAATCAGTCACATAAATAAATGCTTAAATTATTTGATCTTATTTTTTCTTTATGCCCCAGGACACCATAAGAGGTAAATAGATAAGTAAGTCCTGGATCTCAACCCAAATAATCTGAATCAAGCATCCATACTTAAAATATGTAAATTGCATTTACTTCTAAACTCTAAAATTTCCAATTCAAAGTAAAGGATATATTTCAAGTCTGAGACACTTTATTTTAATGGTACAATATTAGTAGGCTTCCTATCTGACTGTTGTATTTATTATACTAATTCAAAATATCATCAGCATAAATGCGTGTAGAAAGCAGTTCATTTCAGTGAGGTCACATAACAGATCCAAGTAATCTGACAACTAAAGAAGAATAACAAAAATGTTTTTGGTTGGGCTTTGTGGAAAATTATGTTAAGATCTTATATTCATGAACTGTTAAAATTGTGGACAAAGAGTGCGTTTTTTATGGATACAAGAAAAGACTTCAGGAATAAATAACAGATTTTTAGGCCTTCTAGTGCAATTCACTAATATCCACTCTTCTAAGCCTTTAATGATATGCAGGCTAGAATCATTTAATGATACCTGAAATAGTATCATTAGAGACCTGGAGACATGCATATCTTACACTCATAGAAATTTGCTACTTATCTCCTTACTTATTTAGTCTGTCAGAAAATTGATGGTTAAATAAAATATTTAACAGTTAAATTCTTTTTTCCTATTAAAGACATTTAGTCTGAAATCACAAACAGAAAAAAAAAAAGCAAAAAAAAATTGCTCAAAAGGTTACAGAAATTGATGCATATAAAAATGGCCATCTAAAAATGACACAACCTCAAAAAGTTTCTATTTTTTTTAACAAGTATGTTCCAAAAGAATATGGCCACATTTCAGAGAGACATTTCTTCTCCCAACACCATGACAAGTGTTGATATCACTAAAAGAATCCTGAAAATGAATTCAAAGCAACATCATTTTTTTTAAATGTTGGAAAAAGTAAAATGACTTTGGTATATATGTCTTGTAAAGACCTTCATTTTACAGATTTAACTGTGTTCTCTTAATAATCTTTCTCTTAAAAGATCTATTTGGACTATAAGAATCTTTCTTGAAAACTTTTTTAAGTGCTCACATTCGCACAAAAATGCACACAGACACGCACACACCCACGTACACACACACAAACTTTCATAATTTTTAAAGTGAGCAAGTCATTTTATTCACAACCTCTCATCTTCTTTGATTCACAGTATATTTCGATCTCTACTAAACAATACAAAAACTACTATTTGTAGCTAAAGGTCTTATAAGGAAAGTTAGAATTTTCTGCAGGTACTCTCCAAGCACAGGGTGATTTTTCCAAATGGTCTGTAAATTCTCTGTAAATTCAGTACTGGCATTTTCCTTCCCTTCTCCTAATCATGTCAAGCCACCTAATTCCTAACTGTAAAATCAAATGTCTTACTGACTTTCTCCTAGCTGAGTCTTCTCGAATAGCCTCACGTATTAAGGATTCAATGGCTGTGCTTTAAATGAACCCGTTTCACTGGCAGGTGCCTGCTGGTTTTTAGGTTCTAAACGGTACCATTACTATCATTTATAAGGATAACATCACAATTAAGAATGTATGAATAATTTAAAATTGAGTAGTGTTCAGTTTCACAGTCTGTCTGGCACGAAGGTTTGAAAGTGCAAGGTCTTTATTTTATTACAAAACACTGGCTGTCTGGGAAAGAGGAGATGAAAAGTTACTAATTTCAGGCTTTACTTCAAACCCTTTAATCTTGCAAATAAGTGCCTTCAGTGAGGACTTTGTTATTTCCTAAAGCCTAGCCAGAGTCATGCATGTCCTTTGTCTTTTCCCAAAGTCCTCACCTTATCCTAGGTGAGCCAAATGAGACGAAAGGGAATCCACTGGAGGAAGTGATTATTTAATAGAGCTTTTCTATTTAAATCCTAACTTGTGCTGTTGGCAAATATTATGAAACACGATCATTTCATTGCTATAAATAATGTTATATAATTAAAATTCTATTCTGTCTTTGGGAACTGTGTGATAAACTGTGAATTGGTAATTCTATTTATTAAAAACAGAGGCATTAATTTTGACACGTTGAATTATAACACAGACAAACAGATCTTGTGTTTTAATTAAATGCTCTATTTGATGAGTTTTGTTTTGTTTTGTTTCTAAGATTTAACACCAGATCCTATGATTCGTACAGTATAGAACAGGGGACATTCTTAGCGCAGAACAGACTCTGGCAGAAAAGCTCTGTTAGGATTCAAAAGACACAGAGCAGAACTCCTGAACCTCTTCCTAAAATAGCCCCTCTTTGTGCCAGGCCCAGTTACCATTAGCTAGTTTGTTAAGACCTCTCCAAGCCGCCTTTTACTTCCAAAGTATCCAGCAAAGCTGCGGGTCCAGTAACGCATTACTTAATTTTCTAATGATGAAGCAGGGTTGAATATTTTTTACTAAATAAATAAATAACCAAACTGCTTTGAGCTTTCTCTCACATTAAACTACATTTAATATTCATTTCACATTTTTTTTCTATTAATTAAAAGTAAACCGTGTATTGTATGGTACATTATCCCTCTAACAGCCCCATGTGGAGATCATGAAGTGGAAGACTAATGGTGTAGACTTTAGCATTTAGTTTTAACCAGAATAATTTACATATCTGTGAGAAGAGTCCAAGGCATGTGTAAATAAGCAGAACTCTGAGATATCAAGACCCTTGCTCAGTTTACTATGGACTGCCGAGCTATGGGCTGTGTATTTATTCCATCAGGTAATTTAATGAGACTTACACAGCATCTATTTCTGCAGAAGAGACAAAAGTTATTATTAAGGAGAGGCATGTGGCAGTAAGAAAAATGTGTTTGCTTGTTTTATTTTATTCTATTACCCCAAGTAGCAAAGGTGATCCTATTCAATGTTCATTAAAGTGTACCTTTATAATTTATCAAAGGGGAACCACATCAACAGTTTTATGCTGAGATTTCAAAATTGGAAACATTAAAATTTGATCCAAAATGCCAGATATTTAGGGAGCTTTTCCATTAGAAAAATAACTTCACAGCTAATCTATAGATTTTTATTAATGCACAACCCTATTAGGTGAACAGGAGAAAGTACATTAAAGAAAAGTCATCAACCCTGAAAGGGCATTTTTAACTTCACATTACCAGACTTTGGGAACAGTTCTAAGAAAGGAAAGACATTTCTTAAAGATTTGTAAGTTTGAATAAATGATCAAAAAGCATAATTTTCAGTGACTGTACCTGGAAAGAGTCATGCTGTATTATAGCGTTATGTTAGGCAGTTACTAGAAGACTAAGATTATTTTAAGAAAACAGTGTTTCTTTGATAAGATGTGAAAGGAATGACATTAGGATTTAGTATTCAAACCAATTTAAGTAATATGCTCTTAACAAATGTCTTATGTGAAGTTTCTTCTGTTAGGAAATCATTTGTAAATGATACAAAATTCGATGAGGCTTATGGCTATATGATGCCAAACATCCTCAAGAAAAGTGAAAAACTCAATTACCAACAATGTTTCCAAATATTCATAATTTTTGGCACCGATGGGGCCAAGTGGGAAATGAAAAACAGAAGCAAGTTCCACCCTAATGATAATCCTTTTTTAGTAAGATATTCATCATTTTGCCAAAGCTGCTTATATAATCTGAATTATCTATATATATATCCTAAAACTTCACTCCAAAGTTTATACCAAAATCAAAATTAATATTAAGATATTTAGAATTGATTGAATTGATTCTATTTCTTTAAAAAGCATCATAATCTTTTGTAACCTAAACCAACAGTACAGAGCACAAATGTTCAGACACAGACACTGCATTTTTTACATGGCCTCTTGAGTGTTCACACTCCTGCAAAGGCTGTCAGACCTGCTAAATGGCATAGCCAAATTTCTCTTGAATCTTTTTATAATACAATGATACATAAGTGTAAGTCAACATAGCATTTGACTCTTCAAATACCACACCAAAAAGTCCTTTAAATACACAACTCAACCCATAGGATGAATTTGAGCCAATTCCACAGAAATATATAAAACTTTACATACCCTTTGCATGTTATAACCTAACATTAAACTTACACACAATTCTTCCTGTTGCAAAAAATCAATTTAAAATTAACCACCTTGGTTTAGAATGGATCTACTTCATTCAAATCATGAACTATACTCTGTGTAAATGAAAATAAGTCTATTTTCATAAATGTTAATATTGTGTTTTCTCTACATTTTCCCAAAATAATTGTTTTAAATAATGTGGGAAATCATTTATTTACAAAA
>SJYT01038468.1:98058-141591 GCA_006410635.1 Cephalophus harveyi | reverse complement strand
AGACTAATAAATAAAAGGCAAATTGCTTTGGATAGAAAAATGCATACATAAATCACAGAAAACATTTTTTTAAAGCAGAAATGATCATTTTTTCTGAAGATGATTCTTTTTCCTTCAAATATTTGTGGTCATGATAGGCCATACATTTAAAAACTTAAAAACAATGGTATCATTCTTACTTTATTTCCACTTAGGCTTTATAAAGTATTTCAGTTTGCCTGACTAAGTCTATATCTTATATTTTTAAGATGCAATTTAGTATTCTAAAATATTGTACTTCCCTCACTCTCCCAGGAAAGTGTGATAATATATCGAAAGTGTTAGTTGCTCATTCTTGTCCAACTCTTTAGAACCCCATGGGCTGTAGCTTCTGTCCATGGAATTCTCCAGGCAAGGATCTTGGAGTAAGCAGCATTCCTTTCTCCAGGGAAACTTTCTGACCCAAGGATCAAATCCAGGTCTCCCACATTGCAAGCAAATTCTTTACTGTGTCGATTAAAAGACTGCTTGCTACATCATTAGTTGACAGAGATTCAGTGGAGTTTCCTAGCAAAGTGAATCTTGAGGCATTTGCCACTGTTTTATTGTAAAGTCTTTTCTACATTTGTCATTACACTTGTTTGGACAGAGATTAAAGTATAGTTATTTTTTATTAATTTTCTCAACTAATCATAAGTGGTTGTGAATTTTCAGTGTCTTTTCTTCAGAAAACACATGGATGTACAAATGTCCCTTTATTGGTTTTGATTCTTAAAGTCTGGCATGGGTCCTGCGGATCTATATGTGGCATTCACTCAAATCACTGTGATTCTTTTTCATGTTTAAAATTCAGTGCTGACTTCCATGACATCAAACCTCCAGTGTCATATCAGATATGAGCCCCTATATTTGTTTTTAACTAGTAATATATAGTATACTGGGCTTTCCCAGTGGTTCAGCAGTAACTAATCCAGCTGCAATATGGGGGCTGCAGGAGACAGGGGTTCAATCCCTGTGACAGGAAGATCCTCTGGAGGAGGGCGTGGCAACCCAATCCAGTATTCTTGCCTGGAGCATCCCATAGACAGAGGAGCCTGGCAGGCTACAGTCCATAGGGTTGCAAACAGTTGGACACGACTGGAGTGACTTAGCATGTAGGCACACAGTATACTAACTATATGATTAAACTCCTAAAATGAGAAACCCCAAAAATATTAATTTTCTGATCTTTAGGACCGAACTGTTATAGTAAAGCAATATATCAGAAAGTCCTGAATATTTACAAATTATTATGTTGAAATGATATGATTTCTTTTATGATCTTTCACTTTATGTTCTGCTTGTTGATAAATATATTGAAAAATACAGTTAATTCCTCTTAAATCATAATAATATTTAAATGGCTTCAAATCTGAAAATATACTGATGATGACAAAATTATTAAAATTTAATGACAGAAAAAGCCCATTGTTGAAATATAAAGAATTTTATAAAGGATTCATATGATCATTTGTAAAACGCTAGCTTAAGACAATAAGAACTGGAATGCTGTGACACGGAGTCTCCTTTCTTATGTATTAATAGCAGGCTTCTGAGCACGCATATTCACTTTCAGATTTTTAAGCAATTAGTTTGCAGATGTCACTAAATAAATGGCATTCATTCCTTAAGCAGGAACCATACCTGTTAACCGTCTCAGCCTATTCTAGCTTTAAAACTGGGCTTGATGTGCACAGCATGCTCAAAAACTGTACTCACAGTTCAAATGAGCTGGATTACAGACCATGACCACTGAGACCCTCACATGACAAAGCCTTTGTGTAATTAATATGCAGGGTAAAATGCTCCCTGGACTGCTGCTAAAGCGATTTAAATCATGCACATAAAAAATGTAATCACAAATTTAGCATGGTGGACAGAGTAGTCACACTGGGCTTGATTGCATAGAAGGTTCCAAGTGTGTTTTAAATGTCCTTTAAGATTGAGATTAGGACTTGTACTTACAAGATGCATATTAATCTAAAACTCAACATTTTTCAGTGTGGGATCACAGTAGGAGAACATTATGGGCAATAGAGGTTCATTCTAATCCCAGTAGGTAATTACACTTTGAAATAATATTCTTTAATTAAATCTTGTTTGCAGTTGATTGATTTAAACACTAAATCTAAAAACCTAAATTTGAGTTTTTATCAATTTTTGATGCTTATTGCACACAACTTGGGCTTTAATTGATGTTTCTGAAGTTTTAAAGCCCTTGTCCACCGTATCCTGGCTGAATTTAGTGCAATTATCAGCATCATTCTTTAATACTCTTGATGACTTTCTCTGGAAGCTCAATAAGTTTGAGCACTTTTACAATTTTACTGTATACCTGAAAGGTATTTAATATGTCACAGTTCCAATATTTACATGGAAGATTCCTCTCTCACATCTTTAGTAGACATATTCCAATTTCTTCTCCAAAATACAGTCAGAGGGCTTTTTCTCCAAATATTTACCACTTGCAATATTACAGCATAAAAACCAGGCTATGGCTCTAATAATGGATTATATACAAAGACAAAAAAGTACTATGTTCCAGAGTTATTTGTATTTTTTCAAGTTTTAAGTAATATGGCAGTGAACAACAGCAACACACACACACAGACACACAAATTCATATGTATTTGCAAGAGGAAGCTCACAATATATACATCAGCTTTTATATTTATAGCTTCTTTCTGGTCATTTGGCAAAGCTATCAAAATATGATCAAAAGAATTATTATGGACATTTTAAGATGAATTCCTTTCATATTTAATAATCCATATGCTACCAAATCTGAGTAATAGCTGTTAAGAGCAATATGTTTTACTGTACAGTTGTGAAAGAAGATGATTCTGGAAGGTAACGTTAATACCTAATTGAATTTTAGTCGTGTAGATTTTGGAACTGATACACTCTTCATACATGCTTTTACTAAAGGAAAGTTGTGAAAAATGTCATAGCTTATGACCCACAGAAAGGAACTTTGAAATATGTCCTAATTTGGCACATGATATTATCTGTCAGGGATGATCAAAGATCTTCATCATTTGTTGGAAATTTGCAAATTACAATGAGCCCATTTTAATAGGCATCCATATAACCAACTAATTGTACACTTTACAGATTTATTTCAGAAAACACAAAATTAGGTCTGCTGCCCTAAGCATTGTGATTTAAAGATGCTGTTCAATACTGTTTATATTTAAATTTATACAAACAAGGATTGGTTTGGTTTCAGCTTCAGAGGTACCATACAGCAGCATCTTATAGATGTAGCCCAGTAAATTACATTCATGATGCCATATTTAATAACTGAAAATTCACATTTTACAACAATTGCATTTGTCACTGCTGAAAAACAAACTAGTATGTGGAATGTTTTATTACAATGACTACATTCTTGTGAGAAATGATTAAGTCACTATAAGAGAAAAGTAAAGCCAAAAGACCTCATTCACCATAACACAAATATTAATCACACATAAATAATACAGGTGTCTTGCAGTAAGCCACATTCCCCTAAAATATAGATTACACATCCTAGAGGCAAATAGTAGCACAACAGACTTGAAATAAATCCCTCAAGCCATGGTGGCCAAAAGGAAATCATTTATGTTTTGACAGTTTAATATACTTTTTGGTTATGCATAAGACATGAAAATATTTACACCAATATAAGAGAGTGAAAGAAAAATTAAATCTGACTAATCGACCTGTTCAAGGTATGATTTTTAATTTCAGGGAATTTTATAACTACTGCAAATAATAAATACGCTCCCTACAATTCAACTGTATCCATTCATTTTTAATTATTTCACAGTAGCTAAAAAATAAACCAGTCTCTCAACTCAAAGAGAACTTTTCCCGGTCTGAACACATACCCCATCTGCCAACTCAGAATACTGCAAAGTGAGATGAACCTCACCAGCAGGGATATGCAGAAAGTGGAACCAGGAATGGCTCTGGGGAGAGAATCAGGCCTGCAGGAGGTTACTGGGCAAAAAGATCTTTTGCCACGACTTTCACATTTATACTAATTGATTTTTTTTTTAACCATATGTAGACCACCTCTTCAAAAGCATTCTTAAAAAGGTGTGTGTCAGCAAAATAGGAATTCTTAAGTTTCAGAAATATATTTCATTTCTGTTTTTCAACAAGCATTTATTAAACACTTGCTAAAACTTGAAAACACTGGACTAGCAACTAAGGAGAGAGTTAAAAATTAGCAACCAGCCAGTTCTTTGGCCTTAAATTGTTTAAAATTCATTGAGAAATTGATCTGATAAATTGAGTATCAGGACAGACCATATACAATCAAAAAGACATTATAACGTACAGCTAAAGCATTTCAGGAAAACACTCCATAGGGTTGGTATAATCAGGGAAGTGGTCATACAAAGAGATGGTGGGGATAAGCAGTTAGCCTTTGATAGGAATATAGACATTCCAATAGTATGAGTCCTAAAATTAAATTGTAGAATTCTGAGATTGGTAAATAAATGGGGAAATTATTTGTAACACCTATTTTAAGGAATTAATAAAATTTGTGACAAAGTTTTAGAGGTTTTAGGTACATTTACAAATATGGCATATCTATACCAAAAAAGGGCCTTCCTTCGTTGCTCAGTCACTAATGAATTTGCTTGCAATGCAGGAGACCTGGGTTTGATTCCTAGGTTGGGAAGGAAATGAAAACCACTCCAGTTGCCTGGACAAAGAAGCCTGGCAGGCTATAGTCCATGGGGTTGCAAGAGTCAGACAAGACTGGGCAACTAAACCACCACTGTACCAAAAAAGCTATTTTATCCATGATCAGTAAATAAGACAGGGAAATGTGCTACACGACTATCATCATGCAAATGAATGATATCTTTAAAAACTAATATGTCAGAAGACACCAAATGTCCTTCAAGAGATGGTCAAGTAAAAGCGGGTTCTAATCTTTCCTAGCTGACTTTAAGTCTTTGTTCTACTGTTCTGTGTTGACTGGTTAGAAATTCTCTTCTTCAAATAGTCATTTACTTTTGCCAGTATCTACAACAGAAGTTCCTTATTGTTCCCCCAGCAAAATGACCAATCAGTTCACATCACATGCTCTACTGTCTTACCTATTACTGGAAATAAAGTGCCCCACTACCCGTCAGTGATGAATTGGAATCCTTCCTTTTCCCCATCCATTACATTGATGAGAAATTTGATTGATTTAATTTTCTATGGCTTTTTTAACATTGTCAGACTCTCTCTCCCTCCAATGTCATTTCTGTGGGCATACAAAGATAATCCAGAAGCTCCTGTTTAAAAATTAAATAAATAAATAAGAGAAAGAAAAGGAGGAAGAAAAGTAGGAAAAACAACTCTGCTTCAAGAATACTTCCTTTTACACTGTCTGCTTCGCATCAATATTTCTTGACATGATGCTTACATTCACTTTCTCCACAAAATGTCCTCAATCTAATCCAACTATACTACCATTCTCAAAGCATCACAAGCACTACTCTTAAGGTCATCATGTTTTTAAACCCAGTGATCCAGTCTCTAACCTTGGGACAAGGTCCTGTTTCCCCGTCCACAGATACACACAGCAATATCTGAAACTGCGTCCAGGTGGGAGAAATTATGATATGCTGGCCACAAGTATGTAGATACCAGACCAGTTAAACCTAAAGGCTGATAATGTTGACTCCTCTTGACTTACCAACAAACCATTAGAAGAATGTCCACGAGCTGATCACACCTTCTTTTGCTATAAAACTTGCCACTACCTTTCCCAAGTGGGGATACATGATTTTGAGGGCGCAAGCTTGCTGTTTTCCCCTTTGCCTGGCAAAGCAATAAAGCTATCCTTTTCTACTTCACCCAAAACTCTGTCTCTGAGATTTGATTTGGCATTGGTGCACAAAGAAGCTGAGCTTCAGGCAGCGACACATTTGAATAATGTGCTACCCCATATATGCCGTTTTAAATGATTTTTTCACTAGTATCATCACTGTATTAATAATTATGCAAGTAGTTATAGGTAAAAATGGTATATACCATATGTATATCTTTTAGAAAATTGTAGCATCCTACTAAAGTGTTCATGTAACAAGGGCATATGTTTAGTCTTATTCCCTATGTGTAGTACTTGCCTTCATCAATTGAGCAAAGATTTGGATGCGGAAGTAATAGCATTTGTTTACACAGAAATATGCAAAGTAGTCCTAACAGCCACCTGAACACTATGTGTTCCAAGTCACTTCACTTGTGTCTGACTCTTTGTGACCCCATAACTGCAGCCCACCAGGCCCCTCTCTCCAAGGGATTCTCCAGGCAAGAATACTGGAGTGGGTTGCCATGCCCTTCTCCAGGGGATCTTCCTGACCCAGGGATTGAACCCACATCTCTTATGTCTCCTTCATTGACAGGCAGGTTCTTTAACACTAGTGCCACCTGGGAAACCCCAACAGTCACCTGAAATTTGGTCCTAAATGAAAGGAAGCCTGGCCATGTGAAGCTGAGGTCCCACCTAGTTCCTTTGTGAACCTGAGTTCTAATCAAATGCTCCCTCTATCCTTGTTTCTGGGGCTTCCCAGGTGGCACTACTGGCAAAGAGTCTACCTGCCAGTGTCAGAGACATAAGAGACCTGAGTTCAGTCCCTGGGTTGGGAAGATCCCCTGGAGGAGGGCATGGCCACCCTCTCCAGTATTCTTGCCTAGAGAATAAAATGGATAGAAGAGCCTGGTGGACTGTGGTCCACAGGGTCACAAAGAGTTGGACATAACTGAAGCGACAGCACAGCACACATCCTTGTTTCCATCTGAGAGGCTTGCGAATGCTTCCAGCTCAGGCATCTCCTCAACCTTTCCCTAAGGAAACATCCTCAATAGTTCCTATGAGGACTTTTTACCATAATTGATGAAAAAGATATTAGGAAACAAAAGTAGTTTTCTCCACAAAACACATAACAAGGATATCTGAGGAAAAGCCTAATTATCTTTAGAGATTTTTCAACTCCCAAGAAAATATGTTACCTTGTTCCAGATACTCAAATTAGAAGATGAAATCTTAAGTAATGCTGAAAAAATGTATTCCAACACTATACTTCAGGGTTTTTAAAGAGCATTTCTTTAGGAAATAGGATTTCTTTTTTTTTTTCCACTTTCCTTGGACTCAATGATTTTTGTAGGCCTAACTCATTCTGCTTTTGTGGGACTTCTTTCTCCATAACAATTATCAAAAAGTGTATTTATTGATCATATTGATTGACATAAGAACAATTATGTTATTAAATACTTCAAGCATTTTTCATGCTCTAAAAGTTTATTGTTTGAAATAAGATTTTTAAAGAAATTATTTCTTAGGCCTCCAAAATTATTGTAGGCTTAAGCTGCTGTGCCCATTGGTGGCCTTGATGGATAAGTTGGCCCTGCTTAATTTGAACACAGTTTGTCTATCAAAGGACTAAATGATTCTTTCAACAAAATACTGCATTTGCATCTCACAGGTTTTATGGTATCCTACATTACTAAATAATTTTCAGCATACATTTTGAGCACTTAGATACATAAGATAAACTCAGAATGTATTGTTTCCTCTGGTTATAAAAGGAGTAAAATTAAATATATTTCTCTAAACAAATTAAAGCAAAATTTTTAAATCATCAAAAATATTGCTATTTAATATTCCTGAATATATAGATTCACAGGAGCACACTCTTTTTTTGAGTAAGAGCTTTGCAGATTAAAATGGTCTACATCAGAAAAAATGTTAGTTTTTAGTCCATTAAAGACTTGGAATATGAAGTCAAAAGCCAAAAATTTTATTATAATGACTCAGTATCTTTCCCTTTTCCCATATCTTCCTAAAAATATTCATTCAAGTTCTTATATGCTCTATCTTACCCTATTTCTCCATCTTCATCCTAGGTAGGATGACTATACACCCCAACGCACTTGAGAGATTTCCTTTTTATTTGTTTTGCACTAATGTTTCCCTCCCAGTCTTATAAGTGATCCAGGCTGGGCAATAAATGATAACCATCTTATCTACAGTGACTCTGGAGTCTATTATTCATTCAATACTATTTATATCCTTGTCAACAAATTAAACTACTTAAATACAGATGAAGATAAGGAAGATATTTCTATCAGATTCAATTTCTCCAAGTATAGGTCTAGCTCTGTAAATTTCAAGTGCAAAGATTACCATTAGTATCCCATTGTCGTATAATATAGTTCAATGTAAGACTCATAATCTTATCTCAAATTTAGGAATACCATATTGTCTCTCTTATCTAATTTAGTCACTGGTCCCCATTTGGCTTTTAATCATGCTCTCATTCTTCCCATTCCTAGCTGCTTTAGATAAAACATTGTGCATAATGCAGACCCACCCCTGAGAGCCAAATTTTAAGAGCTGGCCTATTAAGTCAGCATCCTAAGTAGATCTTTCTCTGCCTCCTTCTCTTCTTGCTAATAAGAGATGCTACCTTGTAATGCCACATTGCTTCATTTTTTCTCAACATTATAAATGACTTTGTCAGTAGAAAGCACAGATGTCTATCTTCATAGTTATTCAGAAATTTACTTGAGCCCAAAATGTGTCTTCTTCTACCTCCTGAAACATCACTAGGGCTTCATTGAAAATCTTCCTTTGTTATCATTCAAATATCTCTGGAAAGTGCAATTTCTAAAGTTTTTGTTTATACTTTATACTCTAATATAAGTTAAAATGCCCAAAGCAGAGCTTAATAGGGAGGATAGGGAGAAAATGGAGGCTCTGGGCTAAAGGCTGAACGAAATGCCGCCTCGTCAAGAAAACAATCATTATGACTCAGTCTCATTTACTCTGCTCCTGCTGCTAAGTCGCTTCAGTCCTGTCCAACTCTGTGCGACCCCATAGACAGCAACCCACCACGCTCCCCCGTCCCGGGGATTCTCCAGGCAAGAACACTGGAGTGGGTTGCCATTTCCTTCTCATTTACTCTGCAGCCCATCAATTCTCTTCTAGCTAGAATCAGCTTTGAAATCATTTTTAAAGTATCTGCTTTTTATGGAGGTTTCATAGTGTTAAAAATAAAATTTGCTTTAGAATGTATGCAATTTGGGTACAAATACTGATTCTGCCATTTACCCTGAAATTTCATGCAACTTAAGAAATTTCTCCAAACCTTAATTGGATAATCTATAAAAGAAGTGATAGTTATTAACAAGTAACGCAGTTATTAAGATTTGGGGAAAATTAAATCACTAACTGCTTAGGTTATCCTGAATTTTAGTATTAATTAAAAAAAAAAAGTAGGCTTCTCTTTGCTACTTTTCAAAGGAAACAAAGCATCACAAATGCATCAATTTTGCAAGAAGAAAAACTTTCTAAATGAGAATACTTGCATATTCTCATTTATGAGAAATGAGGGACAAATGTCTGACATTTTGTGTAATAGGTAGTCCAGACACTACCTGTACAGCCAAGCACTGCATTTCTTCCATCTCTAAATTTTGAAAATTCTAATTTCTAGGGGAAAAGCAAAAGAAAAGAAAGAAATACTGTATTTAAGGACAGATGACAGGGAAAGGCACAACACTGTAAACGGGGAAAAGTCTACAATGTTCCTTTTACCCCACTCTCAGTAACTATGGCTAAGCTTGTACTACTCTACATGTCAGCAAAACAACAAGCTAGCTAGCAGGTTGAGAATCCTAAGCAAAGTCAGCCAACTGACATTCTTCCTGAAGTGCTTATAGTCAATGATCCAATTAGGACAGTCAATAGCCACCAGATATTTGCAAGAAGATGTGAATTAAAACTCTTGAAATAAAAGGAACATCAACAATAAATATGGACTAAAAGTAGAAAAAGACATAGCATTGATACAAAAGAAAATTGTGTGGGAAATATAATTAGTACACTTAGAAACTAATATATGATACTATATTCATAGAACATACAAAATAATACCTTTAAAATCAAAGAATAAGAAATAAACCATGGAGACATAATCTAGAAGCAAAATTTTAAAAATCAATATAAGAGTTGAAAGATAAGCTCAAGGATATATATAAAACACAGAGCAAATTAGATGAGAAAAAATGAAACAATTAAGGGACCAACTCAGGATTTTTAACATCTGGCTAGTAGAAAACATAGACAACGAAAGGGAAAATTTATTAAGAAAAATAAAGAAAATTTCCCAGAACTAAAAGATATGTATATTTTTTTAGGTATGTGCCCAGTGTGAAGAATAAAAATGACAAATATCAAAGCACAAAATCATGAAAATTTAATGTATCAAGTTTTACAATTAGATTAGAATTGCTTTCAGAGAAAAATAAAACTCACCTCTTTTTAAAAATCTATTATATACAAGAGCTCAAGAATGAGGTATTTCTGACTTTACAAAGAAACATTGGGAGCTAGCAAACAATGGAACAAAGAGGTTTGTGTACTTAGGCCACCTGATGTGAAAAGCTGACTCATTGGAAAAGACCCTGTTGCTGGTAAAGATTGAAGGCAATAGAAGAAGGGGGCAGCAGAGGATGAGATGGTTAGATAGCATCACCTACTCAATGAACATGAATTTTAGCAAACTCCAGGAGATAATGGAGAACAGTGGAGCCTGGAGTACTACAGTCCATGGGGTCTCAAAGAGTCAACAACAACAACAGACATTTTTCAAAGGCTCCAACGACGTACTCACAAAAAGTTCACTAGTGGATTTGTTCCACCAGACTCAGGAAGTAAAGCAAGAGAAACATAAAAGGAATTCCAAAAGACAAGAATGAGACAAAACCTCGTGACAGGCCTAGCTTGAAAACAATCAAACCAGAGCCAAGACATGGACGGAGACTTCTTGGAGGGAGGTCACCAGAAATTAAAATCAACACATTCAAAAATTCAAATACACAGAAAATTACACTGAAGGATTTGGAGGTTATGGAGGGGATGTAGCTAGAGATAAACACGTAAAGCAAGCATACAATTTATTATTTCAAGGAAAACTATAAAAAGCTATGCAAGAAAAAGATTACTTCAGCTGTGTTGGTTTGTCTCCACCACATCTTGGAAGCAGAACTTTCTACTCCAAGTTGGAGAATAGTGAGAATTTCTGGCTATCTGACCAGCAGGAGCTTCTAAGGTACAGTTCAGCCCTCTTGCAACTGAATCATTTTCTATGCATACAGGCCTTCTCTAGCCTTTGACATCTGAGGATGACTAGGGCCCTACTTAGGAGTCTAACAATCTAATAAAGCCACTCTTGTCTTTATTTTCAGCTCACTGGCTTTCCCAGTCACTAGCATGCCATTTCATCTTTATTACAGTTGATTAAATTGGGGAAGCTGTATATTTTTTAGTGGTGGCAAAGAAAACCATTGTTTTCTTAATTTTTTAATTATTATTTTAATTTCTGTATATTCTCCAATAAGTGTGGAAAGTTAAGAGTTAAAAGAAAATTTCTGGGACCAGTTGGGTCCTTAACTTTGGGAAAATAAATCAGACAAGGAGAATAAATCGGACTTCTTGAATGGATTACTGGGTTTGTGAGAGCTGGGGAAGTGGAGCTCATTTCTGAATTGTTCTATTTATTTAATAAGTCCTTCCTTTTTTGTTTTATGTTTGGTCCTATAAAAAGAGTATCAGTTAGTGAAGTACTGATTTCCTCTAGTGTTAAGTCACCATATAATTACTGTGGGAGATAAATAGCCCAGTATTCCTAGTGTCAGGCTTCCCTGGAGGCTCAGACGGTAAAGCATCTGGTTGCAATGTGGGAGACCTGGGTCTGATCCCTGGGTTAGGAAGATTCCCTGCAGAAGGAAATGGCAACCCACTCCAGTATTCTTGCCTGGAATATCCCATGGATGGAGAAGCCTGGTAGGCTGCAGTCCATGGGGTTGCAAAGAGTTGGACACTACTGAGCGATTTCACTTTCACTTTCCTAGTACCATGTGGAATAAGATGAGACTAATGTTGGAAATGAGAATGTATAATGTCAAGAAATTTCTTGGAAACTGAGACCCTTGTTCTTTATTTTCTTCTGGCAACATGAGAAGGAAATTAAGAGAATCTATGGTAATTAGATTCTATGGTAATTCTATGGTAATCTATGGTAATTATGCTAGATCATGGGAAAAAAATCAGTGAGTTCCATATCCAAGGGGACGCTTGCCATGGAACAACAGGCTGTTGTCATGAGATAGACAAACGAGTCCTGGTCCTTTTCAGTTTGCTAGTCTCATCCTTTGCTTTTATTTAGAGACCTCACTCCATCATTTAACTCCTCTGCATCTGACTAGCCAACTTGCCATTTCCATGAGACCTAATCTCAAACCATGGAGTACTTAGCATAGAAAACTCACAAAATTGCACTGACATCTATTGAATGTTTCTGGAAGGGTAGTTTTACAGTTAGATATTTTATAGTCACTGAATCTGTGTGTATCAATTCACAGGAATGCATAATAGAAGTGGACATAGGCTCCCGGGCACCACAGCCACAAGGCTCTGCTGTAGGTGGGTATGCTCTACGAATCCACAGGTACCCTGATAGTAGGTGACTTGCTGAATGGGTTCCACCATCTGCACATACAGGTAGATACTTGACAGGTACTGGCCTCAAATTCCTGTGAAGTTGACTGTGGCACAGCAGGTGCCATGGAATAGCTTGTGTTCCTTAAATTCATAGCGTGTTCCATGTTTAAGGAGTTAATTAAAAAATACTCCAGATTTACACATTTTCTCAGAGTAGATCAAAAGAGGGTTTGAAAATACAAGCCTAAAGTAAATAAGACCAACTGCTGATTTTTCAATTAGGTTATGTTTCAGGGATACAAAATTACATATTCCTTTCCTATGCACATCCCCTGCATTTTTAAAACACAGAGCAACCCATTATTAAGCTATTAATCACCTCTTTCAATTAATTGCTAGAAAATGACCCAGGTTTTAGTAGTAGAGTTGCAATTGAAAAGCTCTTTGATATTTGGCAAGGTAAAGTTACAGGCAGTAGTAATTTGAGACAGTGAGGCTATTAGCTGCTGCTTAGAATCTCAATTACTCTAAAGATAGATAATTAAAAATAAAACAAACTTGTTCTCCTACATTAGTAAGTACTTCTTTTTGTTTTACAAAATTTATGAGTGATTTTTTTCAGCCACTAAATATAATTTCCATGTGAAAAATTGACCCTAATATTATGAAGAATGGTCACAAGTAAAAGCTGTGTTTTCATCGAAAAGAATAAATGCATTTCCTGAACTGTGACTGTTAAAGCTAATTGATTTATTGGCCCTCTACATAGTATACTATTGTCTTTATACTCTGAGGACATGGGAGCTCTTCACAAAAGAGCTAAATTCTGCCACAAGAATATGACAGTTGAAGCACATCTTCCCTTTCTTCAAGTGTAGGGTTTCTTGGAGCTTTTAAAAATAAGAAAGAAAGAAAATTCTTTCCCAGGATGGGTTGGAGTTAAGTGAAGGCTGCCGTATCCCTTGGCTTATGGATTGTGTACTTTTACTGCTTTAATGTTCCTAAGAAGTTAATAGTGTGGGGGGTTCTTTTCTTTTTAATCATATTCCTTTCATAGTAAAATATTTATTCAAGCAAATGTAAAGTACTTGTCAAAATATGAGAATATGAAATTCCCTTTTTTAGGTTTCTTAAACACAGCAGTGATACAAAATAAAAAGTGATGCATTTTTCCCCAGGGCTATTTTTTAAATTCATGAAATTACCAAGTTTTTTTTTTTTTTTTTTTTACCTTTTGGTTGCTATACAAATTAGTAAATATAATGAGAGAAGTTTCTCAGGTGCAGTTGATCTCAGCATTGAACAATCATCTCCATAAAAACACATTGAAAACAGGAGAAAAACCCAAACACTGAAATGGCGATATCTAGATTTTCTCCTTATCATGACATATAATCAACAGATTTGGTGATGCCTTTAAGATGAATTTCAGTTCAGAAAACAAAAGAAGGCTTAACATTGTATAGCTGGTGTGCATATATCGGACTGACACCAAAAGGGGAGAGAATGTGGAGGAAGTGATTCACATTCAAGGTGTCTTATGCAACCTACAGACCTCCAGGTCTTCGATGAGAAACTCTCATCTTTCTTTGCTCCAACCCTACTTTTTATACAGCTGTTGATTTGGGTTGGCTAAAAAGATAGTATGATGAATTTTAATTTTTTTTAATTTTACCTCCAAAACATATGTACAATAGTATTGTGTATAAAGATGTATGCATACAGAACATTTTTTCCCCTCAGTTCAGTTCAGTCACTCAGTTGTGTCCAACTCTTTGTGACCTCATGGACTGCAGCATGCCAGGACTCCCAGAGAATATTCAGGACTCATTTCCTTTAGGATGGACTGGTTGGATCTCCTTGCAGTCCAAAGGGCTCTCAAGGGCCTTCTCCAACACGTTTTTTCCCTCAAGGTAAGACCATTAGTTTGTGATTTGCCACTTTCCCCTCACAGTTTGATCCAAGTATGTATTAACTCCATATGCTGACTGCAATCTAAAACAGAATAAGAAAGAGGCGCTTAGATGCTTTCAAAGGGAATTCATGAGGCAAATTTCTCTTTTATATCCAAAAGACCTGGATATTATCTGGAAAAGAAGTTGATTGGTATAAGAAAGTAGGGTTTGTCCTTTTTCAGACACTCATGTTGTTTGAGTTATTTTGCTATTCTCCACTAATTTTCCCACACAAACTTCCATTTGTGTAATTGTTGCCTCTTTCAAAGCAACACACCTTTAAAACAAATCAGCAGAATACTTTTCTTTAAAAAGAAAAATATCAAAAAGTGATTCACAAATTAAAATTTTCTAACTCAATGTAGAAAACTATTGAGACTTCATTTGAAATCAACAACTTTAAAAGAGAGGACATTTGAAATTCTTAGTAAATTTAACTTTGTGAATGGAAGCAAAGATAAGATAAAGGTTCAACCTGAAGAAGATAGTTTTCATTAACAGGCTTTAAATCATTTCTGAAAGATCACTGGGAAGAGTGACTATGGGCATATGGGGTACCATTTAAGAATGAGTAAGTTTCAGATATGCAGATGACACCACCCTTATGGTAGAAAGTGAAGAGGAACTAAAAAGCCTCTTGATGAAAGTGAAAGAGGAGAGTTAAAAAGTTGGCTTAAAGCTCAACATTCAGAAAAACTAAGATCATGGCATCTGGTCCCATCACTTCATGGAAAATAGATGGGGAAACAGTGGAAACAGTGTCAGACTTTATTTTTTGGGCTCCAAAATCACTGCAGATGGTGACTGCAGCCATGAAATTAAAAGACGCTTACTCCTTGGAAGGAAAGTTATGACCAACCTAGATAGTATATTCAAAAGCAGAGACATTACTTTGCCTTCAAAGGTCTGTCTAATCAAGGCTATGGTTTCTCCAGTAGTCATGTATGGATGTGAAAGTTGGACTGTGAAGAAAGCTGAGGGCCAAAGAATTGATGCTTTTGACCTGTAGTATTGGAGAAGACTCTTTGAGAGTCCCTTTGCCTGTAAGGAGATCCAACCAGTCCATTCTAAAGGAGATCAGTCCTGGGTGTTCTTTTGAAAGACTGATGCTAAAGCTGAAACTCCAAAACTTTGGCCACCTCACGCGAAGAGTTGACTCATTGGAAAAGACCCTGATGCTGGAAGGGATTGGGAGCAGGAGGAGAAGGGGACATCAGAGGAAGAGATGGCTGGATGGCATCACCAACTCGACAGACGAGAGTCTGGGTGAACTCCGGGAGTTGGTGATGGACAAGGAGGCCTGGCGTGCTACAATTCATGGGGTCGCAAAGAGTCAGACACGACTGAGCTACTGAACAGAACTGAACTGAACTGAAGTTTCCTACATTCAAATATTTTAGAATTTTATAGGGAATAATAGAGCAATAGGCAATCTATGCTAACATGTACCCATGCAACCATTTCCAAAGAGCATGGCGTGATGAGTGGTTAGAGTTTTAGAGTAGCTTAAAAGAGAAAGTTTACAGTCACCTATTCTACATTCACAGATATTCTGCATTCTCTTATATGTTGGATCACATTGTAGGTAAACCCCCTCATAATGCTGGCTCAAAAGCTCAGAGATCAAGTGAGAAATCTGTCAGTGATGAATAACATTCAGTTCTCACTTTTCAGTATTTCCACATTTATTGATCCTACCATTCTATTGTATCCTTGTACCTTGTATTGTTTTAATTTGCACAGCATCCCAGCAGTTGCAAAAATGAAGTAAACAGTCAATGGCTGAGTGAATGGAAGAATGAATAAGTGTGCATTTCCTTCAGATGAAAAGAAGCACCGAGTGCCAACTGGGATGGATTACAAACATCTCTAAGAATAAGCCTTATTATCTGTAAGGGGAATTTACTGCTTTGCCCACTTTTACAGAATATTTATCTGCCAGTCTGTAGAATCTCTGCTACCCTCTGACACTGCATATATGTATAAGTTTTTGTATATAAATATACTACAAAATGGAGAAGTCAATGGCACCCCACTCCAGTACTCTTGCCTGGAAAACCCCTGGGCAGAGGAGCCTGGAAGGCTGCAGTCCATGGGGTCACTGAGGGTCGGACACGACTGAGCGACTTCACTTTCACTTTTCACTTTCATGCATTGGAGAAGGAAATGGCAACCCACTCCAGTGTTCTTGCCTGAAGAATCCCAGGGACGGGGGAGCCTGGTGGGCTGCCGTCTATGGGGTCGCACAAAGTTGGACACAACTGAAGCAATTTAGCCGCAGCAGCAGCAGCATACTACAAAAAGCATCAAAGTTTGTAGAGGAAAAGCAGTCTGGATCCTGAGATTAGAATTCTCTGGATTTTCCTGGTCCCATAATGTTCTTGTTAACTGTTTGACATTGGATATCTACATACATTGTATCAGAGCTTTCCCAGTGGCTCAGTGGTAAAGAATCCACCTGCAGTGCAGCAGTTGCAGGAGACACGAATTCAATCCATGGGTCAGGAAGATTCCCTGGAGGATGGCATGGCAATCCACTTCAGTATTCTTGCCTGGAAAATCCCTTGGACAGAGCCCATCCCTGATGGGCTGCAGTTCGTGGGATTGCAGAGTCTGACAGGATTGAAGCAATTTTGCAAGTAGCTGCATACAACTGTATCTACCACATCCTGCCTTTCTAGCCCTGGACTGAGTTCTGGAATAAAACTCCATATTCCAGTATCTGTCAGATCATTTTTCCAACTTGGACCTCTATTTCTGATCTCTCCTAGTAAACTGTATACTGTTTCTTCATATCTTATAGATTAATATTAATTTTGCCAGTGAAACAAAATAAATTGATCACAGTTCATTAGCTGAGTTCTATATTAATCAGATGGATTATTCTGAACAAAATTATACTCTCTCTTTTTAAAAATGCATTAAACTAATCGGATCACTAAAAGTCTAAGCTTGGCTGCATTCATACCTCTGCAGATAATATGAGAATAAAAGCAACATTTTTACTTATGAATTATACTAAAGTGTGTAAATTACGATCCTCCACTGACAAATACATGAGAAGGTATAGAACAAATGTTCCATGATATGTCTATGGCAACCCAAACAACTCGACTTCCAGTGTTACTTTGCTTTTTTGGTTACTATCCATTTTTGGTGGGACAAAAACCTCAAAGCATATGCAATTCCAAAATAATAATAGGTACTAAGAAGCACACAGAAGCCTGAAGATTAAGAGGAAGAAATATAGTATGGCTAATCAGAACACTTCAAATCTCCTAGTTTACTTTGGATCAGTTCAGTCATTCAGTCATGTCCAATTCTTTGTGACTCCATGGACTGCAGCATGTCAGGCTTCCCTGTTCATCATCAATTCCTGGAGCTTACTTAAATTCATGTCCATAGAATCAGTGATATCATCCAACCATCTCATCCTGTCATCCCCTTCTTCCACTTTCAATCTTTCCCAGCATTAGGGTCTTTTCTAATGAGACAGTTCTTTGCATCAGGTGGCCAAATATTGGCGTTTCAGCTTCAACATCAGTCCTTCCAATGAATATTCAGGACTGATTTCCTTTAGGATTGGCTGGTTTGATCTCCTTGCTGTCCAAGGGACTCTCAAGGCTTCTCCAACACCATAGTTCAAAAGCATCAATTCTTCAGTGCTCAATACTCTTTATAGTCCAACTCTCACATCCATACATGACTACTGGAAAAACTGTAGCTTTGACCATATGGACCTTTGTTGGCAAAGTAATATGCTGTCTAGGTTAGTTATAGCTTTTCTTCCAAGGAGAAAGCATATTTTAATTTCACAGCTGCAGTCACCATCTGCAGTGATTTTGGAGCCCCCCAAAATAAAGCCTCACTGTTTCCATTGTTTCCCCATCTATTTGCCATGAAGTGATGGGTCTGGATGCCATGATCCTAGTTTTCTAAATGTTGAGTTTTAAGCCAACTTTTTCACTCTCCTTTTTCACTTTCATCAAGAGGCTCTTTAGTTCTTCTTTGCTTTCTGCCATAAGGGGTATCATAGGCATATCTGAGGTTATTAATATTTCTCCCAGCAATCTTGATTCCAGTTTGTGCTTCATCCAGTCTGGCATTTCATATGATGTACTCTGCATGTAAGTTACATAAGCAGGGGTGATAGTATACAGCCTTTACGTACTCCTAAAATCTCCTAAAATAATATTTAAAGTTCATACATAATCATACTTTAAGTGACTGAACACCTTGAGCACATTAAGTAATCATACATGACCAAGATTTACCGTAACCTAATAACATATAACAGGGAGGCCTGGCGTGCTGCGATTCATGGGGTCGCAAAGAGTCGGACACGACTGAGCGACTGAACTGAACTGAACTGAACTGAATAACATATAAAAATATGCATGTTTTTACCTAAATGTACATAGTCAAGTCCTCTTCTGATTAAAAAAAATATTGCTCAGGATATGCATAGACAACAAGTATAATCCTCAGGAAAATATTGACTGAGGAGAAAGAACACTAATTATACTACTCTGAGTAGTGGTGACAATCTACTTTTGCAGAATTTTAAAACAAATCTTAAAGTTGTCATGTTGATACAGCAAGCCTGTTACTTGCTTTCTTCTCCCCTAGATCCTCCCCTATTGAATAATGAGAGCTCTACCCATGGGTTCACAGAAAAAGAACTGCTCAGCAAGGTGAATCTGAGTAAGATGTTCTATGAACCTGAGAAGCTGTAGAATGGTGTCCCAAAGAAATGCTTATTGTCTAATCATTTAACTGAATTTTCGGTTTTTTTTTTGTTTGTTTGTTTTACGTTGTCGGGTGTGTGTGTGTGCGCGCACAGTTGCTCAGTCATGTCTGACACTTTGCGGCCCCATGGACTGAAGCCCGCCAGGCTCCCCTGTACATGGAATTCTCCAGGCAAGAATACTGGTTGCTGCTCTGTCTCTTCAGGCGTTCCCGACTGTGTGTGACGCCATAGACAGCAGCCCACCGGGCTCCCCCGTCCCTGAGATTCTCCAGGCAAGAACAACAAAGTGGGTTGCCATTTCCTTCTCCAATGCATGAAAGTGAAAAGTGAAAGGGAAGTCACTCAGTCGTGTCCGACTCTTCGCGACCCCATGGACCGCAGCCTACCAGGCTCCTCCGCCGTGGGATTTTCCAGGCAAGAGTACTGGAGTGGGGTGCCATCGCCTTCTCCAAAGAATACTGGAGTGGGTTCCATTTTCTACTCCAGAGGATCTTTCCAACCTAGGGATCGCACTCGTGTTTCTTGTGTTTCCTCTACCGGCAGGCAGATATTTTTACCACTGTGCCACCTGCGAAGCATTTTTACTTTGTTAGGGAGAATGGAAGTGGTGTTAATATCCGCGTCTTGTAGAAGAGAAAGAGGAAGAACCAGGTGCAAAATATCAGTGTCTTTCCTAGGGAAAGACCACAGATGACCAGGACTGAGTATCAAGTCTGTATATATCATGCATTGTTCTAGCTGATATTCTGTTGAAGTTATGTGGTTTTAAAAACCCAACCTCATAACATATTTTTTTAATGAAAAATTAGAAAACATAGAAACATCATAAAAAATCAATTGCTTTATTTCACCAAATTTTACACATTTTTTGAATCTTAAGGATGGATAAAAGAGGATTTTAAAATTCTATTTCATTTAGCTCCTCCTTCAGTGCAAAGGGAAATAGCAATCTTGTGCTTAAATGGCTACTCCTGCCTTCCTAGAATCCTTATGTGTTATAAAATCCTTTATAATATCTGATACCCAACTGAGTACTTCCTTTTACCATTAACTCCTTAAACCATGAATATTTAACAAAAACAAAGTTTAAACCCCTGACTCTTCACAGTTAGTATCTATAATCCTTTTTTTTTTTTTTTTCCAGACTAGGTATTTCTATATCATGTTAAATCTTTCATTTTCCTTCTGGTCAATTTCAAGGTTTATTGAATGAAATGAAATGTTTCTATACCAGCTTCCCTTTGCTTTTAGACTAGTGGCTTAGCAAAAGCTGTTCAAATTAGGTGATTATCTATATGTGGTACACTGAGTTAATCATTCCTTATTTTTAGGCAATAACCTCTGAATGAATCATTTATCTGTTTAATATATGGGATAATTAAAACTGGTCCTGAAAACTCGAGACATTTTTTTTTTCTCTTTTAGACTTCGGAAAAAAATTTTTTTAAACAGACATCCCAATAATTTAATAATCCTAAAATAAATATCAATAAGCAAATCTTTGATTAGATATTATACTTTCTTTTGATAAATTGCTAGATTAAATATTATAGTTTCTTTCCATAAATTAAAAATAATATAGTTGTACAATAAGTGCAGTGATTATGTAATAGTGTTTTTTCCCCACCTTAAATAATTTTATGTCCTATGAACTTAAAAAGATTGACTTTTTATTTAGTCCCCTTAAATTGTAAAACCAAAGAAAAGGTAAGGAGGAACACTTAACCTCTGGTGACCAAAAGTGCACTTGATCTGTTATTTTGTATTCCATACTCTTCAAAAGAGCAATATAAACAGAATTATTTATGCCCAGCAAAATGTTGCTTAATTACTTATGCACCACTGTTTGCTTGTATTTTAAGCTCTCTCTACCACCCACAGGCAGACGTTAAACAGCTGCTAAAAGCTAGCTTTAGTCTTGCCTGTTTGAAATTAGCATACTTGAGCTTTGAAAAAACTTTGTTACCAATTTACATATGCATAGAGACTGATATTTAGACTCACCATATGATAAGTCCCTCAAGAGCTTTTCTTATTGCCTCCATCCTCAGGTCTCAACCTAGAGACTGTAAATCTAGCAGGTGATTAATTCTATACCCTTGAGAAACTAGCAATTAGCACTTGCAACCAGTAAAAAATTGTCATTTCAAAACCCTGTTTACTATGCCCATGTATTTTCTATGAACTCACAGTTAACTCTAAATAGATGTGTGTGGCAATAGATTTGCAGACATTTCTGTCTCTTTATGTAAAATATAATATTGCTACCAGCTAATCAACCTATTAAATATATATAATTGACATTCCTTTTTAATATAAAATAGCAAGATGTAGCAAGCATGGAAACACTATACATGATGTTTTATGTTACTAAACCTTAATCAGTTCATTTCAACATGATGACTTTGTAGGGTTTACCTGTTCTGTGTCAATTCTTATCTCTGATAGCTGAAATTACCGTACTTCCAGATGTTCTTATGCATTATTGAGGTCTTCTGCAGTAGATGCTGGAAAAGGTAAGATAAGGTTTTATTTCTTTGTAGTAGTCGCAACACTGAGATCAAAGACGGTAAAGTGCAGTGCTTAGTATTGAAAACTATGATGAACCTAACATTTATTTTCAAGTCGCAAACCTATCATAAAAACTGCTCATCAATCTTTAGTTAACCATTTTATGTGTAATCTGTGAGTCAAGCAAGGAAATGTTTTGAAAGGTTTAAAAATACATATCTGACCACACAATAAACTAGCGCTAATTATATACGTGCATAGCACAAGTTTTAAATTGAAAATATATGTTGGAAGTTCTATCCCGTGAGACAAGTGGAAAAAAAACCTATTAAAATTCTTTTATAGAGTAACTTGTATAGAACAATGTACTTTGGTTAGATCTTTAAATCTGTTAAAGAAGAATTGATACACACACATATTTTTAAAAATGGTTTCTGATAAAATCTGCCAGTGCTCTGGAGAGTGCTAACAGAAGTGAAAACAGAGTAATTCCATTTTCTGAAATGTTTCCAGTTCAGTTCAAGGGAAAGAAGATAGGTGAACGTAGCTAACATGCACGTTGCCCACAATGCTAACTCACTATAACTAAAACATTTTATTTTGAATTACATGTTATGCATTTTTATAATTGCAAGAGTAAAACAGAAAAAAAGCCATTAGAATATCTTAATTGCTAAATTCAGTGATCTTCAGTTAACAGACAGCCTTACTTCACAAATGCACATTGAAAATCTAGAAAACATATGCAGGAACAATTTAGTTCCCAGTATTAGAAAGCTAAGGGCAACGAATCCTTTTTATTCAGAAGTGCAAAGTGAGGAGCAAATGCAGAACAATCTTGTAGAAAAGTGGACTTTTTTTCTCCAGATGCACAGTCATTAGATGGTCTGCTATAAAAAAGCCTGCTAGACTTTTGACTAATTACATCATCGAATCATCATACTGTTAAAATCAGTTGCAGGGCACTGGTACACAACTAAATCCCTGCTTCTAATTACTATTTTAGTCTCTTTTTCCTTGTGACATGTTGGTGATAGATCATTATTTTTTCAGCAATTTGTTCGCATTTATATGCAATATAATTGGATCTGATTAATTATTATGATTAATGACTACAGAATTTCCTTGCAAAGCTATTAATACTGGTAGTATCAAATGAAAGACATGGACAAATGAAAGCCAATGGATTCCTGTTGCTCTTGCAGCGTCTGGGCTTAAGTAACCCTTTGCTGTTCCCCAGCAAATAGAAAGGGACTGCAAAGGAGAGTTTTTGGAATGGCCATCAGAAGCTCATAATGTATGAAGTGTTTTGAATGCCTTTTTAGCTTATTTAGGTGCATAGTAAATGAGATGTCCAGCAAGTCTCTGTTCAAAAAGAGCTTGTCGTGTTATTGATCTAAAGTAGTAAGGAATTGTGTAGCATTCAAAATATTAGAAAGCTATTAAGAACTAATCGTCTTGAAGGATATTTATAATTTCTCCATTTTCCTCAACAAATATGATACAAGGCACTTAGTTAACTTCTATTAAATGTCAGATTACAAAATTTCCAAAGGACGTATTTATGTAGAGTGTGTTTTGTATTTTAAATTATATTCTGGCTTAGAAGTAGGATATTACATGTAAAAAAAGCAAACAACGACTGAGTAGCTTAGGGGATCGACTTTCCTGTTACCTCTGGGACCTGACTTTAAATCTGGCTTTGAGCAAACTGAAGAAAAATCATTTCAATCTAATGGCAGCAGCAAATAAAAAAAATCAGATAATTTGAGTTCCTTGAAGGTGGCAGCAAGCTTTTTGCTTTATGAAGTGTCCAGAATTCTAGGCTTTAAGGAAAGAATAGGATTTGGAGGATGCATGCCTGATTCTAAATTGTAAAATACAAAAGATGTTGAGTATAATTTGCATCTGTCATAAACAGCACCAGCCCTGCTCATAGCATGAGCCTTAACAGGGGGGCATGGAGTCTTGAATCTTGCTGAGAAAATACATTCATCTGTGCCACCCAGAATTGGTAGTGGTGCCTGCCTCAACATCCAGATTCTAAAAAAATTCTAAAGCTTTTTGCTTAGAAGTAGATGAAGGTTTCTGAGAATGTTCAACATGAAAATGTCGACAATTATTTTTTTTAACAAAATAACACTGCATAGCCAACCCAATATAGAAATAAAGGAGATGAATTTGCTTTATAGATAATTGCAATTATTCTTCGATGATTCACATTAAATTAAGCTCACCAAAAAGAGAAATTTAAAAGTAGACTAAAGAAATCATTGTATTTAGGTGAAGAGTAAAACAGTTAAATCACACTGTTAGTCCTTATAGTTTCAACAGACTGAATTCCTGTGAAGCTTTCACATGATTATTGATACTGACATGTAAAATTCTTCATTCAAATTCACACATTTTAGAAGATATTTGGGTCAGGACTGTAATTCTTATGGAAATGATTAAACAAATTTAATAATGTCATTAAAAATCTTCTATCCCCTACAAGAAGAAGCAATTTGGCCTATCAGACTTCTTAGATAAGCCACCAGCCTCCCCCCACTCCCCTGCCAATGGCTTCCTATAAATTATTTATATAAGGATAATGCTAGTTTTTCTTTTGAGAGTAGAAAAACGGGATTAATGTGAGGATCAACACTGAAGCCGTTTTCATGGGCTCCTTGTACATATAAACTATGTTCATGCCAATTATTCTAAAAATTAGAGCTGGCCTTCACACCAGGGGACAGTAGGAGTTGTGAAAGGCAAGAATCCTGCTATAAGATCTCTTCTGTAAGTAAGCATCACTGCTCAGGAGAGAGAGGGCACTCAAATACCTGATAAATAATGTTGGGTGTTCACAGTTGCTAATATGAGAAAGGTAATGAAACAATTAGTAACAGAGCGATTGATGACTATTAAATACACTGTGTATGAATTGCCATTAAGAAAACTGGTTATAAAATACATTTTGGTGGGAAATGCAACATAAAGCAAATAAAATCTAGCACCATCCAGGGCATAAATAAGAATAATCTAGGCGCAGGGTGTTTAGAGTTAGTGTAGATGATCTGTCTGCCACTGTAAGACATGTTTCTTTAGCTCATAGTTTGATTTCAGGTGCTCATTTTGGATTTGGTAGGAAAAAACATAATACGTTAATATCTGTACTGCCTTGTGGCACCATGCATCCAAGCATTTTACACACTTTTTTTATACTTCACATTTTTGTTGTCATTACCCAGACACAAAGACCATAGAGTTGTGCCTGACACGTGTGTCTAAAGAAAGTGAAGTTGCTCAGTCATGTACAACTCTCTGCGATCCCATTGACTGTAGCCTAACAGGCTCCTCCATCCATGGCATTCTCTAGGCAAGAGTACTGAAGTGGGTTGCCATTTCCTTCTTCAGGGGATCTTCCTGACCCAGGGGTCAAACCCAGGTCTCCAGCATTGCAGGCAGAAGTTTTGTTCATGTATAACAAAATCGATGTTTGTTTTCTGTTAGCTTTTAAACAGAGAAAATAAAAGGAGTTACAGCTCCAAAATAAAAGTGTTATACACGTTTTGCCAGGGAAGCCACCAGGGAAGTCCAAAGAAAAGTTTCCCCTAAAGAAGTCCATTTTTATTTTAATCAGATTATATAATAGAATGATCAAAATCAATTATTCCCATATTACCATTGTAAAGAACCAACTTATCAGATGCTGGGAAAGACTGCAGGCAAAAGAAAAAAAGGGTGGCAGAGACTGAGATGGTTAGGGACTCAATGAACATGAATTTGAGCAAACTCTGGGAGATAATGAAGGACAGGGAAGCCTGGGCAGTCCATGGGGTAGAAAAGAGTCAAACATGACTTAGTGACTGAACAACAATGATCAGTTCTTTATTTAATGATTCAAACAAGCCAAAAACAAATCATTTAATAAATTAGTAGAAGAGGTGAGAGTAAATATTAGTGTCCTTGAATCAGTTCTCTGCCACTTGCAGAATCTCAAAGCTGCTGTTTAGCAAACTATATACTAAACAGACTGTCCTAATTAAATTCTAATGTCAAGAATCTACCTAGACAACAAACGCTCTGAGAAAATCTGATCAATTCAAGACAGACCAAGGATCAGAAACTCTTCCACTCAAAACTGAATTAATCTGCTGTGTCTGAGTATAGAACATCCCTCTTAGGAATATAAAGTCTAGATGTATCTGTAGTATAGTGTATAGGACAAGGAGTGTATCTGTAGTAGAGGTTATAGAACAAGGAATAGCTAAAAGATAGGCATGCAAAGATGTCCCATGGCACCCATCAGCCTTTTCTACCCCAAAATGAATAATATAAAGTGATGAAGGACTGTTTATTTTTCTCTGAAATCTTCCCCTCGCCTAGTGAGTGATGGTACATCATTTTTTTTACAATAGCAACATTGAATCTTCCATTTAGAGTTCTTGGACTCTTTGTCCAAGGCTGAATGTGGAGCTCACAGGCTGAATTTTAAGGATGAATGTGGAGTTCACATTCATCATTTTGTAGATGAAAGCTAAGTTTCAGAGAAGTGAGATGGTTTGCCCAATGACATATAATTAATAAGTGACTGGATTTGAAAGAGACTCAGATTCCTTGACTCCAAATCTATAGTCCTTTCGAATACACTACATAGTTGGTGACTGGTATAAAAATGTAGTGTAACATTTAGATATCTATTTTTTCCTGTTTTGATTTTAATCAGTGAGAATTCCCTAGTAGATTAGTGTTCTTCATCTGAATAACTAATACTCTCACTCATAATTAAAGCATATCTTTTGCAACTATTGCCTTAGAAATTGAATTAAAAGTGGAAATAATCTAAACATCACCCTATAAGTTTTTAATTCAATAAATGATGAAATAGTCATATAAGAAAATGCTGTTAGGCCACTTGAAAGAATGAGGTAACTCTTCATGTACTGGCACGAAAAGATATTCTGAAATATTAAAAAAGCAAGCAGCTAAAAAATATGCATGGAATGATCATTTTTTAATTTTATATTTGGGTATATGATGAAAGGACATCTGACATAATACACACCAAATGTTTACCAGTGGATATTTCTGGGAATAGAAATAAAGGAGTTGGGAAGGAGAATTTCATAATATACTACATTTATTTCTGAGCTACTTGATTTTATTTCGAGAAGGATAGACTTGCTTTTGTAGTTAAAAATTAAAAGGTAAAACTAAAGTCCTTCCATATAGCATGCATCCTCAGTGACTCTTTGCATACCTATTTTTTTTTCCTTCTTTTAAGAATGTAAATCAAATCAAATTAGGGCCCATGCTGATGGCCTCATTATATTTAATCACCTCTTGAAAGGTCCTATCTCCAAGTACAGTCAAATTCTGAGGCACCGGGTGTTAGGTCCAGGAGATCAGTCCTGGGTGTTCATTGGAAGGACTGATATTGAAGCTGAAACTCTAATACTTTGGTCACCTGATGCAAAGAGCTGACCCATTGGAAAAGACCCTGATGCTGGGAAAGATTGAGGGCAGGAGAAGAAGGGGACGACAGAGGATGAGATGATTGGATAGCATCACAGACTCAATGGACATGGGATTGAGTAGACTCCAGGAATTGGTGATGGACAGGGAGGCCTGGCATGCTGTGGTTCATGGGGTCGCAAAGAGTCAGATATGACTGAGCGACTGAACTGAACTGAAGTGATGTGAATTTTAAAGAGACAAAATTCAGCCCATTAACAGCATCACTTGTAGTCTATCCTAAACATCCTTTGTAATGTATCAAGATATGTTAATCTGCAGAAAATACCGAATCATCTCTCTGATCCTCTCAGTGTAACATGTAGATTACACTGAAGTATTGCACTACATTAATGTATTTTTTCACTTATGTTCCTCAGAGTACTTCCATTCCACACCCAGTACTCAGTGGCAGACTGGTAGATGTTTAACAATGGTGTTCTGGAAAAGAAAAAGAAGTACTGCTCCGTAGCCTTTGCCACTTTCCAGGATGTTAATACTCCCACATGACCAGTGACAAGCTGCCAATGTAATGTCACTGAATGCAAAGTTGGGAAAGGTTGCCAGCAACTGGGTGTTGTAACCCAGTGGGCTGAGCTGATTCTAGCACACCACTGTCAGATACAGCGGTGGTATTGGGCAAAACTTTACTTTTTCAGAACAGTGAGCCTTTTTATTTGCTGTATATTCTTGATGCTCATTTTTCAAGTAGTTGGATTGACTCCACACACACACACACAAAAAAAAGTTTGAAAGTACCTAATTAATTAGTCTTAAGATTTTCTAATACTGTAAAATTTTTGCTCTTGATTTTAGTATATTGAGTTTCCATTTTATTTTTGATGGACACAAAAAGTCTTTTTATAAAAAAAAAACATAGAATATTGTTTTTTGTTATCTCTTGATTTGAGTAGAGATATGTGGTTCTTAAAACTCCCCTTGAACTTTTTTGCAAGATGTCTGATATAGTCTTTGTCTACAGGAAGCCAAAACAATTGATCAGTGTCCCAAATTAGTCTTTAATTCCTGTAAAGCTGTGACAGTCATTTGTCAAAGGCTGTTCAGGTCTTTGGAAAATATAGCTTTTAATGTAAAACAACTTTGAGAAGAATGATGCAACTGCTGAATGAATTTCTTTCTTATAATTTAATAGTCCTTCTCCTATGCTCCTACTAATTTCTGAAATACCTTCATTAAAGCAGCAATTGTTTTAATCATTAAGTATGTTTGCATTTCTATCTTTTCATTAATCCTCAGAGAAATCACTATGTCTTTGTCTTTATCTAGAATTTATTGTATGCATTATAAATATCAGCAGTTAGATGTGTATAAGAGACAGATAATAAGAAGAAAATGAAGGTGTTTTTTACATTTATTCTAGGAAAGGTACAATAATTTAAAATTTAACAATTTCATATTAACAATACTTTTCTACTTGAATAGTTCTTAAATAGGAGCTGTTTAATGGAAAGGAGAGCTTCTTTTTATTTCTAATAAAATTATGATGGAGAGGTTCAGTTGCTCCCTCAAATTATAAAGTAGGAAGTAGGGAATTCAAGAACCAAAAAACAGTTTTGCTATTCGCCAATACTTTTCAACCTTGATATGCATATCATCTACATTCTTTGAAGTTTTAAATTCCAACATCTTAGATAAATACCTAGCAGAAAGTCCACAAGTCTGATCAAATTTTTCATAATGACGTATTTCATAGAAATTGTTTTGCTAAAACATAGTTGTTCTTTTCAAATATTAATGATAGTGTGTTATATAAATATGAGTCAGATCAGCAGCAATATTAACATCCAAAAATGTGTTGCTACACATTCTTGTTTCTCAAATCTTTTTAATTTCAGAAGTAAACATATACCAAATGACAAACAAGCATTAGAAATTGAAGTTTGTAGGTAAAATGCATAGAAATGAAGAAGCTGAGTTTCAAAAAAAGGTCAAAAGACACACTATTTTAAAAGAGACCTACAACCATTAACTATGTGGAAAATCACACATTAAGATATGATAAATGCAATTCTCTAATGAGTATCTCTAGTGATTTGCAAGCACACTGCTTGTATTCATAGTTAGGAAAATAACAGTGATTTAACATTTTATTGCCTGTAGTTGCTCTGGATTCCAGTTCTATTTCTGTACAGATACTTCTTAAAATTGCTTTACAACAACATGAAAGCTGTTCATCTCCTGTTATTGAGCTGTAACACTCGTGCATGTTCTGTTAGATTAAAAACAGTGGAAGTCAGTATATTTATTAGTACCAGGAAAACCAAAGAAATGGGAAAACCAGAAAGAAGGTTAAGTGAAGGCAACTGTAAAAGAGAGTGTTTGGGGAGGTAAAAAGTAAGAACAGGTTAACAATATCTAGCTGAATAAGAAGGAAAAGATCTTAATAATGGGAGGCCCTGAAATGAGAATGGTGTGATAATTGTATAAAGAACAATACAGTTTGCTCCTGCAATAAGCAGTACTTATCAAATGAAATCATACAGTTTGTGATCAGAACTACATTAAAATACTTCATCTTTTTTTCCCAAAGATATGCATGAAATCCGTATAACCAGAGGCTGAGAATTTCTCATATCCCTGCTTTTCCAGTGAATGATTTGCCTTTCTGCTGCTGCTGCTGCTAAGTCGCTTCAGTCGTGTCCGACTCTGTGCGACCCCACAGATGGCAGCCCACTGGGCTCCGCCATCCCTGGGATTCTCCAGGCAAGAACACTGGAGTGGGTTGCCATTTCCTTCTCCAATACATGAAAGTGAAAAGTCAAAGTGAAGTTGCTCAGTCTTGTCTGACTCAGCGACCCCATGGACTGCAGCCTACCAGGCTCCTCCGTCCATGGGATTTTCCAGGCAAGAGTACTGGAGTGGGGTGCCATTGCCTTCTCCAGATATACCTATTTACTAAACCAAGAATCTGTTCACTCTGATTGAATTCACAGCAAAAATATACCCAAGTTAATGCAAGATTGTGTGTGTGGGTTAGTTGCTCAGTTGTGTCCGACTCTTTGCAGTCCCATGGACTATAGCCCACCAGGCTCTCTGTCTGTGGGATTCTCTGGGCAAGAATAATGGAGTGGGTTGCCATTTCTTTCTCCAAATGCAAGATCAGCTAGATACAAAGAAACTGTTTGCTATTTTTAAAGAATAGTAAAAGAATTAAGAATAAATGCTGTTTTATAGAGAGCCAGACACTAAGCCTAGTATACATAAATAAGTAAGTAAGTGAAGTCGCTCAGTCGTGTCCGAGTCTTTGTGACCCCATGGACTGTAGCCTACCAGGCTCTTCCGTTCATGGGATTTTCCAGGCAATAGTACTGGAGTGGATTGCCATTTCCTTCTCCAGTGGATCTTCCCAACCCAGGGATCAAACCTGGGTCTCCCGCATTGTAGACAGATGCTTTTACCGTCTCAGCCACCAGGGAAGTCATATCTGCTTGTATATATGTATGAAAAACAAGGCTCCTTACAACTAAGAGTCGTTGGTAAAACAATGACCAAAACCACATTTGATTAGGTCATGGCGATGACACCCCACTCCAGTACTCTTGCCTGGAAAATCCCATGGACAGAGGAACCTGGTGGGCTGCAGTCTGTGGGGTCGCTAAGAGTCGGACACGACTGAGCAACTTCACTTTCACTTTTCACTTTCATGCATTGGAGAAGGAAATGGCAACCCACTCGAGTGTTCTTGCCTGGAGAATCTCAGGGACGGGGGAGCCTGGTGGGCTTCCGTCGATGGGGTCGCACAGAGTCGAACACGACTGAAGTGACTTAGCAGCAGCAACAGCAACAGCAGGACCTTCTATAATTGCTCAGACGGTCATTTTTGTGCCAAACTACTGTTGGACAAACAGTGGGCTTCCCACGTGGTGCTAGTGGTAAAAAAAAAAAAAAAAAAAATCCACCTGCTAGTGCAGAAGACGCAAGAGATAAGGGTTTGATCCCTGAGTTGGGAAGATCCCCTGGAGAAGGAAACGGCAACCCACTCCAGTACCCTTGCCTGGAAAATCCCATGGGCACAGGAGCCTGGTAGGCTACAGTCACATGGGGCCACAAAGAGTAGGACATGACTTAGCAACTGAGCATGCACATTCTTGGACAAAGACCTTAAACATCTGTTATCAGTTTGTTAAACCTGCCACAAACTGGGTGGCTAAAACAATAGAAATTTATTTCTCACAGTTCTGGAGGCTTAAAGTCCAAGATCAAGGTGTTTGATTCTCCTGAGGTCTCTGTCCTTGGCTTCCAGATGTCTACCTTCTCCCTGTGTCCTCATGATCTTGCTCTGTGAGCATGCATCCTCAGTGACTCTTTGCATACCTATTTTTTTTTCCTTCTTTTAAGAATGTAAATCAAATCAAATTAGGGCCCATGCTGATGGCCTCATTATATTTAATCACCTCTTGAAAGGTCCTATCTCCAAGTACAGTCAAATTCTGAGGCACCGGGTGTTAGGTCCAGGAGATCAGTCCTGGGTGTTCATTGGAAGGACTGATATTGAAGCTGAAACTCTAATACTTTGGTCACCTGATGCAAAGAGCTGACCCATTGGAAAAGACCCTGATGCTGGGAAAGATTGAGGGCAGGAGAAGAAGGGGACGACAGAGGATGAGATGATTGGATAGCATCACAGACTCAATGGACATGGGATTGAGTAGACTCCAGGAATTGGTGATGGACAGGGAGGCCTGGCATGCTGTGGTTCATGGGGTCGCAAAGAGTCAGATATGACTGAGCGACTGAACTGAACTGAAGTGATGTGAATTTTAAAGAGACAAAATTCAGCCCATTAACAGCATCACTTGTAGTCTATCCTAAACATCCTTTGTAATGTATCAAGATATGTTAATCTGCAGAAAATACCGAATCATCTCTCTGATCCTCTCAGTGTAACATGTAGATTACACTGAAGTATTGCACTACATTAATGTATTTTTTCACTTATGTTCCTCAGAGTACTTCCATTCCACACCCAGTACTCAGTGGCAGACTGGTAGATGTTTAACAATGGTGTTCTGGAAAAGAAAAAGAAGTACTGCTCCGTAGCCTTTGCCACTTTCCAGGATGTTAATACTCCCACATGACCAGTGACAAGCTGCCAATGTAATGTCACTGAATGCAAAGTTGGGAAAGGTTGCCAGCAACTGGGTGTTGTAACCCAGTGGGCTGAGCTGATTCTAGCACACCACTGTCAGATACAGCGGTGGTATTGGGCAAAACTTTACTTTTTCAGAACAGTGAGCCTTTTTATTTGCTGTATATTCTTGATGCTCATTTTTCAAGTAGTTGGATTGACTCCACACACACACACACAAAAAAAAGTTTGAAAGTACCTAATTAATTAGTCTTAAGATTTTCTAATACTGTAAAATTTTTGCTCTTGATTTTAGTATATTGAGTTTCCATTTTATTTTTGATGGACACAAAAAGTCTTTTTATAAAAAAAAAACATAGAATATTGTTTTTTGTTATCTCTTGATTTGAGTAGAGATATGTGGTTCTTAAAACTCCCCTTGAACTTTTTTGCAAGATGTCTGATATAGTCTTTGTCTACAGGAAGCCAAAACAATTGATCAGTGTCCCAAATTAGTCTTTAATTCCTGTAAAGCTGTGACAGTCATTTGTCAAAGGCTGTTCAGGTCTTTGGAAAATATAGCTTTTAATGTAAAACAACTTTGAGAAGAATGATGCAACTGCTGAATGAATTTCTTTCTTATAATTTAATAGTCCTTCTCCTATGCTCCTACTAATTTCTGAAATACCTTCATTAAAGCAGCAATTGTTTTAATCATTAAGTATGTTTGCATTTCTATCTTTTCATTAATCCTCAGAGAAATCACTATGTCTTTGTCTTTATCTAGAATTTATTGTATGCATTATAAATATCAGCAGTTGAAAAATTATTAATTACTAAAAAATTACCAATTAGTATTCAGAAGAATGAACTTCCCAGGTGGCTCAGAGGTAAAAAATTCCTCTGCAAATGCAGGAGAACAAGTTTGATCTCTGGATCAGGAAGATCCCTTGAAGAAAGAAATGACTACCTAATCCAGTATTCTTGCTTGGGAAATCACCTGGACAGGAGCCTGGTGGGCTACAGTCCATGGGGTCTCAAAGAGTCAGACACAACTGCATGACTAAACAACATTCGGAAGAATTAATCATTATTAATAACAAATAATACATGGTGTACTACTCTCAGGAAATAAAAGGTTACAATGACAAATTTTGAATTAAGATAACTTTCAGACTGGAAAGACTTTCTATATTTATATTAACAGGTGTTATTTTTAACTTTGGTAGAAATTTTTTGCAATCTTCCTTAAGGAAATTCTTAAAAACAAGTAAATAATTTATGATTTTATTTATTTTCAGGAAGATGTTTTAATGAGCAAAGACTGCTGGGTAATTTAAAGAAAAGCATGGAATAACTAATGAAAAACATCTAATTTTACTAGAGAATAATTTGAATTATTTGGTGTAATAAATTTTTAATAACCACTCAAAAATTGACTGCAATATTTGCAATAATTTCTTAACTAGTTTTGTCATTATTAGCATTTGAAAATATTTTAACTATTGGCCATTTTGAAACTCCTTGGTTCAACAATATTCTATTTTGAGGTTCCAAAATGTGTTAACAATATAACTCAGAAATTCTGCACAATAATTTAGTCTCAAAAATCAGCCTCCCTTTACCACTCTCAAATTTATGCAATAATCCACATATATTAACACCACCCATTAATCTGAGTCTCAGTAACTTCAATGTACAAATAAAGAAAAATGATCATAAATGCACACACACATTTACAGTAAAACAATGAGGTCACACAAAAGACACAGTTTTGGTAGCCACTGTGTCCTATGACTTAAATGACCAGATCTTGTTTACTCTAAAATTTTTCACTAATCATCTCTAATCTGCTATCTAAGGGCTGTTTAAAATTTTCTTTTTCTCCTTTTCTTTGGATCAAAACAGCACCTGCTAAAGTAAAGCTACCTTTAAAAATGTAGCTGGATGAGCCTATTGTATTTCTAGACAAATGAAAAGCTGATGCTTCGAATGCCCACCATTACACAGTAAACCCCAACCACAGGATTCCAGGAAAAACCAACAAACCAAGCAACACTAACAAAACTGGACAAAAGAATTTTTTCTAATAGACGTAGCAATTTTCCATATTTTTCAATTTGTTACCCTCCTTCAGATATAGTATATGTCAATCAACTTTTATGTGTTTATGTAATTTTCTCATCATCTCATCAAATGTGCAAAATGTGTCTGTGGAAAATTTGATCTGAAATGGCCAAAGAGGATTAAAATAAAGACAACTGAAGATCAAACTAGCATTTTATGTACAACAAGAGGTAATCATCCTAAAAAAATATGTAAAGCAGTATTTATCTCTCCCTTTTTGAATAGATATATTTTGATACTATCAATGAAACAACATACTTCTTTAGAGGAAGAAAGCAAAGAATTGTGTTTAAAACTTTGCAATTAAGTAGGATTCCATTAATAGCTTAGAGAAAAATAGAATCTGTGAAGCCTAAAGTTGAACTGACCCAAGGAAGTGGCCATTAAGCATCATACTACTAACACAATAAAGGAATTAGGATGTATGATTTAATAGAAGTTGCTTACCAGGTCTAATTGTATTACGTATAAATGTTCAGTCATCTTAAAGGTCACCTAACACTTAGGAATAAGAGAATGCCTAGCAACCTGTGGGTAACCTAAAGAAAATCCACAACATCACTCTTTTTGAAACAACAGTATGCAAAATTGTAACTTACAAGTAGTAAAATGAGTGGTACCCTCCCAAAATACTCTGCCTTCTTTTGGCGTGACTTTTCATAGGACACCAGGGCTGTATATTGGTTCCCTTAAACTAGTGTTTCTTTGTCAAATGACTATACATTTAGGAAAAAAATGTTTTTTATTGAAACATATGTATGTCAGATCTAACAAATGAATATGTCTGAGGAGCTGGAAGAGATCCTTTATCCTTCAACCAAAGAAGTTTGAAGTATTATTTTATTTACCCTTTTTTGCAATTTTTTCCCAAGAAGGGAAAAAAATTTTTCTTTATAATTAAGGCAAATTCCGTAAATGAGAGAGCAGTGAAGATATCAGTTTGAAAATGTAATTTAAAAGGTACTAGTAGGAAAGGCAAGAATGAGGTTCATGATCTGTTAGTGCCTTGCACTGTATTAGCAAAATACCATATCATCAATCTCCTTTCTTTTTCTGTGTCTGAGTCTGCCACCTTCTTGGCTTGCACACCCGGAGGAGCATAATTATAGGCATGTAACATATGCATTGTGACTCTGAAGGTATGGAATTTAAATTACTTCAGTACATAAATCACCCTTAGCCTATAAGTCTGTATTACTGTGCAAATGAGGAAAACCTAGTGCTTGTTTACCATATGTTGGGAAACTTAAAAAAAAAAAAAAAAAAAAAAACTGTACATTGCATAATTATTGGATTTGTAAAAACATGCTTTGATCAAATGAAATGGGCATTTAGTTTGTTCAAAGCTACTTTCCATAATCCATTAAACAGCATAAATTTCATATAACTGCTCACATAGCAACTTATAAATAAACTCATATATTTTCCTTCACTATAGCATTAAAGGAAAAAATGATTAAAGATGTAGTATCCAAATCTCTTTCATTTAGAGTGATTCATTTGTGGCTCAGAGGGTAAAGCATCTGCCTGCAATGCAGGAGACCTGGGTTCAATCCCTAGGTGGAGAAGATTCCCCTGGAGAAGGAAGTGGCAATGCACTCCAGTATCCTTGCCTGGAGAATCCCATGGACAGAGAAGCCTAGTAGGGTACACACCATGGGGTTGCAAAGAGTTGGACAGGACTGAGAGACTTTACTTTCATTTTCATTTGAGTTAAAAATCTCAAACTGTGACAATTAACCCTATATGTCTGCATGAAATACATGTCTTTGACACTATTTCCTTCTCTTTTTCTAAATTTTTCATGATAACAGACAAAAAGTTTAGTGGATGGTAAATACTACAAATTCAACAACACTTAACTATATTATAGTATGCCTCCAAAACCTGGAATAGACATCCACTATACTCCAAAAGCCAAACACAAACAGAAGCCCAAACCTTAATTCTACCCTAAATTAAGAAAAGTTTTCATAACATCATTTTGGTTTTAATTATTGTCTTTTAAAAAGCAGTACGGTGTTCTCTGGGTCATGGACAACTAAGAAAGATTAGAGTTCAGTGAAAGGTTCCATTTGTTGTCTTCTACCAGTTTAAGGGTATGAGCTTCTGTGGTGGTGCAGAGGTTAAAGCGTCTGCCTGCAATGTGGGAGACCTGGGTTCAATCCCTGGGTCGGGAAGATCCCCTGGAGAAGGAAATGGCAACCCACTCCAGTATTCTTGCCTGGAGAATCCCATGGACGGAGGAGCTTGGTGGGCTACAGTCCAAGGGTTGCAGAGTCAGACACGACTGAGTGACTTCACTTTCACTTTTCACCAATTTTAGAGAGAAAAATGTGAGTTCTAAGAAAGAGAAAATAATCAAAATTAATTAATATATACCCTTCTTTTTCAAACAATTCTGATGGAGCTGATCTCAGTCATTCTTTAAACACCAGGTCCTAAAGCACTTTTATTTTCAATCTCAAAATGCCTATGTAAATACTAAGTAACTCATGCTAAAATGAATTCATTCCTCTGTGAAATTCATTTTACACTTGAGAATAACATCCCTTTCCCCAACCCCAAAATTGTCAGTTTTCTGGCTTAAAACGTGAATTCTTTTTCTATAAAATTCTCCCAAAGATCTATAATCTTTAGCTATTTAAATTTTTGAAAATATTTCCTAATAAAAACTAAGATAAAAATGCAAAGTAAAATAGAAAAGATCAAGACCATATAGAGTCTGTCTCTTATACACATTCACATATAAAACACTCTTAACAAGATATTTTGCAATTTTTATACTAAATCTTGTAAATCCAGTGTATATTTTACACTTGTTCACATCATGATTTGGCCACTAAATTTTCACTGGAAATTCTTTTTCTATATTTAGCTTTCATGCAATTTACAGTTGAAAAAGTAGATTCACACACCCAGATTTTCCAAGCATACTTAAAACTTTTCCAATAACAAAATTAAATGTTTTCAAATTTAAATTAATTTAAGTAAACACTCATTTCTATAGTCAGAATAGCATATTTAAATTGTTCCACATCCACAGATGGCCAGCAGGTGCCATAATGGACATTGCATAACAGAGAAATAATAATAATTAAAACCTTAATAAAAAACACTAATGCTTTTATTATCTAATTGAACATCTTATACAGCTATCATAAAATTTTCTGTCTTACTTGAAAGAAAGTAAGGTTTTGTTTGTTAGCTAAATTGCTATATAGATAAACACTATATAAATTCATTAACTTTAAGTTTTCAATTAATTGGTAGGCACAGTATTTTTTACCCTATATTTGTGTGTACATGTGCTCTCAGTTGTGTCTGACTGTGCAACCCCATGAACTGTAACCCAACAGGCTCCTCTGTCCATCGAATTTTCCAGGCAAGTAGATAGGAGTGGTGTGCCATTTCCTATATACATTTTCGAGTTTGTGAAAGTATTCCATATGATTTTATTGAAAACACCTGAGTACTGTGTCTTAGATGAGAATAGGGGGAACTTTTAGAATGACTTACACCATCATCCAACTACCTAACTTCTTGGCTTACCTTGACTTTTAAAATGTTTTGTTAGAAGTCTATTTTTAATTCAATAGATATGGCCAGGTTCGTGTTTACTACCTAATTATCATGGCAAATAATGGAGTTTCTTTAACTGATTGGGAATATTACTTTCTTTGTATTTCTTGCTGTAACCTGAGGATTCTCTCAGCTTCTAAAAGCATCCTCTGGTCCTAGCCATATGGCCTTCTTACACGTGAGCAGTTTATTTCTTCAAGGCCAGCAGGAGAACCCCCCTTCCCCAATCTATTAATACTAAAATAGAGTCTTTTATAAAGTAATACATATATCACTCTTGCTCATATAATGTCACTTCATAAAGTGTGTAAGTGCCGTATCATATTAATAAGTTCCTCCAACACTCAAGTCAGGGGGGCTTTACACAGGATTGTATACCAGGGACAGGAAACTTGGGTGCTACCTTAGAATTGTGCCTACCAAAAATAGGCATACTAAACAAATGAAAATAATAGACGGTTATTAAGTTTGGACAAGTTAAAATTCAAGAAAAATATGATAGGCTCCAACCATGTGGGAATTTTCTCAGTAAAAATTGCAATTTGTGTAGAATATAGTCTTGATGGTTTATGCACTAAAAGTAATAGCACCAAATTTTTTACAGCAAGCACATTGCTAGAAATAGGAGACATTAACAAAAATCTAAACATGGCTTAAATGTTTCCCATAATTTGACAGAAAAGGTAGAACATAAAGAAGATGGTAAAAGTTTTAAACAGGATAAATAATGAATTTGTTTGGTGACTACAAACTACTTTAGATTACAATCCAAATTTAAATAGATTTGCATTTCATAGTAAAATAAATGAAGTCTATTTTTCAAATATTTAAGGAATTTGAACAAATTCAACCATAAAATGTCAAATTAGTTCAAAAAGTTAAAATATTGCAAGCTACAAATTCTAAAACCAAGCTGCCAGTTAGCAAACATAAGTTGATGTAAACAAATAAAAAAGAGAATAAAAGTAATGAATAATCTTCATTAATCAAGCAGAAATTTAAAGATACATATCCAACTCAATATTTTGGCCACCTGATACAATGAACTGACTCATTGGAAAGGACCCTGATGCTGCGAAAGATTGAAGGTGGGAGGAGAAGGGGATGACAGAGTATGAGATGGTTGGATGACATCACTGACTTTATGGACATGAGTTTGAGCAAGATCCGGGAGTTGGTGATGGACAGAGAAGCCTAGACAGAGAAGCCTAGTGTGCTGAAGTCCATGGGGTCGCAAAGAGTCAGACATGACTGAGAGACTGAACTGAACTGATCTAACACCTTCCACCCACAAACAAATAATGTAATTGACCAATACAACCAGAACCTGCATTTATCAGGGATATTAGCCTAAAGTGTTCTTGTGATGTTTTTATGTGGGTTTGATTATCAGGATAATGGCCTTGTAAAATGAGTTTGGTAGTGTTCTCTCCTGTTCAAATTTTTGGAAAAGATTCAGAAGGATTGGTGTTAATTCTTTAAATTACTGATAGAATTTACCAGTGCAACCATCTGGCACTGGACATCTCTTTGTTACAAGTTTTTTTGATTACTTATTTAATTTCCTTACTCATTATTGGTCTAATCAAGTTTTCTTTTTCTTCATGAATAAATTTTGGAAGGTTTTACGCTTCTAGGAATTTATCCTTTTATTCTAAGCTTTCCAATTTGTTATGAGACTAGATCTTAAAAGTTCTCACCACACACACACACACACACACACACACACAATTAACTATGTAAAGTATGAATGTATTAATCATTTTGCAATATGTACATACATCCAATCTTTACATTGCACTCCTTAAACTGACACATTTATATGTCATTTATATCAATTGTTAATGTTTAGTTGTTAAGTTGTGGCCAACTCTTTGCAACCCCCTGGACTGCAGCACATCAGGCTTCCCTGTCCTTCATTACGTCCTTTGCATAACTCAATGAAGCAATGAACCATGTCATGCAGGGCCACCCAAGACAGATAGGTCATGGTGGAGAGTTCTGACAAAATGTGGTCCACTGGAGACGAAATGGGAAACCACTTCAGTATCTCTGCCTCATTTATATAAATAAAGTGGTAAAAATACTTAAAAAAAAAAAAACCACAGAAGTTAATGTTACTAAAGTAAATAAAATAAACTGAATTTGAAATTCAGAACACTAAATATTGAAGGTTATGAATGAAAAAAGACAAAAAATTCCTGATGTAGAGAATTTCAAAAATTTAAAAGATAATTTTATGTTAACTAATAAAATCTGAGTGAAAGAGGTTATATTTTCAAGGAAAATTTAAACAACACAGTTTAGTAGTGATAAAATCTGAATTAAATAAAAGAGAAATGATTGTCAATTACCTAAATTAAAAATTCATTAGGTATAGAAGGGTATTCAGTTCAGTTCAGTCGCTCAGTCGTGTCCGACTCTTTGAGACTCCATGAACTGCAGCACGCCAGGCCTCCCTGTCCATCACCAACTCCCAGAGTTCACTCAGACTCACATCCATCGAGTCAGTGATGCCACCCAGCCATCTCATCCTCCGTCATCCCCTTCTTCTCCTGCCCCCAATCCCTCCCAGCATCAGAGACTTTTCCAGTGAGTCAACTCTTCACATGAGGTGGCCAAAGTACTGGAGTTTCAGCTTTAGCATCATTCCTTCCAAAGAAATCTCAGGGCTGATCTCCTTCAGAATAGACTGGTTGGATGTCCTTGCAGTCCAAGGGACTCTCAAGAGTCTTCTCCAACACCACAGTTCAAAAGCATCAATTCTTCGGTGCTCAGCCTTCTTCACAGTCCAACTCTCATATCCATACATGACCACTGGAAAAACCATAGCCTTGACTAGACGGACCTTAGTCGGCAAAGTAATGTCTCTGCTGTTGAATATGCTATCTAGGTTGGTCATAACTTACCTTCCAAGGAGTAAGCGTCTTCTAATTTCATGGCTGCAGTCACCATCTGCAGTGATTTTGGAGCCCCAAAAAATAAAGTCTGACACTGTTTCCGGAGAGCAAATAGATGGGGAAATAGTGGAAACAGTGACAAATTTATTTTGGGGGCACCAAAATCACTGTGAGGTAGCTCCTCTCAGCCGCTGCCCCTGACCTCAGACGCGGGGTGTGTCTTCCCGGCCGCTGCCCCTGACCTCAGATGCAGGGTAGCTCCTCCCGGCCGCCACTGACCTCAGATGGAGGGTAGCTCTTCTCTAGTTAATGTTACTAAAGTAAATAAAATAAACTGAATTTGAAATTCAGAACACTAAATATTGAAGGTTATGAATGAAAAAAGACAAAAAATTCCTGATGTAGAGAATTTCAAAAATTTAAAAGATAATTTTATGTTAACTAATAAAATCTGAGTGAAAGAGGTTATATTTTCAAGGAAAATTTAAACAACACAGTTTAGTAGTGATAAAATCTGAATTAAATAAAAGAGAAATGATTGTCAATTACCTAAATTAAAAATTCATTAGGTATAGAAGGGTATTCAGTTCAGTTCAGTCGCTCAGTCGTGTCCGACTCTTTGAGACTCCATGAACTGCAGCACGCCAGGCCTCCCTGTCCATCACCAACTCCCAGAGTTCACTCAGACTCACATCCATCGAGTCAGTGATGCCACCCAGCCATCTCATCCTCCGTCATCCCCTTCTTCTCCTGCCCCCAATCCCTCCCAGCATCAGAGACTTTTCCAGTGAGTCAACTCTTCACATGAGGTGGCCAAAGTACTGGAGTTTCAGCTTTAGCATCATTCCTTCCAAAGAAATCTCAGGGCTGATCTCCTTCAGAATAGACTGGTTGGATGTCCTTGCAGTCCAAGGGACTCTCAAGAGTCTTCTCCAACACCACAGTTCAAAAGCATCAATTCTTCGGTGCTCAGCCTTCTTCACAGTCCAACTCTCATATCCATACATGACCACTGGAAAAACCATAGCCTTGACTAGACGGACCTTAGTCGGCAAAGTAATGTCTCTGCTGTTGAATATGCTATCTAGGTTGGTCATAACTTACCTTCCAAGGAGTAAGCGTCTTCTAATTTCATGGCTGCAGTCACCATCTGCAGTGATTTTGGAGCTCCAAAAAATAAAGTCTGACACTGTTTCCGGAGAGCAAATAGATGGGGAAATAGTGGAAACAGTGACAAATTTATTTTGGGGGCACCAAAATCACTGTGAGGTAGCTCCTCTCAGCCGCTGCCCCTGACCTCAGACGCGGGGTGTGTCTTCCCGGCCGCTGCCCCTGACCTCAGATGCAGGGTAGCTCCTCCCGGCCGCCACTGACCTCAGATGGAGGGTAGCTCTTCTCGCCCACCGCCCCTGACTTCAGAAACAGGGTAGCTCCTCTCGGCCACACTTAGTGCGCCGGCCAGCCCTCACAGCCGCTGAGGTCAGTGGCAGCCAGGAGAGGCTACCCCGCGTCCGAGGTCAGGAGCGGCTGGGAGGAGACACCCCACGTCCGAGGTCAGGGGCGGCCCGGAGAAGCCACCTCGTGCCCGAGGCCAGGGGCGGTGACCCTGAGGAGCCACTCCGAGCCCGAGGCCAGGGGCGGCGGCCGGGAGGAGCAACCCAAGGAGCCTTGGCTGCGCAGACACAGGAGGGCCTAGAGGAGCTATCCCACGTTGTAGGTCAGGAATGGTGGAGGTAAGAAGATACCCCTCGTCCAAGGTAAGGAACAGCAGCTGTGCTTTGCTGGAGCAGCCATGAAGAGATACCCCACGCCCAAGGTAAGAGAAACCCAAGTAAGATGGTAGGTGTTGCAAGAGGGCATCAGAGGACAGACACACTAAAACCATACTCACAGAAAACTAGTCAATCTAATCACATTAGGACCACAGCCTTGTCTAACTCAATGAAACCAAGCCATGCCCACAGGGCAACCCAAGACAGGCGGGTCATGGTGGAGAGGTCTGACAGAATGTGGCCCACTGGAGAAGGGAATGGCAAAACACTTCAGTATTCTTTCCTTGAGAACCCCATGAACAGTATGAAAAGGCAAAATGATAGGACACTGAAAAAGGAACTCCCCAGGTCATTAGATGCCCAATATGCTACTGGAGATCAGTGGAGAAATAACTACAGAAAGAATGAAGGGATGGAGCCAAAGCAAAAACAATACCCAGCTGTGGATGTGACTGGTGATAGAAGCAAGATCCGATGCTGTAAAGAGCAATATTGCATAGGAACCTGGAATGTCAGGTCCATGAATCAAGGCAAATTGGAAGTGGTCAAACAAGAGATGGCAAGGGTAAACGTCGACATTCTAGGAATCAGCGAACTAAAATGGACTGGAATGGGTGAATTTAACTCAGATGACCATTATATCTACTACTGCGGGCAGGAATCCCTCAGAAGAAATGGAGTAGCCATCATGGTCAACAAAAGAGTCCGAAATGCAGTACTTGGATGCAATCTCAAAAATGACAGAATGATCTCTGTTCGTCTCCAAGGCAAACCATTCAATATCACAGTTATCCAAGTCTATGCCCCAACCAGTAATGCTGAAGAAGCTGAAGT